>VDFB02209720.1:0-408462 GCA_007258455.2 Sequoia sempervirens | reverse complement strand
AATCGGACACTTACTATTTTTAGCAGGTTGGTACAGAGGAATGAGGGTTTCCTAAATTCAAGGGCAGGACAAGACAATCATACAAAAGCAGCATCCAGCCACGACCACCACATTTCAGGCATTTAGCACGTGGGATTTGAAGACATTCTGAGCAGTTACTATTTTTAGTAAGTTGCTAAAATAGCAGGTATAGACAGATATTAGGCATCAATAGCACAAACACATCCCGAGGTTCAGAACAAAGCAAAATCCAGCCTTTTTGGAGCTTGAAATTAGCTTGAAGTGCAAAGTTGACAAACTTTCTAAAAATAGCAAATTAGGGTTAGCATGATCGAGTTGCCCTAAATCAGGCAAAGAGCATAAAACTCACTAAAATTGATAAATTTTCAAGTCCAACCAGTGAAAAATGCCTTTAAAAGCTGAAGGTTGATGAAAATTTTCTAAACATCTTGAATGTGCCCTCAAGCTTGAAGAGATGTGCCTTGAAATTTGTCTAAGTCTGCTAAATTGGAAGTAGAAGACCCCAAATGCACCTTAGTTGAAGAGTTGACCCTAAAAATTTCTAAGTCATAAAAATTTGAGGCTCCATGGGTAAAATGCACCCTTGACTTGGAGGAGGCCATGAAGAAATTTTTCTAAGTGTAAAAGTCGGAAGCTCAAGTCCCCATTTGCGCCTAAGGAGAAGAAGGCACTTAAAAATCTTCAAGTGTTTCAAATTTGAAGAAGGGACCTTCATATGTGCCCAAACTTGAGAAGGAGCTTAAAATGTTCTAAATGTTGTAAATTGAAAGCTCTGGGCTCAAAATGCGCCTAAGGAGAGGGAGAAGTGGTTGAAATTATTCTAAGTCTTTCAAACTTGAAGCAAGCTCCTTCATATGTGCCTTACCTTGCATGGATACATGGAAATTTTTCTAAGTACTTCAAACTAGAAGTTCTACCTCTTAAATGCGCCCTTGCAGTTGAAGATTACTAAAACAATTTCTAAGTCTTCAAGATTTGAAGCTTGACACTCAAAATGCGCCCAAGTGCCAAGGGGTAGCTTGAAAACTTCTAAGGCAAGTTAAAATGAAAGTTCAAGGGGTGAAATGCGTCCCACTTGGAGGATAAAATTTTATCAAGTGTTCAAAATTTAAAGCCCCCTCCTATATGCGCCTGAACTTGCCTGTGAAAGCTTTGAAAATGCTAAGTGCTGAAACTAGAAGTAGCCCCTTCCATGTGCGCCTAGGATGAAGATGCCATGGAGAAAATATTCTAAGTAGTTGAAATCTGAAGCTCCACCTTCCATTTGCGCCCCAACTTCAAGAAAGAGATGGAAAATTCTCTAAGTAGTTGAAAGTGAAAGTATAGGGGATGAAATGCGCCCCACCTTGCCAAGGTAGTATGCTAGCTAAAAGTGTTCTAAAGTGTTGAAAATTGGAAGTGGAAGGGCTTATTTGCGCCCAGGCTGGAGGAGAGGGCCTAGAAATGTTCTAAGGCATGAAATTTGAAGTAAGCCATGTGAAATGCGCCCAAGCTTGAAGAGGTTCCAAAAAATCTTCTAAGTATCCAAAATTGGAGGCTCACACTTCAAAATGCGCCCTTGAGGGAGAATGGAAGATGAGAAGCTTGGAAAATTTTCAAGTATAAAAAATTTGAAGTAGAGAGGGTCAAATGCGCCCTGGCTCTGAGGTGACTCCAGCAAAGTTTCTCTAAGTGTTGCAAAATGAAAGATTGACCTCTCATATGCGCCCACCCAATGGAGTTAAGATGAAAGTTCTTTAAGGCACTTAAAGTTGATGTTCACACATCCAAATGTGCCTTGCTTTGCATGGGGAACTTAGAGAAATATTTTAAGTATGGGTAATTGGAAGCTCCACCCTCCACATGTGCCTAAGTCATGGAGGTGAAGTTTGAAATTTTTCTAAGTGTCAAAACTTGAAGTAAGCCATGTGAAATGCGCCCAAACTTGAAAGAGGACTTAAAATTTTCTAAGGCGTAAAAAAATTTCACCTCTAGAGGAAATGCGCCCTTGAAGGATTGAAGTGACTTGAAAATTTCTAAGTGTATGAAAGTGAAAGTCCAGACCCCTGAGTGCGCCTTAATCAAAAGATGAAGCTGGAAATTTATCTAAGGCAACAACAGTGGAAGTTCCACCTCTTAAATGCACCCAAGTTTAGGAAGAAGTCAAAGAGTGAATATTGCCAGGCGTGGAAGTGAAATATCATCCTCAAGATGCTGAGTGTGCCCATGATGCACAAGGTGATGGTAAATTGACTAATAAAAATGCTAGGCGTAGAAACTAAAAAGGTTCTCCATGACCTACAAGGTACGCCAAGGTGAAGGAGATGGTGGTGGTTTTCTAAAAACGAATTTGTGCTAAGTGTTGATAAGATTTCTTCACAGGCAAAATGAAGGATTGAAGTGAATAAAATTTTCTAAGGAAAAATTCAAAATGTGCCTATGATGGAATTTAAATATTTTTCTAAGTGTTAGCAAAATTCCACCTCTCTAGAGGAAAATTGCGCCTGGACTTGGAGTGATGAAATTTCCCTGAGACATGAATAAAATCGCTAGAGAAGAAGTCAGAAGATGTCAGCTTCGCAAGGATAATTAAAAGTTTTCAAGTCAGAGCAAGGAAATGCGCCTGGAGTTGAAGAAATGGATTAAATTTGATGAAAATTATTTTTCTAAGGTTGAAAAATTCAAAAAATTAAATGAACCTGTTCGTTGTATACCCATGAATTTGATGCGTTCTGAGGAAAATTTTCTTCTGGGTATTTAGGATCTTCGACAAGGGGAGGATTTTAAAGTCTTCCACAGTTCGTTGAGGCCTTCGGGATGGAGATTTTTGATGGGCACAGGATTGATGAGTTTTCCTAAGAGAAATTTAAAAATTTTCTAAGGCACGGAATAAATGATGTTTTTGAAGATAAAGCGCCTTGGCAGATGAATTTGAAAATGATCGCCTAGATGATTTTTGATCAAGTTCCTGATGAAAACATTTTCTCGAGTCTAAGTTGGATGAAATATCAGAGTCAAGTACGCCCAAGCAGTATACAAGATGGGTTGGAAATTTGACTAAGGCATGAAGGATTGAACGCAAAGTTGGCTAGTGAAGACGATGAACCCTTGGAAGTTAAAATTTGAAAATCCTGGTAAGTAAGTTAAGTCTATATTATGAGGTGTTCTAATACTCTTCCCCTTGCTTGTTTTGCAGGAGGAACGTCGAGACCAAAGGGCGATGACTTAGGAAGATGAAGCAAGTACTCCACGATTACATTTCACCCTTGAAGGAAGAAAAGTTGCGAAAAATGGAAAAGTGTTGAGACTTAGTATAACTCAAGTGACAAAGAAGAAGTTGAAGAACAACGTCAAGAAGAAAAATCAAGAATAGTGTGAACGCGTTTCAAGGCTGGAATCTTCTAGAGGGATGATGGACATTAATGGCTCATTTATTACCTCACTCTTCTTTGTGGCGGTTTTTAGGGTGAATCTTGTTTAGGGCTAAGGTGGCACAATCTGGGCCATCCAGCCAATTGTAATCTGAGCCGTCCACTGGACTTGGCCAACTATATAAAGAGGGAGTCCCCCTCATTTGTATGAGTAGAATTAGGTAGAAGTTAGAATAGAGACAATTAGAAGTAGCAACAGCGCGAATTGATAGAGTGGTTGGGATTTTTTGTAAAACTTTGTAAGAAATTGTTGTTCTCTCAATAAAAGATTTCATTGATGATGAATTTACATCTTGTTTGCAGGTAGCTAGCGAGGTTTTCTTAATCTTCGATTGATAGTGACTTAAAGTAGAATAAGTTCATTTCGGCCTGGCGATAGATAGTAATTGTGGAATGTGGTCTTCAATTTGAGCAAACTTCGTCTATCCATACCACTAGTGTGTTCGCTGATGGTGAATGCGCCTTGTGTGGTCAACTGGAATATCATGTACTTAACTTCGATCATGATTTGTATGTTTATATGCGTCGTCGTGATGGTATTTTCATGCTAAGTTATGATCTGAACACCTTGAGCTACTCCTTTGAAGATTGCACCAGTTCTATGGAGGCTGTCCAAAGCGAGGCAAAGCATAGCCTGGTTGAAGCTTGTGAGAATTGATCGCCATGTCCCACACCTTAGAGTAGATTAGAGCTCTCTAAACCCTGCATTTTAAATTTAGTATTTTCAAGTTAGTTCAGGAAACAAGAACTTCATAGAAAAATCTTTCGAGCATTTGAATTCCTTTCTCCGCTGCAGAACAATTCCATAAGTCCCCTTGAAATACCAGCAAATCACATCGAGCCAACTGAGACTATTCGCATTGAAGGAACCTTGGAGTTGAATGCATGAACTCTCTCGCAATCTTAGCGTGTTGGATGCTTTGATCAAGAAAGAATAGGGTAGCCGTTGGCGACTTTATTCTGCCTTGGTGCGGTCACGAAAAACACATCAACACCTGTCCATTACCCTGAGGATAATAATCCGATGAATGTGACAACATGATGCCGTGATCAAAACAAAAACTCAGAATCTCTAATGAGAAAGACGTTGCATTATCAATCACAATTTTATGAGGCACTCTGAATCGTGAAATGATGTTCTCCTTTAGAAAGTTGCAAACCACTTCAGAAGTAGCTCATTTGGTAGGAACTGCTTCAACCCACTTCGTGAAATAATCTGTTGTTGTCATGACATAAACATGCCCCTTGCTGGAACTCGGGTTGATAGGACCTACAAAATCTATACCCCATTGTTGAAATAGAGCATCAATGATAACTGGCCTAAGTGGAGTAGCTGCCAATCTCGCTTTACCAACAAACTGCTGACATAGTTGACATCTATACACCCATTCATATGCGTCGCGGAACATAGTCGGCCAATAAAACTGTGCTCGCATGATTTTGAATGCAGTGACCCTCGATGAAAAGTGTCCTCCACATGCTTGACTGTGAAAAGCATCCAACAATCTTTGTTGCTGGTCTCTACTGACACATAAAAGGAAAGTTTCGTCAAGGCCACGCTTGTACAGAACGTTGTTAATAAGCACAAAGTTTTGTGCTTTCAACTTCAATGTTCTCTTCTGCTGTTTGTCCATGTGACGCAGACATTCTCCATATGTTGAATAATACCACAAGGGTGTGTACCATTCCTCCGCAGAATCAACAAATAGGACCAAAGAAAGGTCCTCTTCAATTTCTTGTTCAGGATCAACTCCACCATTGCTCTAAAGCTTACGATCTCCATCCTCTGCCTATAATCAACAAGACTTTTCCCATGGAGGAGCTTGCTCGGCTTGATTTCTAGATCATACTCTTGAAATTTTGCGATCCAATATCCTCTCTTTGTGCCCATCTCCTGTTGAGTTAGCACACTTTTAACTGTTGGATCCGTGACAAACACCGTTGTATGAGAATTCAAGAGACATAACCTAAAATTCTTGACAGCTCTGACGACACCATACGCGTTCTTCTCAATCTGAGAATAGCGCATCTCAACATCCTTAAAATTAGAACTCATGAAAGCAATTGGAGATTCTCCTTCTTCGCTGAGCTTCTGTGTCAAAATAGTAGACAGCGAGTGCTCTGATGCATAACAATAGAGGATAAAATCCTTTTGACAGTCTAGCCAAACCAACACTGCTACATTAGCAATAGCTTCTTTGATTTTAATAAAGGCTTGTTTGCCTCCTTTCCACACGAAAGTGGACGTCTTTTTCATCATCGCTAAAATCTCCTTTGTCAACTCTAAGAAATCAGGCACAAATCTTCGGATAAAGTTGACTTTTCTGAAAAAGGAGTGCATCTGCATTTTGCTTGTAGGAAGAGACAAGTTTCTGATTGAATCCACCCGATTCGGATCTATTCTGGTCCCCTCTTTGGAAATGATGTGGCCAATTAACTTTCCCTCCGTCATCGCAAAGATATCTTGTGATACCTGCATCTTTCGAACACTTCCATGAGATGTGAAAAGTGATCATCCCGTTTATCTGAGAAAATGGTTAAGTCATCAAGGTAGACGACTATAATCTTGTCCTTGAGATCCCCAAACGCCAAGTCCATGGCCCTTTGAAATGTAGCACCGGCGTTGATAAGGCCGAAAGGCATCCTTTCATAAGCAAACGTCCCCCATGACATGGTGAAAGTTGTCTTAATCTGGTCCTCTTCTGCCATTGCAATATGATTGTAACCAGAAAAAACCATCAAGAAGTGATAGCATCTCTGATCCGGTGACTATCTGCAAGGTATGCTCCATGATTGGTAAGGGATAGTTGTCCTTCAAGGACGACTGATTTAAGTTCTTGAAATCAACACAAATTCTAATCTCACCGTTCTTTTTGTGCACATGAACTTTATTAGACACCCAAGTGGAATGATGAAAAGGAAATATTATCCTTGAGCCCACCATCTTCTGAATCTCCGCGTAGATAGTACCTTGAATTAGTGGATTATAATGTCTTTGTTTTTGCCTGAAAGGATTAACATCAGACTTTAGAGGAATTGTATGTGACAATTTTGTGGGTGTGAATACTTTCAAGTCTTCATAAGACCAGGAAAATACATCCTTGTATTGCTTGAACAAGGCGATAAACTTCTCAGTCTCTTCTGGAGTACAACACTTGCCTAAATTTACAAACCGAGGCTTGTCTTCAGTGCCTATGTTGACTTGATTGTATTTTGCAGAAGTATTAACACATGACCTTTTCTGATCTTGGATGTATCGGTCATGTCTGTCAAAAATATCCTCTAAAAATACAAAACCCTCGGGAATTTGATTTCCTTTCAGTTGTATGATCCTAGATTCTATAGCTTCAAAGTCTTCAGCAATCGATTCTTTAAAAGGAGTAGAACTTGTTTCAAAGAACAATTCTTTGTAATTATCTCCCATGACGAGAAATTCTTCAATATCATCATCGTCATCAAAGACTTTCCAGTTGTCTGAGTTATCTGGTACAACTGGCCTATAAATCAGCTCAATAGCAAAAGAATTTTGACGAAAGTCAGAATTTGGCATGAAAAGAGCAGTTGACACTACAAGGGTGTCAGCTTTGCTATTGTCTGTTCTTGGAATGTATTGGATGTTAAATGTATCAAACTAGTCAATTGCATTTCACACCCTCTGCCTATAGAATTGAAGGCGATTCTTTCTCACATGAAACTGCTTCCTGACTTGTTTAACAATCAGCTCTGCATCTCCTTCAACTTTAAGCAGTTTGATCCCCATATCCTTCGCGTTCTTGAGACCTAATAAAAGCACCTCGTATTCAGCAGTGTTATTGGTGCATTCAAATTGCAACCTATATGCGAATGGGTATAGATGACCTTCGAGAGAAATAATGACTACTCCCACTCTTGAGCCTGATGTTGAGTAACTGTCATCAAACTGCATTGTCCACATTTTAGATTCTTCATTTCTTGCCTGCCATGTGCAGATCTGCTTTATTTAATTAATCTGGAGGTTTTCAGGTATGTCTATTGTTTACAATCTATTTGTAGCAGTTTTTTAATACTCAATACAATACCAGTCTCCATATTATTGCTTTGATTTTAGTTTTAGCATCATTTTATGCCTGGCACACTTCTCTAAAATTGCCTAAAAACTCACAAAGACAAGCAAAAACAACAAAACAGTCAGTTTTAGCATCAGTAGTTGAAGTTGAACCAGCTGGGTTCATCACACTGAGATTCTTCCAAATCCAAACAATTGAGGCACATTTTCAGATCACTTGCTTACATATAAAGATGCATGTCAAAAAGTACCTAATTTATTGGGATTTGACAAATTTTTTCTTCAACCAATGGACGAGAGATGCTAAAAATAATCTTCTATAGTCACTTTGATAGCTATTTACGTATGAAAACTACTTCATGGTATTAAAATTAGTCCTACACATCACTTTATTATCATCTATGTGCATGCTACAACAACTGAATGATTCTGGAACAAAATCTCCTATAATATAATCATTTGCCTATTCACATATCAAAACAATTTTGTATACACAATACAACAATGGCAAAAAAAGAAATTTATTTGCTATCCACCATTGTATTGCTTCTCATTGCTTGAAGTTACTGCACAACCTCATGCTTCAGGTTTCTTCACCTCTGGAAGTGCCTTCCTTTTCCTTCCGCTCTGATATGTACAAGTGATGAGTAAAAGAAAATGATAATTGTTGAAAATGACAATCTTTTAATGCTCTTACTTGTTCTTCCCAAGTCAATTCGCTACTCCACATGCTGAGAAGTACTGGTGTTTACATGTAGGCAAATGTATAATTGCAGAGAACATACTATCCAAACCAAATGCAAGAAGCAGCTTCTGTTTAACAAGTTTAAAATGAAATAAACATGGTATACAAGAAATACCTAGAAGAACTCTCAATTCTTCCCAGCCAAGCATCCCCATGGGAATTGCTCCAAACTTCAGAAGTGACTCCCAAATCAAACCAGCTGTCAGTGGTGAAAGCAATAAGGAGTAGCCTCTCTCTGACATAATGCTCCCAACACCCACGGTTACAGGAGTTCCTTCCACCTGTAAATCATTGAAAGAGAAGGTGTTACATTTCAAACTATTCTGTAAAGGACCTGGCAACAATAACCAAATAAAACAAATTTCAATCCTACAATTAGGCTCTTGCAACTGTTCATACACTTACAGATTGTCTGCACTAACACTTTTATTTCATTATTTACCACTTGTATCTTAGATCCAAAATGACCCTGTTTTATCCATTTCATTGAGTATGGTGCTACAAAACAGGATTTAAAAATCCATTCAACTATTGATGATTCTGCTTTATCCACTTCCTGCTAGTTCTGCTTTTTAACATATACTTGATGTTTGTCATTTCTGCTTGTCAATCATATTTTATTCACATTATTTATTAATATAGATATTTCATTCCCCTGATATGCTATTATTTTTATCTGCTTCCAGAATGTAATTCAGGGATTGTCAACTAACATTTTAAATGGAAACAATAATCTATTTTGAATGGTAAAATAGAAACTTTCTGATTCACCTTGATATTTTCGCCACATAGATATACTTGGAAAAGCCTCCCTAATGTTCTGTTGGTCAGTTTAGGTAATTAGCATATTTCATATTGTAATACTAATATAAGATGAATTTAGCTTTCAAATGTTCAAGCAGCAGAAATGGCCAACAAGAATCTCTGGATCTCTTACTGGAGGTCAAGCTCAGATCAGAAAGGCTTCACCTGATTGGAAGATTTACAAGAGAAAGCATCTGAAAACCAAACGCATGAAAATGAACATTAAATCTGCAAAAAATCTAAGGAATTTTCTTGTCCTTGGAACAAGGTGGAAGTAGCTGGAACATTCCATGGCACCATGACCGATAATCCCATGTCTAAGTATGCAGAAAATGGATATGTTATTCAGTTGGCTTTAGTTTTCCTACAAGTTCCTTAAGGACCAATGTTCTAAAATCATATTCATACCAGTTTTAGCAGATCTAATTCATTCAGCTTTAAGTTCATAGACTAGGTTTTGTGTTTGGATTGGACCACTGAAGTATAGAAGTTGTAAGTACAAAATAGCGACTCAAAAATAAACCATAATTGCAGAGATAGAAAATGAATAATCAAATATATATTGATGTTCATTTGGGATTTCATTAATTGACTTTTACATTACATTACATTAGATTATAAAGCCCTGTTTTCCCATTGCAACTACCATATGCAACCTCCATATGGAAAATTCCTGCAACTAACATTATTAAATACTAATAAAAGCTAATATGATTATTTATTGTAAACTAACCTAAAACCAACTATTTATTTATTAACCTAATAACTATATTATAGGTGCATAGTTGCCGCGAGCCTCGTATTGGTACTAGTATGGGACATTGGTACCGGTACCAGTATGGCTTTTTTTTTAAAATAGGAGACGGGGGTACTTGGAGACGCCATTTTTTTTAATATAAATAAAAATTAAAAATATAAAAAATTAATAATTTATAGAAAATATGATGATATTGAACTTTCAAAACAAGAGCAGTAGTAAAGTTTAACGATGAACATTAACTTTAAATACACAAATGTCATTGCGTCAAAGAGTTCATACTTCATATTTCATAATCATAGTTCACATTTCAGGCTTTTTTTTTTGCGGGAGACGTCATTTTTTACAACAGAAGATGACAGGGTACTTGGGAAACTCCAGCAGAAGTCTCCAGGCAACAAGAAGTGTCTCCGGTACCGGAGATGCGTCTCAAAGAGGGGGAGACGCGTCTCCTGGTAACTATGTATAGGTGTAATATAAAATTCCAACATTCCCCCCCTTTATTACATCAATCTGAACAAAGGACAGAACACTACATGAACTAAACACAACAACCCATATGGAAATTTGATGAAGTGGCTCCACCAAATCCTCTCACCCCAAACATACCAAACTGATTGCACCAACAAATATCCTGACAATCGAACTCTATAAATCCTCTATACCACATGAGAGAACAAATCCCAACCTTCATGCACATGAGAAAACCCTCCTCTGAGAGTATGCCCTCCTTTGGAGATGTCCAAATCCCTCCTCCAATGCATGGACAATAAGAAAACAACTCTCCTTTGAGAGTCTACCCTCCTCTAAGAGTGTTCAAAAAACCCTCCTTTGGTGTACAACAAGAAAAAAACCAATAAACATAGATACCTAATCACACCTCTTTCAATGGTTACACTATCCCTAAAACTAGTAAATATAGATACTGATACACTAATCACACCCCTCTCAATGATTATACTATCTATAATGTCCCCTTCCTAAGCAGTTGATCGTTGATGACAGTTAGCCTATTCTTCAGGTTCCCATAGGCTGATGTGGTTTGGTTAGGGGACTCCAGAGTTCTCAGAGGCCGTGTGTTCAACCATTTGGCATATTCCATGTGTTGCAATAAGTTTGAGGCTATATGAGTTTCCTTTTGGCACTTTCTAGAGCATTTCGAGCACTTGACCCAATATTACTATTTTTACTAAGTTACCTCCTTAGCATCGACTTGGTCTTTCCGCATCAATTTTCCCTTGGAATGATCAATTGTTGCATTTAATGTTGATTTGGAGATTTTAAATGGCCTAGGGAATTAATTTTAATAACATTAATGTTATAAGTTAAATTAAATATTTAACATGTTATTTTTAAATATTTCTAAAGTGACTTTATGAGGGCGTCAAGGGACTTTAAAAAATGTGAACTTATAAGTTTTGTTTAAAAGGTGGGACACCAACATGGGGAGACATAAGGTATTTAAAATAAATAAAATAAAAGTTAAAATCCCAAGGTGGGCATGGGAATAGAGGAGACAATAAAAGTGCTCTTTGGAAGTCATTTGGGATTCATGCTTGGCAATTTATGAAGACTTATTGCACATTGAACATTGTTCTTCCATAGCTTTGTAAGGACAAAAACCTTTATGGAAAACATCCATTTCAAAAGTGCAAGATCTTTCTTGGTCGATATTCAGGTGGTTTCACTCAGAAATCATACAAGTGCTTATTGTTTTCAGATTTTGATACATTTTGATTGGGGTTTCAAGATAAATTTTGAGTAGCAGATTTTAGAGGTTTGAGCAGCAAAATGGAAGGCAGAAATTATCATATTTAAACCTATTGTTGCTGGCCACAGCATTCCAAAGGTAGGGCATACCATCTAAGGAGGGGCATGGGAGTTGGAGGCTGAACCACCAAAGTTTGAGGCAAGAAATTGCTAAGTTTTGAGGCACCTAGGGTTGGAGATTACTCAGAAAACATTTTGGAAGTGAACATCAATGTTTAGAGGGAGTTTGCAAGCATTTACCAAGTTCCAGGTTTGCTGGTCACAGTCCAGTTTCAGACTTTTTTCACACAGCAGTTAACAGGTATGTTAGAAATGCACTATTAAGAGTGTTATAGTCATTTTGCTGATGTAAAAACCCTTATTTCATGACTGTACTACTTCTGTAAGAAATCTGAAATATATTACACTTTGTGGGTATTTCTAAATACTAAATAATTGAGTTTTTAGGCTTCAGCCATTGCATTGCAAATATTTGTATTAGTCGTCATTGTTGTTATTTATCTACATTGCAAATCTCAAAAATGCAAAAAAATAAATAGGGTGCATATTACACTATCCACAAATACTACCAAGAATTATAAAGTCCCCTTGCTCCAAAAAGGGACACAAATGTGATGGTGTTTCTCAAAAAATCTACCATCTCCAAGAAAGAAGCTAGCTCAAGATGGGAAAATTCCTCCAACCTCTTGTATCTTCTAGCCTATTTTTTGACCTACTTTAAATTCTAGCCATCAAAAAAAGCATTGGAATCTCTAATAACTATAATATGTGTATATGCCAATGTACATAAACTAGGGTGTTGCTTTCAACTGATAATGCACCCATTTACAAAATATGCCCAATTACAAAGTCAATTGTGCCCAAACAACATGGTGGGCACTTGAAAATGAAAAAATGTTGCTTTCAATAAACTTGAAACACCCAAAAATATGTATAGATAGAGTGCTCATATGACCATATTGCCAATGAACATATGTGAAAGGGTAAGATATACTCCAAGCAAAAAAGGTTGCAATTATAAAGTTCCAAAATTTTGAACCACTAACCTCTTAAGATTTTCCTATGACAACCATATCCACTACAACACTCTTCAAGATCTAAAGTAGCACCAAAATAATAAACATTACAACTAGCTTGTCCTATTGCATTTTATTTCATTTGGTATAGAAATCCATACACCCCAAGACCCTTTCATTATCCAATAATATACACTAAAATGTCAACATGAATAATTATAATCAATTGTATTTACCAATTTTATTGTTATCATGCTATTTTGAATTGTCCACAAGAAACACTTCATAGGGACAAACTTGTCATGCTTTGCTCTAGCTAGGATCCTTGTTTTTGTGAACTTCAACCAAAAGTACAATTACCTTTGAAAACCTTCAAACTCCAGGTTCATTGTCATTTTCCTTCATTTGCACGATTGAAGACTTTTCTCAGCAACATGCTATGCAAGTTCTTGCACGTGTTGCCATTGAAGGGAACTGCAAATCCTTCAAAACTTCAATTGCATGTTCCAATATGCTTAAAAACAACATTCCTTCATCTTGACTTGTTCATCCATATGCAGCAAGGGAGTGATTGGCACTTTCATAGCAATGGTACAATCAAGATAATGATCCAACACATACAAATATGCTTGGCAATGATTGCAGCATACATGGTGAATAGATTTGCATCCTTCCATATTTTCTTTCTACCCATACAAGAAAATAATCACAACAATGCTCTAGTATTTTGCATCCAATTGTGTGGGCATACACAGTCAACAAAAATATTTCACTTGCATGGTAACAATCAACATTTGCAGCATTGAACTTCAAACAAGCAATGCCAATCTATTCAATGATAGTAGTTTTGGGTGCTATTCTCTTATAACATGTAGACATCCTTCACTGCTTCACAGGCACAAATAATCCATGCTTTGGTACCATATATCATGGCCCCTTCTTGAGTGTAAGTCGCAAGTGGCCCTTAGCCTAATTTCTATATTTTTTTGTAGGCTAATGGGATGGTTAAAAGGGAAAATTAATTAAATAATTAAACATTAAAGTTGTTGAATAAACAAAATTAAAAGACAACTCATACTCAATTATTTAAAAAATGTTATAAATGATTAATTGAAGTGTCACTAGGCTCATGGTACAAAAAGGTGATGAAAATGACAGTGTAATGTCCCCTATTTTAGCTTGTTTCATGAGGTTTTGGCTGGTTTCCAAGTTTTCTCATAAGCTTCTAGAAGTGTTGAGGAGAATGCCAAACTTTTTGGAGAGCACAAGTTCAATCTTTCTTGGTTTCCGTTGATGGCATTGAATTCAGTTGGCATTATGGATCCAATGACGCTTTCAGAAGCATTTTCAAACTCCTAGGGTGTTCTCCAAACTTCTTGGAGAGCATGTCTATTTTTAGTAAATCACTCAGTTGACTCCATTTATCAACCTACATCTCCATAATCATCACAGTGTGATCACAATCTGATTCCAATTCATTTTTAGTGTTTTCCACAACTTGGGTGAGTTATTGAATAGTTATTAATATTTCACTAATATGGTCTAATGTTGAGAAATAATGAGGACTACTTAGTGTAAAAGCTCGTCAAAAGGTAATGAAGTGTTTTAAAAGTTGGATACATAGTTAAGGGGACCTTTGCACATGAAATATTATTATTATTTCAAAGAAGTCATTTTTGAGGGAAAAGGAATTATTACAATTTTAAATTGCAAATTCCCTCCAAAAAGTTATTAAAGGTGTTGAGGCTCATTTGTTCATGTTGAAGATTATACATACTATTATGCTACTAGATTGAACCTGCATGTTTTTCCTTGAATCTTATGAGGACGAAAACCCACATTGGATTACTACTTTCGCATTTGGAAGACAATCCCTAGCTAGTTTGAGTGGTTCTATTCAAGAATCGCCATTGTGCAGATTGAGTTTTCAATTTTGGGGTTTCATAATGAAGATTTTTTGAGTGTTTTGATGTTACAGATTTATCAGGGTTTGTGAGGGTTTTTAGAAGTGTTTTGCAGAGTTATCTTGGATGATTTGGAAGATTGTTTCAAGCTGGGTCACACTCTCTGATGGCCACCTTGCGCCTGCACGTGGGAGAGTTCTAGCTTTGTTTATGGAGTTGTTTGAACTCAAAATGGAATGCATTGTAAAAACAGACCTAGCCACTCCAAGAAGGAATGTTATCTACCTTTTTGGGCTATGGTAAGTGAAAAAATAGCAGACCAGTACGGCCTGGTACCAGCTGTACCATCTCCTGGTTGAGGTGCTTCTGGGATTGATTCGCCCCTCTTTCCTTGTCACTATGTTGTTTAATGGCGTTGTGTGTATTAAAAGTTGATGATCAGCCTTGGGAGGTGTATTCTGCCTGATAGGAGGAGTGTATGAAGGGTTTTGGTGGCTGTTTGACCTGCAACAGCCCTGCATCAGACCTGCAATCCAAGCTTCAAATCATATCAGATCTGTGATGGCGCATACAATAGCTTTGTTGAGATTTCCAGACTTTCTATGATCACATCTGCTCATAATTTCTAATTATTCCATATTATTTCAGGCCTGCAAATAAGATAACAGCATTGCTAAGTGTTTTAGACCTATTGGGTATGAATTGCCTATCATTTCATAGTCCTTGGTAGCTGTTTGGGGTGCTGAGGGTGATCGTTGCTGATCGATGACTTGGGGTGGTGTTCCTTGTGAGTTGGGAATGGCTTATAGTTTATAGTGTTCTTCGTGGCTGCTTAGGCCTGCAACAGTCATATTTCAGACCTGCCATTGCTTAGTCAAACATATCAGATTTGTCTATCCTCATACCAGCAAGTTTGGAGGGTGTTGGAGTTGTTATTATTGGGTGTGAACATTGTTATTGATGAGATATTTGAGCCTCTAATTGTTCTATCACCCAATTCATCATGGTAATCACTAAGCCAAGCTCCTCTTTGAAATCATTTTCAAACAAGATTGCCAACAACAAAATAGGTATCTTTGACTCAAGAAACCACTTGTGTGCAAGCTCCTTTTGACAACCCTGCAAAAATAATAATTAATTAACTAGTTGCAACCAAGAACAAACTGAGAAACAGTGCCCAACAGCTCCAAATTATTTCTCACACTTCCCAATGCACTTCTAGAAATGGTACGGCCTCCTTGACTAGGGCGACCAGGTCTAGAAAATCTGAAACTCAACCAAAAAAATTTGCAACTTGGAGGAATGAGGTGCCCAAGATAGGTGTACTCATAGCATCAATACCAAAAACCAACAAAAAATCCTCCAAAGAGATATGAGTCAAAACATGCTTCAGCTAGCACCAAACCAGCAACTCCAAAAATGATAAAGAACACACCAAAATCAAAAAAAATCAAAGCAAGCTATCTCCAATAAGCTCAATTTACACCTCTGAGTGAAGAGCAATCACTGAATCGGCTAGGTACTATCTTGCAAGTTCAAAACTGAAAGGGGCTAGGAGGTATGCGTTGAGGTATGTGTTCCTCGAAGCAAGGGTTCTGCAGAAATTTCGTCAACACTTTGTTATGAGATGATGAAATGAGAGAGCAAGGCCTCTTACTTATAGCTTTTCCAACCCCTTAATTCAAAAACTCTTCCCTCCAAATAGGGCGCCCAAATGAGGATTCACATTACACTTTAATTTGCATTTGATTTCATGAGGTCAAAAATAACTTAGATGAAATAACATTGTAAAACTCAAATATTTCCCAAGCTAGGCATCCACTTTTGCCTCAGTAAATATTTCACTTAAAAACATTATACTCACCAAAAGGCATCCAAATATGAAACTCTTAAAGCATTGAACTTGCCAAAACAAGCTCCAAGAATGTTGGAGACCAAACTACCGCCATACTACCTTGCCAAAAATAGCCATTGCACTGAACTACTGAACTGTTGCTAAGAATAGCATTGCCAAAAATAGCACTTACTAAAAATAGCATACTGCTAAAAATAGTTACTCCAAACTCATTTTAAGCACAAATCGGGCAATCGTCGCAACTTACTAAAATAGCAAGACCGAAAAAGTCATCCGATGCCCATGCATGTTACACCATTTTGAAGCCCTTTGAAAACCCAAAAAGACCCAGAAACCACTCTGCAATACTCCTCCAAGGGGTTAGGAGGTATGTGTTCCTCAAAGCAAGGGTTCTACAGAAATTTCGGAAACACTTCGTTATGATAAGCAATGGATGATGAAATGAGAGAGCAAGGCCTCTTACTTATAGTTTTTCCAACCCCTGAATTCAAAACCTTTTTCCCTCCAAATAGGGCACCCAAATGAGGATTCGCATTACACTTTAATTTGCATTTGATTTCATGAGGTCCAAAATAACTTAAGTGAAATAACATTATAAAACTCAAATATTTCCCAAGCTAGGCATCCACTTTTGTCTCAGTAAATATTTCACTTAAAAACATTATACTTACCAAAAGGTGTCCAAATATGAAACTCTTAAAGCACTAAACTTTCCAAAACAAGCTCCAAGAATGTTGGAGACCAAGCTGCCCCCTGTTGATGTGATTTTTATGACCGCACCAATCAGCAGAACAAAATAGTCTGAAGGCTATTCTGTTCTCTCTTGATCAAAGTATTCCGTGCGCTAAGATTGCGAGAAAGTTCGCACGTTCAACTCCAAGGTTTCGAATACTTAGAATACCCTTAGTTGGTTTGATGTGAATTGATGTGTTCTTACCAGGGGACTTACACAATTGTTCAAGATTCTTGCAATTAACAGCAAATGGATGACTTGAAGGGGATTTTGCACGTATGATTTGGCAATAAGGTATGTTTTCCTAAAGCTAACCAGAAATATGCGGAAAGTAAATGAGTGTAGGGCCTAAGAAACTTATATTCTATTCTAAATGCAGGATATGTGGAGCTCAATTTCGGCAGACTTCGACCGAATTTCACCTAGCCTCACGTCGGACAGCTTCAGCAAAATTAGTGCAATCTTCAAAGAGATAGCAAAAGATGTTCAAATTATAATTTAGCATACGTATACCATCAAGACGACGCATATAAGTATACAAACCACAATTGAAGTTAAACTCAAAATAATCTCCAGTGGACCA
Organism: Sequoia sempervirens; assembly: GCA_007258455.2. Taxonomy (NCBI): domain Eukaryota; kingdom Viridiplantae; phylum Streptophyta; class Pinopsida; order Cupressales; family Cupressaceae; genus Sequoia; species Sequoia sempervirens. Next base: position 390,819 of record VDFB02209720.1, on the reverse strand, counting down.
CGCAAGGCGAACTTGTCATCAACATGCTGCTAGTGGTATGGAATGAAATGAAGCTACCTCAATAAAATGCCACACATCAACGTAAACTACTTGCATGAGATAAAAATTATGCTACTTGGATTCGAAAGGAAGAAGAGACCTTGCTAGCTATCCATGACAAAGACGAATTCCACCATCAATGAAAAGATCTATTATCATGAAAGTGTTACACAACAATCTCCACAACAGTTTTCAAAGGGAAAACTTTCTTTCTTCTCCACACTATGCTAAGCAAAATGCCTACTATGCTCTACTCTCTAGTCTTCAATCTCCAAGTCTAATGCCAGTCTAATTCTAATGTCATACAAATGAGGGGGACTCCCCCTTTTATAGGTAGCCCAGTCCAATGGACGGCTAAGATTACAATCAAAAGAGTGGCTAAGATTAAGCCACCTCAGCCCTAACCCTAAAAACTGCCAGAATGGGGAGTGGTGCAATAAATGAGCAAAGATTCCCACTCATTCCCAAAATAGTAAAGGCAATTAATGCCCATAATCAGTCTTCTAGAAGATCATCGTCCAGTAGTGCATTCCCGTTCTCCTTCTCTCTGGCTGCAAACTCAACGAATCTGCCAAGCACAGCCTCAACCTCCTAAACTGAAATGGGTGGAATACACTCAAGCGAGAACTCCAATACTGTAACAGACTGCTCATGCCTTGCACAAGATTTTCTCCAAGCAACCAAGGAATCCTGCGTGTTCTGGATCAAGGTGGAGAAAGTAGAAGTATTCTCGAAATCATCTTGTACGAAGGTCTTCATCTCTGAAAAGAAAGGCATCATCCTACCCCTCAAATTATCAACATTTACCTCATCTAGACTCAACCGCCTAGCAAATATGGCCTCGAAAGTATTCTGAACTCCATCAATGATATTGGCCATAGCCTTCCGTACCCTAGTTGAATCTGCCTGTGCTACGTCGAAGAAACCACGTCCTGTGATTGCTGAAGAATACCATCTAGAGAAATCATACCTGTCATTCTCCTAAATGACCACTCCATCAATCAGCAACCGCAAAGGGACATGCCTCAATGCCTCAAGACGCTGAATTACTTTGCTCTAATAAATAGAAGCATCTCCCCAAGCATGATCGACTGCCTCCATCCGTACCAAAATACTAGAAGCCTGCTGAAAAGCAAAAGCAAGGTCCTCCATAAACTTTTTTGTCTCAATACAAACTCCCGTGACCCACTCGTCTGCCTCCTGCGCCATCTTCCCTAATTCCATCAAGCCACTGATTGACTCCCTAGGTATCTCTGCTGGAGGCTCTATCACTGGAATTTCCTGCCCATGAGAACGAGACAACTGCTGGACATATCCAATTAAAGCCTTATGCTCTCTTTTCAACTTCTTATACTTTCCTTCCTTCTTGAATAACCTGTCCTTGAGGGCGAGGTAGGAGTTATCACATTCTTCAGCAATTTGTGCACCTGTGGGGCGTCCTAACTCCAAAGTTGTGACCACGTAATTCTCTGGCACTGCTTCATTTCGGTCACAATCAACCTATGGCACGGCTACGTGAAGGGTGCGGGAACCATCCTCATCAATTGATATCTTTGAAAACTTCCGTGCTCTCTTCTTCTGTGGAGGTGCATTGATCCTGTTCAAGAACTCTTCCATTTCAACTGCTGGATCAATCTCCTCGGTGGGGCTTCTCCTCATCCTATCCTTAAGCCAATCAGGCACTATATACTGTATATCAAAGGGCTACTGTTCTTGTGCCTCTACTTCTCGAACTTGTTCAACCTCTACATCATTCTGGCGGGGCTCATCGTCCTCAAGTGGCTGAGTGTCTCCTGAAACTATATCATCATCATCCTCCATAGCCACCTCTAACTCTTGCTGAAACTGAGGGTCAGTAGTAGTCCCCTCATCATCCTGCTGATCAACTCTACTAGGTGCGTTGACGCTCTGGCCAACTGATTCTCTCCGTGGTGGCTGATTATTCTCCTATACTGCTTGCACCTGATTCAATGCATTCCTTTGATCAGCAAACAGAGAAACCTCCTGTATACTTGGAGAACGTGTCTCCAATGGTGTGGGCGATTCAACTGCAACTCGTGGAGGTTTTGGCTGAATAGGCTCCTGCCGAACTGGCTCCTTCCTTCTGGATTCTGGACCTCGTGTGATCTGTTTCTTCCTGCTTTGGTGGGTGGGTCTGTGATCTCCCATCAGACATAATTCGACAATTGGCCTACTCTTAGCACTGCTCACCACTTCTCATTGTGCTCGGTAAATGTCAAGGCTGGGATGAGAAAGTGTGTGGTGACGCCTCAGTTACGACCAATCTGAGGCGGAAGTGGGTATCTCTGCTGGCACGCATGTCACGGATGGACAACGTCCCATATCCTCATTCACCTAATGCAGGGCGAGACGCCCGCCTCCCCAGTCAAGTTGGTGGCCGAGGAGGCATTCTTTTCTGACTTCAATCTCATCAGTGCATCATTGATCTTCAATCTTTGCCTTGTGTTTAACTCCTCAAGCAGTACCATTTGATGTTGTGCTGGATCATAGTGCTATCGGTACGGTGTGATATGAAAAGTGATAAAATTGAGGCTCACTCTCGACCCCTATACATGCACATGTTGGAAGGACACTTCTACGGGTTGCCATGACAGTCGGAAATCTAGCACCTCCCTTCTTCTTCTTGGTTATATTGGGCAACCAATTGCTAGATATCTCTAACATTAAATTCTATTGGTTTGGGTGCCGTGACCTATATGGATATGATGATGAAAACCTTGCACTGGCCTTATGTAGAAAATTCGAGAGGCGCATAAACCTTGACACCCATACCTCTCAATCAATTCCTGGGCCTCTCACGAGATTATGTGATGCATCCGCTCCTGAAGCAATCTCGTGATATGCATGGTGAAGGCATCATTGACACACTTGTAATGAGTGGTACTAGCCAAGTGTAACTGCGAACAAGCCTCATGGATTTTGAACTGGTGAGAGCCACAACCAACAGGTTCTTTGTATGAAATTCCTCTGTACCTCGTCATACGAGCCATCATGTAGATGATGTAAGAGCTCATATAGAACATCTTCGTTCTTCTCAGGCTCAGGAGCTGCTCGTGCAAATTGTCACTAATCATCTCAACCCAGTTGACGTAATCCTTCCCTTCCAGCACGAGGTTGATGTAATAGAACATCCAAGGCTCGAAAATAAATGACTGTGGGCAACCTCCAACTCGACACAGCATCATGATGAGATCGCAATACTCCTACTTCAAGTCATCCGCTATAATCTGTCTTGGCAACTTCGTACGAGAAGGCTTGGGATTGCTCATCCAGTGAGTGTTGATCGTCTCCGTGCATCTCTCAAATGCAAAAGAATACATTCGCTCAGCTCGTTCTCTAGACTTCTAAACCATATTTATGTGCACCGGGATCTCGAAAGCCTCACCAATGGCAGCAGGAGTGAGGTTGGCGAGCACTTGTCCATCTGGTGACATGATCGACCTGTGATCCTTCTCATAGCAATTGGCGCACTCCATCATCAGCTCCGAACACTGAATGGCTGATGGGAAACCAGCAGCTGCATATAATCCGCTTCGAACAATGTTGTGCGAAGTGTTCGAAGGTCGATGACTACCAATCCCCAGCATTCTGTTCTTGAAAGTTTCAAGGTTGATGGAGCCCAAGTTGGTATCTGTCAGCTTGCCCAACTTCGAAATGAACTTTGACTCTGGCATAAACGTCTTGCTCAGCTTCTTTATAACTGCTTTCCTGGATGCACCATTGTTGTCTTTGCTAGTTGCCCTTGCCTCAACCATCTGCAAAACAATAAACATTCATCAGCAATTTAACTCATAAAAAATAAAAAAAACATTGTGCAGGGGCTGCCAATCGACTTCAAGAACTTGAGAAGCTGCAATAACATTTCTTATTCGCAAACCTCAGCTTCTTCTCAATTTTATAGCCAAAAATCGAATTCTAGAAGGAGCTAAATATAGCTAATGCATTAAATTTCCACTACTCCAAGAATTCGACTTTTCCCTCTCTGGTATTTCCGACACTTGTCTGAGAATCTCAACCTTCTAGAAGTTCGACTTTGACTGGCATGTCTCAATTTACTTTCGAAAATGTTTAATTAAATTTCATCTTTTAATCCATTTGATTCCCCGGCCGAAGCTCTGTCTTGGAAATTTTAAATTTGAATCATCTCTAACACTCTGGAAAATTCATCCGTAGGTAATCAGAAATCATCTAAATCCTTCAGTTTATTTATGGAGAATTTATCACGGCTTGTTTTATTCCTTTTGTGGAGAATTTTAAATTTCCTTGGAAGGATGCAATTCAGCACAGTTTTTCAATGATGAGATGTTGGCAAAGTGGGAAAATGTAAATCCAGCTCTCATCACAGAATCAATGCCCAGAAAAATTTTCTAAAACATTCAGTCACTTCGTTTTAGCAAGTTGTTCAATTTTTTTTTTAATTTTGTACCTTAGAAAAATATTATTCCACCAATTTAAATCTGTTCTTCATATGTGATCATCCTGTGTTGCTCTAACTTGAAAAAATTTTAAATTCATCCTGCACTATTATCATTCTAACTGTCACTGGAAAACTACTCGTGCTTCAAGAAAAATTCACCACCTTGAGCTCTAGGCGTATTTTCTAAGGAAGAAAATACTTTGCCTTAGAGAAAATTTTAAATCATCTTGAAAATTTTGCCTTGGAAGTTTTTATATTCAACTTTGATCACTTTGCCCATGGGAAAATTTATTTCACTTAGGAGATCCTCCTACAAGCACATCATATTTTACTTCCATCATCTTCAATGCCTTAGGAAAAAAATTATTATTTTGCAACTCCAACGCCTAGCAACTTTATTTCACCTCACACGCCTTGGCAATATTTTCACACTTGAAAGATATTTAAATTTAAAATTCCAACGCCTTTTATTTTTCACTCACTACCTTGGGCGCATCATGTGTGAAGAGAAACAAGCTCTCAAGCACTTTGTGTTCATTCCTCCCTTGGCAATATTTTCTTACTACCTCTTGCCACCACCTTGAAACTTGAAGAGGATATATACTTCTTGTTGTATGCATGCATACCAGGTATTTCTTCTTTTATCATTCACCACCTTTACCATCTTCAACTTGGGCGCATTTTGCTATGCATGAAGGATGACTCTTCAACTTCTCCATTTTTGTCTTCACTTGACCTCATTTGGGCGCATTTCCACATAGGTGAAGGATGAAAATTGTTGACTTGTTGACCCTTTTGAACTTGGGCGCATTTAGATGGGTGAGGAGGACGAATTCCTTTGACTCCTTTGACTTCCTTCCTTCTTGGGCGCATTTGAGCATATGTGGTGGATGAAACTTCCCACTCCTAGCATGTGACCCTTCGCCTTCCTCGTTTTTGTCTTCACATGCCTTGTTTTGGGCGCATTTTGCATAGAGAGAAGGATAAAACATGTTGACTCCTTTGACTTGCTTTCATTTTGGGCGCATTTTCACCTTTGTGCAGGATGGGCGCATTTAGGGGGTGGTGGAGGACGAGTTCAACACTTAGAAAATTTTCTTGCTATAAACTCTCAAGGTGGGTGCATTTAGGGGGTGGTGGAGGACAAGTTCAACACTTAGAAAATTTTCTTGCTATCAACTCTCAAGGTGGGCGCATTTTGCTATGTGTGCAGGACGAACTTCTTTGACTTTCTTTGACCTTCCAAGCATGGGCGCATTTGAGCCTAAGAGGAGGACGAAGCTTTATACTTAGAAAATTTTTTTATGCTTGGCATTACCTTGAGGGCGCATTTTCAGGTAGCTACAAGATGAAGTTCCAGACTTAGTCACTTTTTCCTCATCTTCGCCAGTTTATCCATGCCCTGCTATTTATAGTAAGTCTCCTAATTCTTGCATCTCTGAAGCTCAGAACAATTTGAAATTTCAAACGCTACATCCTCATGACCACTTACCCATTGTGCTATTTTTATTATTTTGCTATTTTTAGCCCATTTAAAGAGGTGATTTGCTATAAATAGTAGCTTCTTCGCCATTCATCATCAATTGACTTGAAGAATTTGAATGGCGTGCTCCTCACCCGTGACACCTTGTGACAGCCAGCGGTAGCATCGTGATTACTATTTCGCTGTTTCCAAAATGACTTACTATAAATAGTAAATTAACAAACATGTCAGAATTTACCGGTGAGCTTTGAAGGATGTTGATGTGATTGGTTTACGGTTTCGAAGGTCAAGCTTTTTCCTCTTTTCAAGTCGAAGCGGAAACCCTAATTTTCTCTTTGCATAAGTATCAAATGATCATTGTTTGTTTCTATTGCATTAGATCAGCTCGTGATTTTGAAGTCTTGGGAAGTGGTACATTGGGGCCATACTGCTAAAAATGGGATTCTTCTTTGGGTAGTTATCTCCATTTAAGCATCGCATGTTTCATTCTCGAAAAACCCATGGAATGTCAGGCATGCAAAGAAAACCACGACATGCAAACCTAAAATAGCCTCAAAGGCTGAACTACGAAAGTTCTGGTTTGCATGTTATCACATTACCGGAGTCTCGAAAAACCCGAAGAATATCCGGACATGCAAGAAAAGCTACGCATCTAAGCCTTAAATTTATCACGGAAGGTACAGATTTTATTAAAAATAGAAGTTGCTGTTTGACTCTCAAATTTTACCCGAGCATCTTGATGTGTTTGAATAATGGTGTATTTGTTGGAATTTCAAAAAAGCGGTTGTATAATTGCACATACCAAATAGTAAGTTGTCAAAATCTGATGAATCTCTGGGAATATAAATGATGTGTTCATTTCTTCACCTTATTCGACCTCTCGACTGACCGGAAAGATGAAACCTAATTTTCGGACTTAGCCAAAATTTCCGTTTAAGCTCATCGGCGGAGAAATCCCCGGAAAGGCAGACAGAAAAGAGACGGAGAGAGAGAGAGAGAGAGAGAAACCCAAGCCAAAAGACCAGAATGGAGCAAAAAAAAATTAGGGGTCCCCAATTTGAACGGGGCGATGTGTGAAAAGGTCACAGCACCCCCATACTACCTATCAGAAACAATAGCAATTACACTGAACTGCTGAACTGCTGCTAAGAATAGCACTGCCAAAAATAACACTTACTAAAAATAATAAGTGACTCCAAACTCATTTTAAGCACAAACCGAACAGCTGTCGCAACTTACTAAAAATAGCAAGTCTGGAAAAGTCACCTGATGCACATGCATGTTACACCATTCTGAAGCACTCTAAAAACCCAAAAAGACCTAGAAACCACTCTACGATACTCCTGCATGTGTGATGTACCCAGCACAAATTGCATTCACAAAAATAGTAATTTCAAATAGGAAATTGATGCTCACACACAGAAATTAATCGTGGACTCACATAGGAAAGCAAACCATAACCACGCCCATAAATTCGAGTCAAAGTGTATAGCAATTACGCACAGTAAATAATAGCCAAATCAAATTCTCCTTACATACACAGCTAACACATTCCAATATTACACAAAGTCACCAGATTTAATACAGTAAGAATGAAGCATGCATAAGCTACAGATTTATTACTGAAAATATGTCATGTCCCTGAAATGACATACCCTTGAAATCACAAAATAAATAATAATGAAATTAAATAAATATAGATAAAACATTGAGATAAAATAATAATACTATATAGGTAAAATATTGTTATTATATTCTAAATATTAGAATACAAATAACTTTAAAATAATAATAATAAATAAAATAAATATAATTAAAAGGTAATCTGAAATATTATTATTATAATTATAATTGTTAAGTATCATTTTCAAAACAGAAATAATTACATGAAATTCATATAAATACAATAAACTAATAAATATGATTCCACAAAACAGAAATAAATAATATCAAAACAAGTTCCTAAACATAATCAAACCATATTATTGATCAAAAAGAGCCAACCTTTGTGAATCGGTTCCAAACAAACAAAGACAAATGAAGAGACACGTCCCAGCAGCAACCATAAATATTAAGTCAGAGCAAGTCTAAAGCAAGGAGGGAGAAACATGGGAAATATAAAAGAAAAGGCAGTCTGCTTATTTCATGGCATCGGATAAAAAAGAAAGGCATTCAGAAATAAATAACAGCATTGAATAAAGGGAAGATATCCTCCCAAAAATCTGATCATTGTTGGCAGGGGGAAAAAGTAAAGAAGACATGAATATATTCTATGCAAAGGAAGAAACATCGAACCATTCCAAAAGGCTTTCTAATTTTCCGCAGCTTGTGATATCTTGTCATATATAAGATTGTTGTACCCAAAATTAAAAATTTTGCTACACTTAGGCATTTTGAAGAAATGAGTAAAAGTCTTGTCAAAACTGTCAAAAAAGGTCAAAAATGGGGTTTAAATGTCTTGCATGAGGGGTAAAAACTTGAAATTTTCAAAATCTGACGATATGGGTCTGCTCAGAGTGACCAATTCCACAAAAACCGGATCTCAGTTTTTCATCCCTACTTTTTAGGAAAATTGCTATTTTTAGAAACTTTCTAAAAATAGAAACTTTTTCTGGGTTTCTTTCGAAACAGATGCTGGCAAAATTTTCTAAAAATACAAAATTTCTAAAAATACAAAATGTGGCTCCTAGGGTTCAAACTGATTTTGATTGGTCGAAAATACTTTGTTACACCCCAATTGTATAGCTACTACTGCATAGGGAAATGCACTATTGTTGGCGTTTAAATTCGCACCTCTAGAATGCGTATTTGAAACGGATAGCTATGCACAGATAAACTGCTCTTCAAATTAGGAGGGGAATCTCCCTCTTGCTGATGGTGTTTGAAAGAAAGTAAACTAAAACTAAGTTGCCTATCTTTTTTATCAGCTTAGAGCACAAGGTTTATTAAACACAAACGCCACAGCTGAGATTTTCTTATTTAAAAAATTCAACTACGACTAACTTAAACTAAAGACATTTCTATTTTCTCAAGTAAAACATAGAGCAAGAGAAACTAGAAATGAACAAGGTGTAATCTCTCACAAAGTACTTCAACAAACTCTCTCTCAACAAACATCTACACACTTAAATGTATGCTGAAATCAAGATCATAAAAGTAGAACACAAATAACGGAAATTTGAGATTTTAGACCAAGGCAAAGGAGGCTCATGATTTTATTACCCAAACTTTTGGAACAAAACTCACTTCTAACATGCCTGGAACAAAAAATTGCAGCTAAAGAGGCTTGCAATCTTGTTCTTACACAAAAGAAACAGCAATCACACTAACTCCTTGTTGGCTAAAGAGGCTCAACAATTTGCTATCACAACACAATTGAACAACACTTGAATAACAAATAGAAAGCACTATAGGCTCAGCGTTTTGTTATCACTAGCATGGTTAAGAAAAACTAATGAGAAAAGGCTCTTATTTATAGATGAACAGAGGAGTAGGGAACCCTAAAATCTCCTTGCTTTCACAATCTAGGGCTTGCTCAGCAAGCAAGCTTTATTTACTAAATCTAGAAAAAAGATAACATCTAACACCTAAGAAAGCAGAAAAAACAGGGACTGCCAACTATTACATTTTATCTCCTTTCTCTTCTCAAAGAATGGATAAGAATTATTCCAAGAATAGAAAGAAAGCAGGAAAGAAAGCTTCTAGAAGAAAGCTACTTTAAAGCTCGATCACATCCGCTAGGAAAATTAGAAATTGTGTCCCAGTTCGGTGCATCTATGCCATCAATAGCAAAACACCGCTTTTCTAGAATATCTTCAGCATCTGCAACTGACCTAAGGAAATCTTCGACCTCATTGGCCGCTTTCTCGAACTTTGCTGACATCATCGAAATATGACCTAGTAGAGTCTTATGTTTTTCTTTCATCCATCTCTGTGCAATCTTCTTGCTGTATTTATCTTTATGCATGTCCCATATCCTTTCACATTCACCCTTTGAGATAGTAACGCTTCCAGGCGATGGGGGAATGGAGAAACACTTCTCGATCATATCAGGCTTCAGACTGCAAATTAATCTACCATCAGCTGATTGGATCTCCCTAGTAGTCGGGTTGTAATGCTTGATGCAAGCGATTACGAACTCAAGACTCTGAACTGATATAGGAATAGACGCTGCTGCGAGGAGTCCAGAATGTCCCAGGTTCTTGATTGAGGTGTTGCCTGCTCTCTCCAAAGCGTGTAGATCAAACACCGGCTTGATATGATGCAAATCTGTCTTAGCAGTTTTGATGTAATCATGATAAAGAGCTGATCCAGTCTTGAAAACATTGGGAGTGTACTCCATTTCGAAAAACTTGAAGAATGACTGTAAACTCGCCTAGGTTCTAACAAGTTTTGAGCAACTTCTATTTTTAGAATGCTGATTTTCTTGCTCCAACAGACAAAATTTTTTGAAAATTATTCTAAGATATGGGTTTTGCTCAGAATTTCGTTGCAAGACAACCCAGATCGTCCGTTTTTGAAAATTTTGAATTTATACTGAAAAAGTAGCAAACCCTAATTTCTTCAATTTTCCCCAAAAAAAGCTAGCACCTGGGTTTTGTTTAGAATATGATTAGAAACGAACCCAGTTGATTAGATTTGCAAAACCCTGATGGCTGATCGAAAAACCAGCCAACCCTAGAATTTGAGACTTTCTTGAAAAAAAGCTGTGATATGGGTTTTCTTCAGAAGACCGTTTGGAGAGGACCCAGATGATTCAAAATTGAATGCACTAAGGATTTCAGTAACATGCAAAATAAAAGCAGCTGCTGCAACTTGATGAAGTTCTTGAAAATTTCTTCAGAAGAATGAAGTGAAAAGACACAGATGATTGAAATTTTGAAAACCTTGGCCTTCTCTTTGAAAAGTTTGATCTTTTGGATGAAAAAGCTTGAAAAAGCAAGGGTTTATGCTTGCTGATCTGAAAAATCTGATGAAAAACCAACAAATATAAATTCTTGGATCATAACAATTCTTCAAACTTGCTGCTCCAACTTCCTCCTCTGAATGCTACCTGCAAAAATAATGAAAATTGCATGAAAGAAAGATGTTAAATAGACTTAGGGTTTAGTTTTTAGGTTTGTTTTCTTTTGCTTTTATTTCTAAAACCCTAAAATCTCAGCTTCATTGAACTTGGACGCCATCTTCCTTCTTGCAACTTTGAAACTTTTTGAAAATCACGAAAATTCTTCTAAGGCATGAGAAGATGGGCGCCCTTCTTCACTAGGGGCGCCCACTTTAAGCAGTGTTAGTCAAATTTTTGGTATTTTCAACTTTTCACCATTTTCACCCCCTTCTTTGCCTTCGATTTCCAATTTGCAGACAGATCTGACAGGCAAGCTGAAAGATCCATCGCGGAGCTTGACTAATTCTGAGAAGATTGTTCTGGAGGAGTTTCTGGCAAAAACACTTCATTTCGACCTTCGAATTCATGGGAGCCTTTCTTCTCCAGGGGCGCCCATTTTGTCCAGAGTTGGTCATTTTCATGATCTTCAAATTTCTTCATTGATTCCTCTTCTACAGATAATCTTATTGAATCTGGTGCTCCGATCATCGGATTGATTGCCTATTATGCTCATCGCGAAGCTGACGAGATATTAGGAGGGGTCTTCTGGGATGAACTTTGTCAAAAAGTGAATTTTAATCCCTCAAAAGCTTGGGCGCCCTTCTTGGCTGGGGGCACCCAAGTTCACCATAGTTTATTTTCCACTTTCTCTTGTTTGCTTCTGAACTTTGAAATTTAGCTCTTATCAAACCCTATGTTCAGCTTCCCGTATCTGACAAATGCAAACTCCGTTTGACATGCTGGATACCTCGTTGGAAAGCCAGATCAACTGTGAAGAGATCGCGTTAGAGACTTCTGCAAATTCCTCTGTTTTACCCCTTCAAAACTTGGGCACCTCTTCTCACCTGGGGCGCCCAAACTTTCCATACTTAGCCATTTTAATCTTGTAAATGTAAACAAATCTTCTATCAGGGCGAGAGACTAAGGGTTCTAAAGAGATTCTAAGTTTCAGATTTCTATAAAATTTCTAAGACAGATTTGCGAATTCCAGATTTTATTTTCTTGAATGTGCTGAATGCAAAACATTGATCGATTTCTATATTCTGCAAGAAGGGAAAGAAGTCCCTTATATATGATGAAGACGCGCCTCACGGAGAGACGTGTCTCATGAGAGGATGCATCTCCACAAAGTGAAGACACGTCCACTCATGGGACATGTCCCTTGAGTGTGCGGGCTTCTTAACCAACAGAAGCCATTCGAATTTAAACAAACTATAATGAGTGTTATCCAATAATCATTTATATAAGAATTTGATTTATCCAGTTTCGAATTTTGATCATCTTCAGAAATTCGAATGTTTAAATTTGAAGGATTTATATTTTAAAAACAGTTTAGGTTAAATATAAATGATGATGATGCATTAATGCAATCATCATTTATATCTGACCGAAGCTATCTTAAATCAACACTCCCTCTTAGCTAGGGAAGATATTTCAAATTAAATAAGAGGAGATATCACCTACACACGTGATATCAAGATATGATATGTTTTCATAAGATTGTCAAGTCACATGACATTCTTCATAATCACATCTTCATTATGGTATGTGCACTAACATCAAGTCACATGATGTCTACCATAATTCATGGCATATCCACGGATATAAATATCCACCATGATTATCTCTTAAAGATCACAATGATCTTCAGATGATATCAAGTCTCATGATATCCATCAAAGTGTCCAAGAGATACTATCATGACATGTCCACAGATATCAAGTCACATGATATCTATCATGATAGTTTATCATTGTAGAGTCGTCACTTTACAATGTCAAATACAAGTGTTCATTATTAGAAAGATCGTCACCTTTCAATAATGTACACAGGGGGAGTAGGCCCATAAAGTCATGGAGTCACACACATGACAAAAGAGTTTACACATTAAACATCTTTATATATTAGTACAATTTTATAAACAATTTGTATTTCAAACATAAATAACAAATTACATTTCAACCATACCAAGTTTCTTCCTGAAGTGCTCTACCTTGATTCGGGAGAGAGGCTTGGTGAGAATGTCTGCAGTTTGATCATTTGTACTAATATACTCCAACTAAATCACTTTCCTTTCCACCATATCTCTTACATAATGATAGGGGATCTCAATGTGCTTAGATCTATCATGAAAGACAGGATTTACAGAGAGTTTTGTTGTACCCAAAACCAAAATTTTTGCTTCACTAAGGCATTTTGCTTAATTGAGTCTTAATCTTGTTAAAGTGTTGTCAAATGGTCGTTTTTGGGGTTTTCAAATATGGAGTTGGTGTCAGTACTATGTCAGTCTGTTACCGAAGAGATTTAAGAAAAGTGAAAATTTGAAAGAAAAACATCAAAATTTTCTATCTCTGGAGAAGGGAGCACATTCTGAAATAGGCACCCTATCTTTTAGGGGCCCAAATCCTGTTTTTAGGGTTTGTCACCTCCAGCAGACATTTATCCGGCATCACGTCAGCTTCGCAGTGAGCTATCAAGCCTGTCAAACGGACCTGTTTCGTTCGAGTTACGGAAGATACAGTGCAAATCGAGGCGAAAGCAAGAATTGGCTAACACTGGAGAAAAGCGCAGCTTTTCAGAAAGGCGCCCATCTTTTTGAGGTGCCAGATGTAGGTTTTTGGCTGAATGCCACCCAAGATGTTTATCTCACATTTGTTCGAGCTTTGCGACGCATCCGTCAGAGGGTGAATCTGAGTTGCTGAAACGCTTGAACTGGAGGCCAAATGTTGGGTCAAATCTTAGTCAAAATATCAGAAGAAAGAGCAAAAGAGCACATTTTGAGAAAAGTGACTTTTCAAACGCTAATACCTTCTTTTAGAAATGATTTCACATATTCAATGTCAGTGTTCCAGATTCAGCTTTCGGGTTACTTTGTCTCAAAATGGTCGAAGATGTCTCAACAGGTTGATCGAGGTTTTAGATTATTTTATCGTTTTGAAATGGCTATACGGAATGAAAAGCAACTTTTAAAGGCTCTTGTTTTCACCCTAAGTGGCGTTATGCAGGAAATGCCTTTACGGTATGTGGGGAAAACTTAACCATGATGAACACGAGTTCGATGCAGTTAAGAAAATAGAAGTTATGAAGGATTTTGTTTTTCCCTTCGTTCGAGATCACGAAGTTGGGGTGACTAAGTCGAGGGAAAAAGCGCGACCTTTGAAAAAGGCGCTTGGATTTTAGTCTTCGGATATCAGGTTTATGGCGTGCGGTCTCAAGATATCGACGATCAGTTTTGCGCCGACTTTACAATACACTGTCGGCCGACCCAGTCGGAGAAATCGGTGACGATTAATGAGGAGGATGAGCAGGAGTCCGGCGAGAGGTTTAGCTTAAATTTTCATGAAATTTGGCTAAGTAAAATTCGCTGAAGTTCAAAGTTGAATTTTCGAAAGTGAGTTGAATGGACGCCTTAACTGGAGTTCTGACTGCAGTTAGACTGAACGATTTCTGGGTTGTCATCTTCAGTTCATATGTTGGCATGTGGAGTGATCTTTCAGTTTGCATGTCGAGTTAACTTGTTTGCATGTTGAGTTAACTTGATTGCATGTTAAGTTTAACTGAAGATTATTACTAAAAGTCAACTGAAGTTTGCATGCATGGCGAATTTGGTCAAAATTGAGAAAGTTTTAGTGAAAATGGCGCTTCATCAAATATCAACTGAAGTTCAAAAGGGACGAATTGAAGCATGAAGCATTATTTGTGAAGCATGAAGCATTTTTAGTGAAGTATGGCGAATTTGAAGTTAATAACTTCACTCATGAAAAGGGTCGCTATTTTTAGTTTTTGAAAAGTGAAGCAAGATATTGGTGAAGATGGCGCACTTTTCAAGGCAATGGCAACTTTAGTTTGAAAAGGGTTGCTATTTTTAGATTATATTTGATTAAAGCATGAAGTTGGCGCATTCTTGAAGGCCAAACTGAACTTCCAAAAGGCTAGCTATTTTTAGCATATTTATTGCATGAAGATGGCGAATTTCTCTTTGCAATCAAATTTGCTAACTGAAGTTATCTAAAGGGCACGCCTTAGGTCAATTTGATGAATCCAAAGCAAGGTTGAAGATGGCGAACTTGATAAAGATTGCTAACTGAAAGTTAAAATCGCATGGATGAGTTAAACTAAAGACTTGAAAGGCAAACCCTAAAGCACGTCCACTTATTGAGCTTGTTCGAGTTTCAGTTAACTATAATAAGGACCAATGAGAAGCCAAGCGCCATTTTTAATGCATGCTTTATTTAGTACGAATTTTCTATGGTGAAATTCTATATATTTCAAAGATGGCGTCCATTATTGCATCATCTTTTGCTCTGAAGCTTGTATTCTTTTGAGCGACCAGCAAGCTTAAGGTGATTCAGGAGTCCGTTTTCAGCGTTCTTCGAAGCTACGAGTTCAGATTGTTCAGAGGAAGTCAATTCTAGACTTTATTTCCACTTTGCATGCAGGTTTTATAAAGATTCGAAGAAGAGATTTGCAGATTTTTCAGAAGCAGACAAGCAAAACTTTCTATCTTCTGTCTTATTTCTTCTATTTCTCACCTTAGGTACTTTCTTCGCATGCCAGAGTAATTCAACACATATTCAGAATCTGTTCATCGGGTTCTCATATTTCAGCGTTTGCAACAAGACCCACTTCTTAGATTTTTTTCGAGAGAGTAAGCGTGATCTTCGTTACGAAGCCTGCAGGCCTTTTGAGAATTTCTTGCATGTGGGCTTCGTCACATTTTGATCAGCTACTCGGGTTTGTTCGAGAATTCAGTTGTACTCAAAACCCAGCCATTCCAAAATTTCTTGATTTCTTACAGCCGAGAAGCTGTACCCAGCTTTTATCGAGTTTTTAAGAAAGTTCTTCAAGCATATTCGACTTTACAGTCAAAAGTCACCATTTTCAAAATGCAGTTCAATCTCATTGATTACAAAGTGAAATCAGTCCTTACACATAATTTCACCAAGACTTCAGATACAGACCTAAATCATGTTTATCCAGTGGTCAATCTGAGCAATTTAGAAGGTGTTAGCAACAATTCGATGAGGAATCTTGAACGTTCCGAGTTGCTGACAGCGGCATCCATTCCTATTACTATCTTCGATCTTGAGTTCGTACTTGCTTGCATTAAGCATTATGACTCGTCTTCACGACAGATCAGATCGGTTGATGGAAGAGTGGTTTGCAGTCTCAAGCCGAAGGACATAGAGAAATGTTTTGCTATTCCTCCTCGTTCAGATAACTTTACTGTTATTCTTGAAGCCTGTGAGAAGATATGGGATGCTGATCATCAACGTTCACAGAGAAAAGTTGCTCAGAAATGGTTGACAATTCAGAAAACTAACTTGCCTAAAAAGGTTGGTCGTGGTGAATTTAAAGCGGAAGTTGCTGTTTTGATAACCTTACTCAACCGAGTTACCGGTAAATCAGATGCTAATACTTTCCGTCCATGGATGTTTTACCTGATTACCAGAATCCTTGATGGCACAGAGCATTTTGATTGGGCTATGTTGATTAGTGACTGCTTACATCAGCAGATTACTAACTTTCTCAAGTATCACGAGTTTCATATGATATCCTATTTGGTCTACTTGGTTGCATTTCAAGGTAGTTTCAAACTTCTTAAAACCAATGGTACTCTCGGTGTTCAGCGTATTCATGAGTATTATCCACAGCTAGAGTTTTCTCAGTCTGAGCAGGATTTCCGAGTAGTGAATGATCACTTTTCCATGAGAACCGTAAGAGATCTTGATGATGAGATGCATATTCGTATTTCAGCCGAGGCCAAATCAGCAATGGAAACTTGGGCAGATTGGTTCATACAATTTCCTACTTTCACATACATTCGAGTTTATGGTTATGTTGGAGAGCCTCTGATGTTGCCAAGATATCCGTCAGACAAGATTGTCTTTATGGAGTTCCTCAGGCAAATGCAGCATGTTCACTTCTTTCTTCGTAGTCGTCATAAGACTGCGGCAAATTTTCCATTCTCATTGGGAATTTTCACATGTGATGCGGCGACAGATGCCAGGCGTATGTCTACTGAGATAGAAAGGTTCAAATTCAAGCCTTATACTGAGAGACGTTCCTATGATCCTCTCGGTCATTATGCAAATCGGTTAGAGCGAGGGATTGCACATGCGCCAGCACTTGAAGATTTATGGGCAAATTGTGAAGATGAATTCGAGGTTCGTCGTCGTCATTATTGTAGACTTACTGTTGGACAGCTTTCTGATTACTTGTCAGAAGATGTTGATGGTTTGTCGGATGATGATGGAGAAGTTCTTCTCAATTCTTATGTTAAGGATCAAGTTGCTAGGCAGCCACTTCGCTCACCTGATTGGTATGCTAAGGAGAATACTTCTATTGAAGAGGTTTCTAGATCAGTTATTAAGACTAGCAAGTTATTCTTGGAGAGCAAACGAACACGGAAGTCAGTTCCTGTAGCAGAGCCGCCAAAGGATTTCTCGTCATTGCCTTCTACTTCTAGAGCAAGACCCAGAGTCAAGGCTATTATCATACCTCCTGAAGGGGTTAAACTCAGTGGAAACACAGGGAAGAGAGCTACTCGTAAGAGGAAGCAAAAACAGATTGAGAATATTCCTGAGGTTCCAGTAGAGACAGTTATTCAAACTGAGCCTCACGTTTCACTTCCTAGTTCACCTCACGTTCCGCCTGTTGACATAGAATCTGAGCCTGAGACACCAATTCAAGCAGGATCGGAGACAACTGAACCACCACAAGTTGATATATCAGGGACCGTCTCTCCTCGAATTGAGAATATTGTTCAGTCTTGTTGGCTCGAAAAGTCTTTGGGAAGACAGAGGCGTGAACCGTCATACAATCTTGATTTGTCTGAGTTTGGTGAGCCTTATCAGAAGAGATCAAACAAGAAGATAAAGAAACAAGTGCACATTGAAAAGACTCCTGAATCAGAGATCGTTATTGAAGTTGCAGTGCCTCCAGAGGGTAAAAGCTTAGACGAGGTCGAAGTGGGTGACTTTACATTTACTAAGGCAAATCTTGGCAGGACCACACGAGAGACAGATGTATCTCTTCTTAAGATTGTTACCAATAATCTTGAAGAGCGTATCACGAAGGATGGAGAAGATAAGGCTTTACTCAAAGCTGAAAATAGTCAACTTCGTCAATACATTTCTGATCTTGTTCATGGGAATCCAAATAAAGCACCTGTTCTTCCTCAAAGCACACCTGCAGAACAACGAAAATTGGATCAGTTAGTCAGTCATGGTAGACTTGTGGACAACTGGATTGAAAGTTTAGTTGCTGCTGGTAAAACTCTTCTTGCAGATTTGTATCAGTTGAGGAGTGAGGCACATAAACTCCGTCAGGGTATTCAGTTGCTGGATATTGTAGTGGCAGAGAGTTTGGCAAAGGATCGTGTTCTTGTATCTCAGTTATCAGTTGCATGCGATGCTTTGGAGGAGGTTGAAGATCAAGATAAAGTCTTCACTTGGAGAGAGCAGCACCTTCTCAGAACAGAAATATGTGAGAAGATCTCTTCCAAATTATTTTCACTCAAGGATGACGTGGTTGGAGTACTTGCACTTGTCAGTGGCTTCGTTGTTCAGATTCCGTGTCATTATCTTCTCGAAGATGGCACGTATGTGGAGTTGGAAAAAGTTCAAGCAGAATTCGAGAAGCTGATTTATGACAGCCTTGAAGGTGCACCTATGGCGCCTAAGTTAGAAAATGTTTCAGTGATTGCGGCCAGTTTGAGAAAGGCGACTGAAGAATGCAAAGATGGTGTGCACATGATTACAGAAAGTGGTAGAGAACTAAAGAAACAGACTGTTATTTTTAGCAGTATCAAAGTGCCAGATGACAGGGAGATCGATGAATTCTTGGTCGAAGTGTTAGATCGAGTTGACATGGAGTGATCTGTCAGTTAGAATGTGCAGTTAATTTCTAGGGTTGAGTCCTGAGCAGCAGTTAACTTGACTTCCAGTCTTCAGTTCACTTGCTGACTTAACACATGCTTATCTCATCCTCAGAATTATCAACACAGGAGTTAGGGTTAGGGTTTCAGTTAACTGAAGGTAGTGGCCGCTTAACTTTAAATAAGGACGTGCATGCACATTGTCCATTAGGTTATTTGTACGATTAAACTAAGGGTAGTTGCCCGTTAACAGATAGTTTACTTTATTAGGGTTAGGGCGCATAACTTGCATGCATTGCAAGAACTGTAGTGAACTCAAGGTGATTTTAGGGTTACCTACACCTTGATGTATATAAATAAGAGCTTTTGCTCATTTGTAAATAACTTTTGCTTGAGAGAGAAATATATGCTGCGCCTACCTTGCCCTCAATATTACTCTTTTGGTATCTGTTCATGTGTCTTCGCTATTGCAATTAATTGTTATGCCACATAGGGTTTCAAGAGATTGTAATGGTGAATTCTTTCCATAGTTTAGATGAATCTGTTTTGTGAATCTTTTATTGTTATGATCAAACGTTATGCCACACAGGGTTTCGTAAGATTGTCATGATAAAACCGTTTTGTGAAGTATTTACTATGCTGATCGAGTGTTATGCCACATAGGGTTTCATAAAGTTTTCATGGTAAATCTTCTCTTAGCTTAGATAAATCTGTTTTGTGAATTCTTTTGTCATTACGATCAAGTGTTATGCCACACAGGGTTTCATAAAAATCTTGATGATAAAAGCCGTTTAGTAAGTCTTTACTGTTATGATCAAGTGTTATGCCACATAGGGTTTCATAAGATTGTCATGGTAAATTCTTAAATCTGTTTTGTGCCCAATAAGCTGGTTTAGATTGAGATGATAGTTGCGCCACCTTGCCCTCAAGTAGAGAATCTAAACACGTTTATCGTCAGTTAGTCATAACCTTGCTCCGTTTCCTCATGCTCTGATTTTCTTGAGGAGATTGGATAGATTAGTTTAGTTGTAGTTGATAGATCTGCGAAACCAGAGAAAACTCAGCTGCAACGTATAAGTTCTTTCAAGAAAGTCTTGTGCCTCTACAGCTGAAACAAAAAGACAGGATTTAGTTTAGTTTATTTCCTTGCAAATACTTTGTCAAGCACAACGAGGGAGCTTCCCCTCCTAATTTGAAGAGCACTCATTGCGTAGTGTACATAGGCTGTGCGTATCAACTCTTACTCCAGAGGTGTTAGTTCTTACGCCAACAAGTTTGATGCAACTCTGATTATCACAATGAATAATTGTAGGATTCAAGGGCTCACCAAAGAGTCCCACAAGCAATTTACGAAGCCAAATTGCTTCTCTTACTCCCATTGAGGCTGCAATGTATTCAGCTTTTGTTGAACTCTGTGCAATTGAAGATTGTTTTCTGCAAATCCAGGAGATCATAGCTGATGCTAAACTGAAGCAACATCCTGATGTGCTTTTCCGATCGGTTATACTTCCAGCCCAATCTGAATCAAAGTACCCATGTAGATCTAGTTGATCATTCTTGTAGAGAAGACCATATCCAATAGTGCCTTGAAGATATCTCAAAATATGTTTCACAGCCATTAAGTGAATTTCCTTTGGCTCACACATGAACTAGCTGAGAACATTCACTACATAGCAAATATCAGGTCTGGTGTTGACCAAATACATCAAGGATCCAATCATCTGTCTGTAAAGGGTTGGATCTTGACACTTGGATTCTGTTGCTACTTCTTTCAATTTGTGAAGGTTGGTTTCCATAGGTGTAGACATCGGTTTACAATCCAACATTCCAAATCTCTTCAAAATATCAATAGTGTACTTCCGTTGGTTTAGTATAATGCCCTCTGATTTCTGCCATACTTCTAAACCTAGGAAGTAGTGTAGAATGCCCAAGTCTTTCATGTCAAATTCAGAAATCAGATCCTGCTTCCCTTGAGCAATGAGGTGATCTCCTATTATCAGCAGGTCATCAACATATAAAATAATTATTAGGATATCACCTTTAATTACCTTGAAGTAGAGATTGGAGTCAGCACCATTCTTGGAAAATCCTAATCCCAAGAGATAGCTGTCAATTCTTTCATACCAAACCCTGGGAGCCTGTTTAAGTCCATAGAGGGCTTTCTTCAGTCTGCATACATGTGAGTCAGGTTTATGTATCAAAAAACCTTCAGGTTGTTCCAAATAGACTTCTTCTTCAATGGTTCCATTCAGGAAGTGTAATGTCCCCTTCTCGAGCATGATCTTTCCAGTGACCGTTGGCCTATTCCGGAGACCCGTAGGCTACTCGGAAGGTAAAATTAGGGTTTCCTATTTTGAAGGATGTTCTTGCTCGGGGTTGGTCGATTCAATGGCGGATTCTTTCTGGGTTTTCAGAGAGCTTCGCAGTGGTATGTTCTTCTTGGCATTCTGAGCATCTTCAGGAATTTACTATTTTTAGTAAATTATATTTCTGGCAGTAAACTGATTGGTCTCAGACACAGTTGACTTTCCTCTTCAGCTGACTCAATTGGCGTATTCAGACTCTAGCCTCGGGATGCAGTTTGAGGTGATAAGTTGAATTATTTTAAAGAAGTCATGTTTAATGTTATATTTTAACATTGACCCCTTGGCCTAGCAACTTTACTTTAAGTTGTTTTAAAAAGAGGTTCTTTATGGGTGGGCGCCTCATTAAAGGAAGTAATTATGTTTTTATTAAAAGATTTATTCCAAGCAAAAGTGGACGCCAATTTCAATGAAGAAATTAAGTAATAATTAAAATATTGCTTGGGAAAGTGGGACGCCATCTCTTGGGATTAGGGTTTTGACTCTGAAAAAAGAAGGTTAGGGTTTCGAGAAGGTCAACAGCAAATTATAAAAGGAAGCCTTGGGTTCTCTTTTCAGCATCTTTTATCTACAGGAATGTTATGCTGCCGGATTGGCTTTGGGATTGCTTCGAGGAATGAAGGCCTCCTAGCTTGGGCATTGCTTCTCGCTTGAAAGATAGCGACTAGTGGTGAGATAGTGTAGTTTGAATGTTTTATTGTGAGATTTCTGCATTTTTAGTCTTTGTGAGGATATGTAAATCAGTTTTATGCATATTAGTGGTTTTCTGGAGTTGCACATTCATTGTAGCAGATTGATGTTTTTAATCATAAGTCATAAAATACACAAAGAGTCGTTCTGGGTATTGTCTCATTGGTTTTCTCTGTTGGAAGCGACCCTTCATGAATATTTGCAGATTTTAATATGAAGCGTATGATTTTATAAAGCAAATTCGTCATTCCTTGTAGGGCGCACTTTCTGGAGTGCCTCGGGATCCGTGTCATTAATTATTAGCCACTTTTAGCTGCTTTTTCTTATAACTAAACTAGGCACCATCATTCTATAGGTCCATTGCATCAAACTTGAGGTCTTTTGGGTCTGTTTAGGGTGTTATACGAGCAATTTAGTGGGTTACAGGCATGCTGGTTTTACAGTTAAAGGTGCAGATCTGAATAAATCAGAATCTTAAATCTGGTTTTTGAGAGAAGGAAATCAGTTTTGATATGTCCATTAAGCAAGGAGAAGTCTCTATTTTAATGCTCGTTGAATTGTTCTAACTCTATGCTCTTGGCAGGCGAATTCTCTATCATATTGTAAGCTGACAGTAGTACTGACAGCAGTTCTTCCATCTTGCTTAATCATGTTTTGTAGTGCTCATATTTACATTCTGTAATTGCAATTGTATTTCTTTATCTCCGCCCTATGGTAGCTCCTTTCCCATTCCGGGTTAGAAAGCACATTCTGGGTGTCGAGTACTTTCAGCATTTTAGATTACTTCTCTTTCCAGCATTGTAATTTCTGTTATCTCCGCCATATGGTCGCCTCATTTCCGTATTGGATTGAGCAGCACATACTTGGTGTCGAGTGTGCTTTCAGTATATTAGATTGTAGGGATCCTCTGACCACATGCTCGTCGTTCGCCGGCGCATCTTGGTTAGAGTTCTTGCATAAGCATTTTGATTAAGATCCTCTGACCAATGCTCACACCTTGCCCACATCGGGATCCTGGTGTACATTCTGGTTAAAGTTGTTTCAGCATCGTTTTGGTTTAGCTGCTAACCTTAACGGGTGCATTGGTTTGTAAACTGTTATTGAAAAAATTGGCTCGGAATATTTCAGGAAGGCAATTTTCACATCCATTTGATGGATCTTCCAACCTTTTGCTGCTGCAATGGCTAACACTGCTCTCACTGATGTGTAACGGGCAACAGGTGCAAATGTTTCTTCGTAATCAATGCCTTCCTTTTGAGAAAAACCTCTTGCCACAAAACGTGCTTTATGTTTTTCTATACTGCCATCACAGCATGCTTGATTTTGAAGAGCCATTTGGAAGAGACAACAGATTTCTCTTTTGGTCTAGACACTATATCCCATACATCATTCTTTAGAATAGACTGATATTCTTTTGTCATTGCATCCTTCCATGCTTGATGTCGGAAAGCTTTTGTAACACTGACAGGTTCGGAGTTTATGATGTCGTTCATTAGAACAACATAGCTAGTGAAACGTATGGGTCTTTTACTCTCCCTGAACGTTCCTTTGGGTGTTGCATGATCCTCTGCTTCTTTGATCATCTTCCTGGCCCAAAGTGGTCTCTTTCTGCCGTTGTCATTTGTATTCTCATTTGAAGTAGAAGGAAGTTCATGTCGCATTTCCTCAAGATGCTCCCTCTGAATCTCAGGAGCAGGTTCCATTTCAGGTACTCTAGGGGAATAAGTTTCAGTCTCAGTAGAACTTCTTACCCTCTTGAATGCAACGTCTTCTTCAAAGATGACATCTCTGCTCAATTCAATTTGATTCTGCCCGGGTATGAATATCCTGAAGGCCTTGGAGGTTTCACTATATCCCATAAATATCCCTTTCTTTCCGGAAGGTTCAAGTTTGAATCTCTTCTCCTTGGTCACATGAATATAGATAGGGAAACCAAAAATCCTAAAGTGACTAATGTCAGGTTTTATGCCAGTTAAGGCTTCTTCAGGAGTTTTGTTATCAAGATGAGAATGAGGACATCTATTTTGGATGTAGACAATAGTCCTAGAGGCTTCTACCCAAAAAGAGGTTTCAATGTTTTGGTCAAGCAACATTGCTTTGGCAGCTTCTACAATAGTTCTATTTTTTCTTTCAGCAACCCCATTTTGTTGAGGGTTGTAGGCCACTGTGAACTCCCTCTTAATTCCAGCACTCATGCAAAATTCCTTAAAAATTTCCGAGGTGTATTCTTTCCCATTGTCTATCCTTAAGGTTTTTATTTTCTTTCCGGAGAAGTTTTTCGTAAGTGCTTTGAACTCTTTGAACCTTTTGAGGATTTCTATTGACTCTTTAAACTTAAGGAAATAGATCCAGGTTTTCCTAGAGAAGTCATCTATAAATATGACATAGTATAGAAATCCTGCTTTAGAAGGTACAAACATAGGTCCACATAAGTCAGAGTGAACCAGATCTAACACATTTAGGGTTTTGCTCATACTAATGGGAAAGGATCCCTTTGCATTCTTTCCTAAGGCACAACCTTTGCAAGTTCCTTCATGAGATGGTTTTAACTTAGGTAAGCCAGTTACAAGTTTTTCCATAGAAGGTAGGGCACGGAAATGAAGGTGTCCTAATCTTCTATGCCAAATCTCATTTGACTCAAAGGTGTCAAGGGTAAGGGCTTGTTTAACTTCAGTGCAAAGTTTGTAAAGGTACCCTTGTCTTACACCTATGGTTTGGGCTTTCTTGATAGTTGAGTTTTTAGGCCATGCTAGAACTTTTCCATCCATAAATGTAACCCTATATCCATTGTCTTCAAGGGCAAAGATGGATATCAGATTCCTCTTTATTCCAGGTACAAATAAGACTCCAGTGAGATGAAGGGAGAGACCAGATTTCAATGTGATGGAACAAGTTCCAACCCCTTTTACTTGATGTGTAGAGTCATCTCCAATTGTTACATCTTCATCAGACTCTTCAGTCATAGTGTCTAAGTGTTCTCTAAACCCTGTGATGTGCCTTGAAGAACCACTATCAATCACCCACTTGTTGATATTGTTAGATACTTGACTAGAAAAGGCAGAATAGAACACAAAGTTCTCAGATTCATGATCTGAATTTGTCTTTCCTACTTTGGCAAAGGATGCTTGTTGCTTTGATCTGTTAGGGCACTTCATTGCATAGTGGCCATATTGATCACATCTAAAGCATTGTACTTGAGAGATGTCTTTCTTTTTAGAGGATCCCTTTCCATTGGAATTTCTCTTTCTTTTAAAAGATCCTTTCTTGTAGGAGTTTTTCTTATTCCTTTTATTAGACGATGTGTTGAGTACATGAAGGTCTTCATCTATGTTTTTTTGTTTGTTTTCTTTTGAGAGTCTTGTTTCTTCTTGAAGGCAGTCAGTTCTTAGCCTGTCAAACTTAGGGAGATTAGATCTTGCACTTATTCCTTGAACAAAAGACTCCCATAAGTTTTGTAGGCCTCCTAGTGCAATTAGAGTTAACTCTTTGCTATCAATCTGATATCCAATTGTGGATAATTGATCTCTCAGTTCAATAATCCTCATGAAGTATGCATTAATGGACTCTCCTTTGTTTATTTGAGCATTGTTGATTTTCCTTTTTAAAGCAAGAGTCCTGCAGGTGTTGTTGATCTCATAATTTTTCTCAAGAGATTTGAACATATGGTATGCAGTTTCATGTTTTGCTAGGATGGGCACTATATGATCCCTAACTGCATCTACTAGGATTTTCATGGCCTTTTCATTGTTTTCTATCCATTGAGATTTCTCAGATTCAGACTCTAATTCCTTCATATTTTCTCTCACAAGTGAGTCTAGCTTATTCTCTCTAAGGATCATCATGATTCTAAATTTCCATGATGTGAAGTTGTTTGCTCCTGCAAGGCAATCTTCAAATCTATTTAAATGGTTAATATTTGTATTTATATATTTTTAATATTTTGTATTGTTATTTATTTCATTTATGTATTTGTATTTCAAGACTTTAAATTTTAGTGTTATAATTTTGGGGGCATGACAACTTAGAACAGAGCTATGGTGCCGAGGTGAAGACTACGCCCCACCTGGCGTGGTTAGCAAAGGGCTACATCCCTACAAAACCGAATTTACAATTCCAATTCCGTGATGCTCAAGCCCAGGCGAAGAGCTCATATAAATACTCAATCACAAGATGTGTCCCAACAGGTCGGCCCAACATGAAAGTATTAAATTTAAATAATAATTTTAATGCCTAGCTTAAGGAGGGTTGGCCACAGAGAAATTATAAATTTAAATATTATTTCCAATAATTTTAATTTATTATTTTATATTTAAATATTTATTAATATTATTAAATATTTGTGTTTAGCGTTTAGAAACGCTATTTTCATGCCTCCACTTGAATTTTAGGTCCTCATCCGAATAGGGGACATGACAGCATGCAAACCCCTGAAAGCTCAAAAGAAAACTCCTAGAAAACAGGAAACCCTAATTTCCACTTCCCACTAGCCTATGTGTGAGAGTCCCAACTAAATATAAGTGAAGAGATTACTCCAATGTAATAACAAGTGTTGCACCAATCAAGTATAGGCCTGAAACTGATGTTTCAATGTAATATAATGCTGATAAGTGATAAATAAATTGGTCTTCTAATCTGATGAATACTACAAGAAGCCTTGAAAGGTCGATCCTAGTACAAGGTGTTGTTTTAATCAGAAATACAAATTAACAGAAAATTCAAAACAGTGAACAAAGAACACAGAATTTATCCTGGGAAAAAGCTCCTCAAGGGAGAAAAACCCAACCAAAATATCTCTCTTATATATTGAATTTGAAGGAGCAGAAATCTACTTACAATCTTGGCCACACACAAGGCCAATATAATACAATAAAGAATCACACCTCACTTAGATGCAAATACACAATTATATGATCTCTCCTTAATGTCAATCTGCTTTATGCAATAATATGATCTGCTATAGATGCACGAACTCCTTGATAAGTATGAATGTCTCTTTAGAATAAAATCGATGATCAAATGAATGAGCATCTCCTTCCATATATACAAAGAAGGTACCTCTTCACAAGCAAGGCAACTCTTCACAAGGGTCGGCCTCATTCAAGAACCAAGGTGGCTTTTCATCTTGTGGCTTTTCATCTTGGGTCGGCCTTTAAAATAGTATTTATATATCATTTATTATTTTGATTTTGAGAGAAGGATACCTCCCACAGTTAAAACATCAACACTCCCTCTTAGCTAGGGAGGTATCCTTCCAGATATCCATGTCATAGAGTCTCTCAACATGACATCCAGAATGGTTACACCCATTTGAGAAAAAGTTCATCATGGAGTCTCTCAACATGATATCGTCATGGAGTCACTCAACATGACATCCACCATGGCTACTCCCATGTGTGGAAAGAAACATATGCACAAGTGTCCATCACGGAGTCTCTCAATGTGATGTCATCATGGAGTCTCTCAACATGACGTCCACCATGGCTACTCCCATGTGTGGAAAGAACCACATCTCCGTCTCAGAGATGGACAAGGGCTCGCACCTCATATTTCTCCGTCTTAGAGAAATATACACTACAAGGGCTTTCACCTCATACTTCTCCGTCACAGAGAAATATACACTAACAAGGGCTTTCACCTCATACTTCTTCATCACAGAGAAATGTACACTAACAAGGGCTTTCACCTCATACTTCTTCATCACAGAGAAATGTACACTAACAAGGGCTTTCACCTCATACTTCTCCATCACAGAGAATGTACACTAACAAGGAATTTCACCTCATACTTCTCCATCATAGAGAAATATACATTACAACAAATCTTCATGATGATGTGACTCCCTCTAAAGCTCCAAGTACTTGCGTCAGCCTCTTGACCTCCTCATCCAAGGTTGCCTCTGATGAATTGTCAAACTCCCTTTGAATGTTAATTCCTCCTCTTCAAAGAAACGTCTCGAGTTATGTGCCACCAACTCAGTCCCATGGCAGCAAGTTGTGTCTTCATGTTTGTTCATTTCTTCAGCATGCAAGTCTTCCTCACAGGAAGCAACAAGCTCTTCCTCCCTTGAATTCCTTATGCAAACTCTCATCATCCTTTTACTCCTTGATCCATCCTGGAAGCATTTAGAGAGATTAATAATAGTTCAAAACTATCCCGAAGAGAAATATCAATGCTAGAAGCATACATGATTCACTATTCCCAATGTTATTGCATGAATTATTATTAACTATAAAATTCATGATCATTATTCAAACATAAAATACTTATCTCTTTATGTTGGTCAATAGATGTAGTCAGATGCTTGTCTTGCAGTCTCTTCTCAGCTGTTAAATGTAAATGATAGAGTTCCCTGAAATCTCTGAAGCCTCAAATGTATACACCATAGGTAAATTTCCAAACTTTACACCAATGCGCAAAAGCTCATATGACTTGAAGAATGAACACTATTTTTCAGACTTGAGCATTCCATTAAACTCATATCCCATACAACACAAGAATGAGAGGAGATAACACAGAACCTACACACTGTCTTCAGCAAGAACCAAAACATAACTCCATTACAGCTCGCACAGATCTTCAAAACAATGTCGAGAAACCAAAGTACCATCACATCCACTCACACCAACAGCAACTCGTGATTTTCCATATACAACCACACCACAATCATATACTTCCAGATTTGTTCTCACAGTGATATCTAAACCCGACTTGCTTCCTTCAGACGCAATTCCTCCTAATATCTCTATATTGCTTTGTTGCTCCAATATTATAACAATAATCTATCACAACTGAAGCTTCAAATATCGAACTCCTTGAAAGCATCTGAAGCTTAAAAAATAAAATCAAATTCCCCCATACCTGGAAGTGATCTTAAATCTGCAATTGCTTTTGATCGAATTTCCCCTGAACCCGCTCTGATACCATGTTGTTTTAATCAAAAATGCAAATTAACAGAAAATTCAACACAGTGAATAAAGAACACATAATTTATCTTGGGAAAACCCTCCTTCTCAAGGAAGAAAACCCAGCAAAAATATCTCTCTTATATATTGAATTTGAAGGAGCAGAGATCTACTTACAATCTTGGCCACACATAAAGCCAATATAATGCAATAAAGAATCGCACCTCACTTAGATGCAAATACACAATTATATGATCTCTCCTTAATGTTGATCTACTTTATGCAATAATATGATCTATTGTAGATGCATGAACTCCTTGATAAGTGCGAATGTCTCTTTAGAATAAAATCAATGATCAAATAAATGCACATCTCCTTCCATATATACAAAGTAAGATGCCTCTTCACAAGGGTTGGCCTCATTCAAGAACCAAGGCGACTTTTCATCTTGGGTCGGCCTTTAAAATAATATTTATATATCATTTATTATTTTGATTTTGAGAGAAGGATATCTCCCGTAGCTAAAACATCAACACAAGGATCCTATTCAAATCACGTCTGGACCAAGAGCCTTCGACCCCTTTGCAAATCGTGCATTTTATATATACGAAGATCTGTACGCCACCCCTTGAGCACTGTTGGATATGATCTTCTTGGATGCAGCTTGATGCTTTTATCCCTATCAGTTCTAATATATGTCTTTGACAAGCACCTTTGTTTCTTCTTCTTAATCTCCTTTTGGTCAATTGATTTCTCTATTTTTGTATGCCCTCACACTTTCCCATCCTCTTCTAGATATAGATCAATTTGCTACAAGCGTGTCTCTTCTCCTTTCAACAACACCTTTGACCCTTCACTAATCGCACCCTTTCATGGGTCACTTAACTCTTGTTTTGTCTTGTCCGGCTGCAATTAGAAGGTGATTAGCATATCATATGCATAACCGAATTTGTCTATAGAATTTGCAATTTGATGACTATATTTGTATTTCCATATTTATGTGTATATATATATATATTTATATATATATATATATTAGTAGATTCTTAACTATTAAAAATACAAAGGTATTATATTGAAATTAGATGAAATTAGATTATACTTATCTTGGTTGCGTGGTAGGATGGGGACATCACGAGTCTCCCCCGCTCGACATTGCTTGTCCTCAAGCAATCCTTATAATTCTCTTCTTCCTTGATCTCTTGACGTACTTTGTCGATACAGTGGTCTTCATCCTGGAAAAAGATTGTAACATCTTATTACAACTAATCTCTTTCTAGGCCCTCTCGATACCTCACTATGGAGTGTACCCAACCCTCCTGGGAAAAGATTGGAACATCTCTTCCCAGGCCCTCGAGATACCCTTTTTAAGGGTATCCAATCCTAGGAAAAGGGGTTGTGACACCTCTTCCTAGGCCCTCTGGATAACTCCCTATGGAGTATATCCAACCCTCCTGGGAGAGATTGGAACATCTTTTCCTAGGCCCTCGAAATACCCTTAAAGGGTATCCAATCCTAGGAAAAGGGGTTGTGTTACCTCTTCCTTGGCCCTCGAGATACCTTTTTTAAGGGCATTCAATCCTAGGAAAAGGGGTTGTGTCACCTCTTCCCAGGCCCTCGGAATACCTGTTTAAAGGGTATCCAATCCTAGGAAAAGGGGTGGTGTTACCTCTTCCTACGCCCTCGGGATACCTTTCTTAAGGCTATTCAATCCTAGGAAATGGGGTTGTGTCACCTCTTCCTAGGCCCTCTCGATATCTCACTGTGGAGTGTATCTAGCCCTGTGAAGAGATTTGGAACATCTCTCCTTAGGCCCTCTGAATATCTTATTCCTAAGTATATCCCGCGTTATACTCCTGAAAAGGATTGTAATATCTCTTTCAGGCCCTCTGGATACTTAATTCCTCAAGTTTATCCAGCCTTAAGCCTTTACATCTAATATTGCATATTATCCTCAAGTCTTGTTCTTGTACATGAATAATATCTTATTAACTCATTTGAAGGTATTACATTCAAGAATTCATCTCTTGTTTTAATCAAGAGCCATCATGTCTTTCTCTTCCTGAGTTTTATTCTTAAATGCCTCAATAGTTTCTTCTCTTTCCCATGTAGCATCGTCTTCAGGGAGTCCCTTCCATTTACTTAGGAACTCGGTGATGACCTTGTTCCTTAATCTCCTTTCTCTGGTGTCAATGATGAATTCTGGTTCTAGGGTGAGTTTCCCTTCCTCACCTAGTGGAGGTTAACTCAGTGCAAGGAAGGGCTTGTTGCCCAAGGACTTTTTTAAACCTAGATACCTAGAAAACATTATATTTGCAGACTTCCCTAATGCAGTTCTTTGACAGTTACGATGGCTTAAAATTATGATCCTTCATAAGGACTTGAATCCCCCATATAATAAGGCATTCAATACTAACTCTTGCCAAATACTAAAGATCGCACTTCATAAGTATGAGAAGACTTTCATTCAATCTCACAGTAAAAAAATAGGAAAGCATGCACTGAAGAAGGTTTTCAGGTGTAATACTTTTCTCGATCTGTAGCAAATATCTTAACATTCAATCCATTGATCAAAAGAGTCAATTACCCCCCTTCAATAGTGCACCAAAATCTTCACGTCCTAGTACTTCATCAAACAACACCAGCTATCTTATGTAGCCTCTCTGTCTACTTCCACCGACAGCTATGATTTTGAAACTTTTCAAATATAATGCTCAAAGCTCTTTTCATAATTTCAAATGACTTGGACCATATACTTAGATATAAATTCTCTGTCAAACATTTAAGCCACTAGGAGCAGATATTATTAACAACTGGCCCGTTTCTTGGTCTAGAAATACTTGCAGCAGGGCTCATCATTTCTTTCAGAATAGTTTGTGTTTAAATCCACAAATATCAACATCCCCTGTATACTCATATCATACCTGCAATTTCTGGCAACCCCTCTAATTCCATATAAATTTAATCCAATTTCCATGAATTCCTGAAGGCAATGGCTCTCAATGTGTTCAAGTATTCCGAACAACACAACTCCCAAATTCAACAACACTCACGATTCATTATCCCGCGTTCCCATATATTCATTCAAGCATCCACTTCCCCTGCTAATTGCCACGATAGCCTCTGTCTTGTCTTTAGTAGAGTTGAATTAGACGACTAATGTTAGATAAAGATGAGTTGAAGTATCACTCAAATACAATGCCACCTGATACTCCCAAGGAAGGCATAGTCTTTCCGCACTGTAATATTGAGTAGCAACTAACATACAATCTCAGCTTTCTCAAAGCTCAATTAACTCAAACTTCATGGTCCTTTGTTTAATTCCCACAAAATTCTTTACAACTTCAGTCTATTCCTTGAAGGAATGACACTATATCCTCCAGCTAGAGGCATGAACAAGACCCCCCGTTAAATATATATACTTTGGTTTGTTTATACTATACTCATGTTGCTAACATCCAAGACACCAAAAATATAAAGGCGTTTTAACTCCCGACTCAACAAGCAACTTCCATCAATTCCTTGATTCTGCAAGGTGACAGATTTGCTCATAATTTTTCCCAATTGCGTCCTCTTTGAAAGAACTCGGCCTTTTACTCTAGTAGTGATAGGAGCTATCAAGTCTTACCGACTGGTCTCGGCTTATTTAAAACTCATGATCTAGCAACTTCAGCAATCCTGCAACTCCATATACAATCCCGCTATATCCCTTTCCACTTCACTTAATGACTATTGCAATGTGACAAGAAGGCTATATATCATGTAATGGCTTCTTTACTTATTTTATGATTTGGCTTTGCAGCATTTACGAAGTCACGCCCTTGTCAATAGTCTTTCGTCCCTTGCTATGTCTCATTCGTAGCCACCAAAGATTGTTGGTTACAAATCGTTTTTATGCTTTTGCATCTTGTTACTCTGCGGGCTTAGACTTCTCCAGTTTCGTCTTCTTGTATAGCGCTGCAGGCTTGAACTTTCCGGATTCAACCCCGAACTTCAACTCTTGTCTCCATGTCTCTTTTGTGGATGAATATTGGCTATACTAATTGCTAGTAATCCTGTATTGATTTCCTTGATTTCCTTTGTCGCCATAAACTGCTTGCTCAAGCCCTGAAATAACACCTCATCTCTGAAATACAATTTTGTTATCTATATACTACTCACAGGATGGCAGGAAGAGTTGAGCTCTGATACCACTATAAGAGTCCCAACTAAATATAAGTGAAGAGATTACTCCAATATAATAACAAGTGCTGCACCAATCAAGTATAGGTCTGAAACTGATGTTTCAATGTAATATAACGCTGATAAGTGATAAATAAATTGGTCTTCTAATCTGATGAATGCTGCAAGAAGCCTTGAAAGGTCAATCCTAGTACAAGGATCCTATTCAAATCACGTCTGGACCAAGAGTCTTCGATCCCTTTGCAAATCGTGCTTTTTATATATAAGAAGATTTGCATGCCACTCCTTCAGCACTGTCGGATATGATCTTCCTTCTTGTTGATCTGCAACTCAGTAAATGAGTTCTTGATGGCCTCTTGGACGCGGCTTGACGCTTTTATCCCTATCAGTTCTGATAAATGTCTTTGACAAGCGCCTTTGTTTCTTCTTCTCAATCTCCTTTTGGTCGATTGATTTCTCTATTTCTGTATGCCCTCACACTTTCCCACCCTCTTCTGATCGATTTGCTACAAGCGTGTCTCTTCTCCTTTCAATAGCACCTTTGACCCCTCACTAATCGCGCCCTTTCATGGGTCGCTTAACTCTTGTTTTGTCTTGTTCGGCTGCAATTAGAAGGTGATTAGCATATCATATACATAACCGAATTTGTCTATATAATTGCAATTTGATGACTATATCGGTATATCCATATTTATGTGTACATATATATATATATATATATATATAAGTAGATTCTTAACTATTAAAATTACAAAGGTATTATATTGAAATTAGATGAAATTAGATTGTACTTATCTTGGTTGTGTGGTAGGATAGGGACATCACACTATGGGCCTTCAAGATAGGCTAACGGTCAACTGATGAGACTACTACTGAGAAGGGGACATTACACGAATTAATATTTTCTTTAGTTTGTGTCGTGCCTAGAGAGAGTTGATATTTATTTCTATATTATTTGCAAGCAAATTTTAATAGATTTTTATGGAGAAAGCTTGGGTCTGAACTATAGAATAAACTTGAACAACAAATATATATCCAACTATTCCTAATGGGAATGTCATTAATTCCCAAGGCAAATCATTGACAAAGAAAAGGGACTAGCAATTCATTTAAAGCAACTATCTGCATTATTTCTAGCCACCACCTTTCATTCCATAGCCTAGCCGCACTATTTGAAATGGAAAGTTACATATAAGAAGGAGAGTCGCACTAGTGGGAGAGAGGTGTGTTGGAAAGTATACAAGGTGAAACAATTATTGAGAGTTGTTCCTAACCTCAGCATAGAGTAGCGATGATTTAGCAGGTCGTGACAGTTATTATAGTGAGAGATGTGAGGAGGAAAAAGAGTAGTGACCAGTTTATGGAATTTTTAAGGAGTTTGGCAACCGCCCAGCTCAAGAGGAGGACACAGACCCTTAGAAAAAATTTTGTGCTATTGGAGGTGATTGTAGGATCTCTAATATGACCTAGCTGCCCATACTTTTAATTCAATAATTTGTTCAAACTGCTGACCACAACTATTAGAAGAGAGACTTTGATGTTATCTACAGTCTTCACAACTTGAGGTTAGATAATTATCAATTATAGCTCTGATTGTATCAGCTATAATAGAAATTTCTATGATGACAATGAGTATTGATGTGGAGTCCATTATTGTGAATATTTCCAATATTAGTTGAATAGAAAACTGTCTTTTTATGTTTTATGTAATGGGCATTCTATCAAACAATTGATGAAATAAACACACAAGGAGCAAAAACAAAATATAGCGGAAATATCGTAGCACCAAATAATTGGCATTTTGTCAAACATTTAACAAAATACAAGGAAAATTATACAGACATCTTATAGGTGAACTCTTCCAAATACACTGCAAGCTCCTTTAAATGCACTAAGGGCTGCTACAAGCCTACCCAAGTTGTATTCAATCAACATTTGTTGCTCAAGTTATCTGTCGGTTTTTGTTTCAATGGCATGTGATTTTAGCTCCAATGTTTATTTTTCTCTTCCTTGGGCTTACAAATGAAATGAAGATGTATAGAGAGTGTTAGGTTTGAGTTTTTTAATATTTTATTGTTTTTTTCTTGATCTTTTTTCCTTAAACATTCAAATTTCAATTGACAAGGCTCATTGAATTTGGTGAGTACCTACATCCCAAGTCTCTCGGACTTGTTTTACGTTACCCACCTTAGGACTAGACAAATCTAGGCAAATTTGGTGAGTCCTATAACACTAGGTATGAGAGCATCATTTTAGCTACAAAGTTAATTCATTATTGCATAAATGCACAAAAAAAAAAAATTCATTCCCAAATATGAGTAAAAATTAAAAAAAAGATTATATTAAAATATTACAAGAACTTACATTATAATGTAGATGGGTACCATAAGGTTTTCCGACAATATCCCCAATATTCAAGTATTCCATCAGCTATATAAGAAAATGAATGTGATATTAGACTCAAATAGTGACCTAAATTTTCTCATGCAAAACAAGCGATACAATAATCTGAAATACACTTTAAAACAAGTAAAAATAGAGCTCCTAGCTAGACTGGAAAATTAAACATCTCACTTGATCACTTCTTGGACCCATGATAGAAAAAAAGCAAGTCTTCCTGGTAATATCTTGAACTTCAACCTTATCAGCAAAAAATATGTACCTGACCACATTAATTGCAACAATTACAACTAAACGCATAAAACTAAACTAACATGAATCAATAAAGGATGTGGTCCTATGGAAGGGTCTTGGGCTCCTACTTTTATTCTGAGTACTGTTCAACAGAATTAAAAAATAAGCTATAGGATTAAAATTAATAAAATTAAATTAAACTAATCTTTCCCTGTAAATAGGAGCCCAACACATAATAATTTTCCCTCACCAACTTAGGGACCTTTATACATATATGGCAGGTTGCCTGGAATTTTTATTTATTAATCTAATTTCTCATCTTAAACCGCTCACTTCCACTCAAATTTTCTCATTTAAGAAACTATAAAATCCATGACACCACTTGCTTAAAAAAGGTAGCCTCCTTCCATGGGACCATAGCCTAAGAATAGTTTATATTTTGTTAGAACAAAGACAAGAATGGTTACATTTGTTATTGCAGAATCTCTATTTCAAATAGGAAAAATTTTGTTTATGGATAGCATGATGGGCACTTACGATGCTTCTCATAGGATTTGATTGGCAACAAAAGTCCAATGAGTTGAAGAAACAGCAATAAAAGACTTGAAGATCATAAGAGCGATTAGAACATTTGGTTGAATAAATACTTCAACAAATTCTATATTTCATTATTAATTTCACAAGAACACACATGAAAGGATTGTGCTAGAAAGAAAGAAATTATATTGACTTCACCAAGGTTAATTGAATAGCAAAAGTAAAACCATTTGAAAATCCCCAAAGACAGAATGAGACAACCATAAGACAAAGAATGTCTAGCTTTTACCTAAAAGATGTAAAACCCACAAACCACTTGAGCATTGAATAAAAGCTAATGAAGAGAAGTAATGAGAAACATAACTACTTTCTGTTGTGACCTTTTCACACATCGCCCCATTCAAGATGGGAACCCCCTAATTTCTGCTCCATTCTGGTCTTTTGGCTTTGGTTTTCTCTCTCTCTCTCTCTCTTTATGTCTCTTTTATGTGGTCTGCCTTTCCAGGGATGTGCCCATCTGTGAGCTTAAACGCAAAATTTTGGCCAAGTCTGAAAATTAGGGTTTGTACTTTTCTGGTCAATCTGAGGTCAAATGAAGTGAATAAATTGAAAGCAGAGCTTCACGATGCGGTCATTGTGCTTCCAGCAAGTTTCCACTAAAGTTTCATCAGATTCCGGCTACTTACTATTTTTAGTAAGTGTAATTCGGGGCGTTCCTTCAGCATTTTCGAAGTTTCGACAGTCACACTACATCCAGAACACATCAAGCTGCTCACTGGCAAAATTTCAGCTGAAACGGACAACTTACTATTTTTAGCAGTTCGGCTTCCGGAGCAGATTTCAGAGTTTATACGCAGAGTTTTTCAATGCATGTCTGGAGATTCCTTTTGGGTTTTCAGAGACCTTCGCGATAGTATAACATGCAAAATGAGATAACGACTTTCAGAGTTCAGCCTTCGGAGGCTATTTTTAGGGTTTGCATGTCAGGGTTTTCTTTGCATGTTTGATGATTTTTTAAGGGTTTTTCGAGAGCTTTGCAATGGTGTGACATGCAAAGCAAGGTGATCAATATTCAAGGACTTACTATTTTTAGTAGGTGCATTCCGGCAGCTGCCCAGAGCATCAGAATCACAAACAGGACTCAGTGCAACAAAAACGAGGTCAAACGGAGGTCATTTGATATACATGCAAGTCAAATTAGGGTTTCTAGCTTCAGGGCCCAAAACGAGGGGCAAAATGTCAGAATTTTTGAAAACCGGTGTATCCCACTGCATTCAAAATCTTTCAAGCTATCCGCCGGTAAAATTTGAAGGCAATCAGAGCACTTACTATTTATAGTAAGGTGTTTCGGAAACTAGCTAAAAATAGTAAATCAGCAGCAGGCGCCAATGTCAACAGGCAGGTCACCCGATGAGGAGCACGTCATTCAAATTTCAAGTCAAATGGAGCTGTGGAGGTCTCAGAAACGAGCAATTACTATAAATAGTAAATCATCTCCAGAAATGGGCTATAAATAGCAGGCCAGCTCAAGATAGCAGTATGAACAGGCTAACAAGGTCATGAGGGTCCTATGCTTAAAATTTCAAAACAATCTGAGCTTCTGAGATATGAAAATCAAGACACTATAAATAGCAAGGCATGGATAAACAGGAAGAAGCATAAAAAAATTTCTGAGTGTTAAAATTTCATCCTCCTGCCACCTCCATATGCGCCCTCTTCAAAGCATGAGATAAAAAGTTTCTAAAGCATAAAGTCTCGTCCTACAGATACCCCCATATGCACGCAAAGAAGAATGAGGACGTTTAAAAATTTCTAAGTTTGAACAAATATCCTCCTGCCTATGCCAAATGCGCCCACTTAGCATGAAAAAAAAAATTCTAAGTTAAAGTTTCATCCACCTCCATACTCCATATGTGCCCTCAAGGTGTTAGAAGTCAAGAAAAATTCTAAGTGTTAAGTTTCGTCCTTCTACACATGCAAAATGCGCCCTCATGCTGAGAAAGATGCTAAGTGTTGAATATCCTCCTCATGTGCTAAAATGCGCCCATATGAAGGCATGTAAAGACAAAGCTAGAAGAAAAGTCAAAAGGTCAAAGGGCGTTGTAAAGTGTCATGTCCCCAAAGTTGTGCCTTTAAGACAACTAAAACATATCTCAAATTATTAACCATTTGATGACATTATAATTATAACTGTTAAAACAATATTATAATTATAAATAATGTTATAATTATTAAAATAATAATACAATCATCATCATATAATGGATATTTAATAAATATAAATATAATATTATAATATTGTAATATTTATAATAAAGATCATTAACGAATTTATACAACTAACAAATATTAAAAAAATATATAAAACATTAAAGCCAATATAAATAATATTTTAATTGTGAATATATAAGACATAAAATATCCTAATCAATAAGTGTTAAGAGTTGCGTCCTTAGGCATGCGTATATGATTTCATGAAGGCTTGTTTGTCGAAGGAGTGTGGAATATAGGTGTAGACGGGAATGAGTTAAGACTACAAGCCGTAATGCGTATATCTCAATGCCTAGCAGATGTTTATCGACAATGCATAAACATTAATAAAATGCAGCAATTAGAATAAACAGTGATTCGAAGGAAAGCAACGTTTCAACCAAGGGAAGTTCTTTGACTAAAGACGTGACCTTTCCTCAAGCAAAAGATCAATATTTAATGAGAATTATTCGAAGCAAAAAGAGGCATCATCGGTGGCTGGTGGAGAATAGAGGATTAGGCAGTATCGGGATATAAGAAAGAAGTATTTAGCATAAAGAAACATCTAAATATCCTCCAACCCAGCGAATCATTCCAAAGACATCCCACATTTCGACGGCAATGGTATTTGATTATTTATGTCCACAAAATCGATAAGGGGTGGTGAAAAAGAGAAAGAATACTTAGATTAGAATATTCGGTGAAACTCAGGAAATAAACCAATGCTGTAAGCTGCGATCTGTCTCAGCCTAAAGTAGACTTGCTGATTCATGGTGAATTGCAGATTATATTTTTGTCATAAAAATGTAGCACAGGATTTATAATTGTTTACCATTCTATTTCAAATATAATATAGAATCTAGATAGGATTTATAAAGGAGGAGAAATGAAATCTACAGCAGTAGTAGCTAAGGCCGATGGGAAAGAAATAAATATGAGATATCTGCTGGAGAAGTAACTGTGGCTGCAAATACATAACTTGGAGGTAAGTATTGTCATATGGTAGTAAGAATAGCAGATATCAGATACAATAATAATCTAAATTTCAGTTGTCTTATAAATATATGTTATATGAATATATCTAAATATATTATGATGGTTAAATATAAATAACAAGTATATATTCAAATATATATATTACTATGATTAACAAATAGGTTGTACACATAAAATATTTTAGCATATTATGATTTATGAATATATTTGAATATATTAGGATGGATAAGAGTTGAAATGACATGTAACATTTGATAAGTACATTTAGACATATATGTATATATATATAGGTAGACCCATACACTATATATACCAGATAATATATATATACTATACTATTTACAACTATCCAATAATGATGCTTGTAGCAATTATTGAGCCTTATAAATAATGACTCCAATAATTCATCGTGATGTTAAAATGGTATAATGGAATTTCATCTATGGGATCCCGAAAGATATTTAACATCCAATGTACTCATGAGATATAGTATGAAAGAATCACTCAGGGTGCGCAACAAGGAGTAAATGAACAATCCTTTGGCAAGTATAGAATACTTATATCTTCTATGATCTATTTAGTGGTTATCACTGGAATTTATTGATATCTAATGTTTCTAATGTCTCTTGAGAAGCACTTTGAATGCAAGATTCAGGTTTTAGTGATTTCGGCCAAAAGGGGACATTACATAAAGCTTTATCCTCCACCCCCTTTGAAATGGGCCCATCCTTCTCAAGTGCTAAAATGCGCCCAAATCAAGGCATGTGAAGACAAAAGAGTTAAGGCGTTGAATTAAAAAGCCAGAGGAGAAGTCTGAGGATGCCAGCTTCACAAGGTTGATCAGAAATTTCAAGTCAGAGCAACAAAGTTCACCCGGATGTGAAGAATAAGAATAAATTTGTTGAAAATTATTTTTCTAAGGTTTAAAAATTCAAAAATTAAATGTACCCCTTCGTTGTAGACCCATGAATTCGACGCATTCTAAGGAAAATTTTCTTCTGGGTATTGAGGATCTTTGACAAGGAGTTGATTTTAAGGTCTTTTGCACTTCACCAAGGCTTTCGAGATGGAGAATTTAATTGGCACTTGAAGTAATGAATTTTCCTAAGGAAAATTTAAAATATTTTCTAAGGCAAAGTGAATAAAATATGTTTTTGAAAATAAAGTGCTTCAGACAATGAATTTGAAATGGATTGCCTACGCGAACTTGGTCGAATTCTTCGTAAGATGAGTCAGAGGTGAATAAAATTGAATATCAGAGCTCCGGCTGGTGGATTAAAATTCTTGAGAGAAGTGAATTTGAAGTGAATATTTTTGAAAGTGAATTAAAAATGCTAAGTACGCCAGTCAAATTGAATTCTTTGAAGTTCTAGAAGGTCAAGATTCCAGACGCCGAGTGACAAGTGTTGCAATTGCCAAAGGAGGGAAATTCAAATTCCTGCTGTGAAGTAGTGGAGACTTAATGAACTGGCTAAAATTGGCCTCCTTCTATAATTCGACTTGCCTATATGAGCTGAAGTTTATTCATTTCTTTTCACCAGCTGAAGAAATTCAAATTTGCTTTGAGATTGAAGTTGCAATGCGAGTGAAAATTTGAGTTGAGTGTGTAAGAAGATTGTTGAAGTTGAGGTTTGAAAAGTCTAAGTTTGTGACTGAATATTGAAGAAGTGCGACTTGAAGTAGAGGAAAGTTGCTGAAGTGCGAATTTAAAAGAGTCTAATTGCTAAAGTAAAGTTGGACGATTTTCTCAAGCGTGAAGTTGCTGCAGCCAACTTATAAATTTGCTAAGTCTCTCTGAAGTTGCTAAGAGCGTGAAGTTGAAGTTGCTAAGCTTGCATAAACTTTCTTAGTGTTGAAAGTTCGAAATTGTGAAGGAGAAGTTGAGGTTTGCAGATGAATAGAATGTTGCAACTTCTCAAATTTTAAAAAGTCGACTAGCAGCCCCTGCATATTATTTTATTATTTTCCTAAGTTAATTGTTGATGGCTGTTTATTGTTTTGCAGGATGGCTGAAGTAAGAGCAACTGGCAGAGATAGCAATGGTGCATCCAGGCAGGCTGTTATCAAGAAGCTGAGCAAGTCTTTCCTGCCAGAGTCTAAGTTTACTTCGAAGTTGAGCAAGCTAGCTGACACCAATTTGGGCTCTTTCAACTTGGAGACTTTCAAAAATCGGATGCTGGGGATTGGCAGTCACCATCCTTCAATGACTTCACACAACATTGTTTGAAGTGGGTTGTATGCAGCTATTGGTTTCCCGCCAGCTATTCAGTGGTCGGAGCTGATGATGGCATGCGCCAACTATTATGAGCCTGATCACAAGTCAATTGTCTCACCAGATGGTCAAGTGTTCGCCAACCTCACTCCTGCAGCTATTGGCGAAGCTTTTGGAATCCCAACACACGAGAAGATGATTTACAAAACAAGAGAGTGTGTTGAGCGAATGTATGCTTCTACATTTGAGAGATGTATAGAGGTGATTAATACTCATTGGATGAATAAGCCCAAGCCCTCTCGTACAAAGTTGTCGAGGCAAATTATATCAGATGATTTGAAGCAAGAGTACTGTGACCTGATCATGATGCTAAGCAGAGTTGGAGGCTGCCCTCAGGCGTTTATTTTTGAGCCATGGATGTTTTATTACATCAACCTCGTACTTGAAGGAAAGGAACACATCAATTGGGCTATGATGATCAGTGATAACTTGCACGAGTAGCTCTTGAGTTTGAGAAGAACGAAGACTTTTTACATGGGCTCCTACCTTATTTACATGCTGGCTCGTATGACGAGGTATAGGGGGATTTCATATAAGGAGCCTGTTGGTTGTGGTTCTCACCAATTCAGAATTCATGAGGCTTGTCCACAGTTGCACCTGACAAGCACTACTCATTACAAGTGTGTCAACGATGCCTTCACCATGCACATAACGAGATCACTTCAGCAGCGTACACATCATAGGATCTCGAGGCAAGCTCAAGAGTTAATTGAAAGGTATGGGTGCTGGTTCATACAGTTTCCGAAGTTTTCTTACATCAGGCTACACGGTTTCTTCATATCCATATAGGTTGCCTAAGTACCCAACCAATAGAATTTTAATGTTAGAGATATCTAAGCAACTGGTTGCCTACGATAAGATTCAGAAGCGAAAGAAGAAGGGAGGAGTTGACTTCCCGATTGTCATAGGTAAATCAGACGAAGTGTGTCCTTCACTTCAGGCAGCTAGAGAAGCTAAAAGTGAACTTCAGTTCTTTCACTTTTCCTATCACACCAGCAGACAGCATTATGATCCACATAGCAATATCAGGTGGATACTGTCAGAGGAGTTTAAGCATAAGGCAAATATCGAGGATTACTAGGCTGGTGCATCAGATGAAGCTGAGGTCAAAAAAAGAATGTTCTCTAGGTCACCATTGAGTATGATTAGGGAGTGTGAAATTATTCCAGTACCGGACCAGGTGGATGAGGACATGAATGTTCTCCATCCAGATTATGAGGCAGTAAGAGATACACCGCTTCCACTCCCCGATTGGGCAGAGCCAGAGATTGCTGATTTGGACACGCTTTGCATTCCAGTCATGACTTTCACTAGAGCATGGGTTGACAAGCACGTGAGCAGACTGAAAAGTAGGCCAATTTCCTTGACCTACAACTTGATGAGAGATCATAGGATACCCACTACCAGCAAGAAGAAACAGATTACCCGAGGTCCAGAATCTCGCAGAAAGGAGCAAGTTCGGCCAGAGCCGGTTCAGTCGGAGCCTCCGAGAGTTGTGATTGAGTCACCCACGCCATTGGAGACACGCTCTCCAAGCATATAGGAGGTTTCACTTTTCGCTGATCAGAGAAATGCATTGAACCAAGAGCAAGAGGTACATGAAGAAAATCAGCCACCAAGGAGAGAGTCAGTTGGCCAGAGTGTTAATGCTCCTACCAGAGATGATCAGCAGGATGATGATGAGACTGCTACTGACACTCGCTTTCAGCGTGAGTTAGAGACGGCTTTAGATGATGATGCAGTTTCAGGAGACACTCAGCCATTAGAGGCCAATGAGCCTTGCCAAAATGAAATTGAAGTTGAACAAGTCCGTGAAGTAGAAGCTAGAGAGGAGCAGCCATTTGACATACAACAAGCGGTACCTGATTGGCTCAGACAAAATGAGAAGGAGCCCCAGTGAAGAGGTTGATCCAGTAATTGAGATGGAGGAGTTTTTGAATAGGATCAGCACGCCTCCACCAAAGAAGAGAGCACAAAAATTTTCAAAGATTTCAACTGATGAGGGTGGTTCTCGCACCCTTCATATAGCGGTGCCACAAGTGGATTGTGATCGGGATGAAGCAGTGCCGGAAAATTATGTGATCACAACTATGGAGTTAGGACGTCCCACAGGTGCACAGATTGTTGAGTGTGATAACTCCTATCAAGCGCTTAAGGATAGATTGTTCAAGACTGAAGGAAAGTATAAGAAATTGAAGAAAGAGCATAAGACTTTGATAGGATATATGCAGCAATTGTCTCGTCCTTGTGGGCAGGAGATTCCAGCAATAGAGCTTCCAGCTGAGTTATCCAAGGAGTCAATTAGCAGCTTGTTGGAGTTGAGCAAGATGGCACAAGAGGCAGATAAATGGGTTACAGGAGTTCGTTCCGAGACAGAAAAGTTCATGGAAGACCTTGCTCATGCTTACCAGCAGGCTTCCGGCATTATGGC
The DNA here is from genome assembly GCA_007258455.2 of Sequoia sempervirens. NCBI lineage: Eukaryota > Viridiplantae > Streptophyta > Pinopsida > Cupressales > Cupressaceae > Sequoia > Sequoia sempervirens. Next base: position 346,619 of record VDFB02209720.1, on the reverse strand, counting down.
ACGAATGGAGGCAATTGATCAGGCCTAGGGTGATGCTTTTGTTTATCAGAGCAAAGTTATTTAGTGTCTGGAGGCATTGATGCATACTCCTTTGCAGATGTTGATTGATGGAGGAGTCACTCAGGAGGGTGACAGGTATAACTTCGCTGGATGGTATTCTTCAGTAGTCACAAGACGTGGGTTCTTTGACGCGGCACAGGCGGATTTAGCTAGAGTTCGGAAGGCTATGATGAATATTGTTGACGGAGTCCTGAATACCTTGGAGGCAATCTTTGCTAGACGGCTGAATCCCGATGACGTGACTACTGATAATTTGAGGGGTAGGCTAGCACCTTTCTTCTCGAAGGTGAAGACATTTGTGCAGGATGACTTTGAGAACGTTTCTACTTTCTCCAACTTGATTCAGAGTACGCAGGATGTTTTAGTTGCTTGGAGAAAATCTTGCACAAGGCACGGACAGGCAGTCACAGTGCTCGAATTTCAGCTTGATTGTATTCCACCAATTTTAGTTCAGGAGGTTCAGGTTGTGCTTGCCAGATTCATTGAGTTTGCAACTAGGGAGAAGGAGAAGGGGAATGCACTTCTGGATGTGTTGGGTGAAAATTATGTAATCAGTTTTCGATAGATTACACAACTTGGACTTCAGCCACAGCTATGTGAGATGTGAATCTCTCCTCTCGGAAAGGGGAGGCGCCCTTCTTACTGCTAACAGAAGCGATCGTAAATCAAACAAGTAATTATAAAATGTACACGAAATTCACGGAGTGGGGGGGGTGTGTTACATTCATCCTTCTCTCTTTTTTCAGAGAAGATGTTTACAATGCTTCACTTGTTGGAAGTTCCGAATTCTTGATAACTTGAAACGAACAACTAGCAGTAATGCCAATATCTCTATCTCGTCAAAGCGAAGCGTAGAGATACCAGAAGTAATTAATAACAAACAAAAATAAAGTAAAAAGGGAAAGCTCACGAAGGCACAAAGTCGTTCCGTAGCTTTATCAGTGTTGGATCTTTGTAGACGTACCGTTTGCTATGTTAGAAGCACAAAGTCTTCTTAGACGCAGCAATTCTTCGAACAGCATGAACGATTACAAGCACAAAGTCTTGTAGATCCTCCAACAAAAGTATCAATGAGCACGAATGATTACAAGCACAAAGTCTTGTAGATCCTTCGACAAGAACATGCAAGAGCATGAATGATTACAAGCACAAAGTCTTGTAGATCACTCAACCAATGATAAACAAAAATAACAATGCAATCTAAATAACGAATGTAACACAAAGTTTACATCAACTACTTAGAGTCTTTCAGATTCTTTGAACTAATCACTACCAAATAAGATTAACTCACAAAAGTATCGAATCCAACGCAAAGTTTGGCTTGCAATCATTTTCTTTATTAATCGAATCTCATTCACAAAGCATGAACGCAAAGTTTCACAAATTTGCTTACAAAAGGGCAGCACTTCGTTGCAAAAGACTAAAAGATAATATTACAATGAAAATCCCTCACATTATATAGAAAGAGGGATGAGCAAAAGAAGGAAAGAGATTGAGAAATCAGGGAAAGTTAGGTGAGCGATTTTAGGAGATCTCACCTAACTTTGACCATAGTCAAAGTGTAATTTGTTTTCAAAATATTACATCTTTGGACTTGGTGTAATTACAATCAACAAAATGACATTCGAAAATGTCGAGAAATATTTACAAGATGCATAATGGGATGCACCGGAAATGTCTAACACTGGAGAATAGGGGGCTGCTTCACGTCTCTTTGCATTGGGCACGGAAGTCTTCAAATTTCCTCCTAGTCTCCTGCACAAACTTCTCATCTGGTTCAATCTGCGGTAATCTACAATGGTGTGAATTCTCGGATCGATCCTTTACGGCAGATGAGTGAACCTTCTTGCACCCGCCAAGATGCCTTCGCTTTGTCCAATGTGAGCCTTGTATCACAAATGATGTTCAGCGAAGCTTCTGAGAAGTCTGAACTGTCAATCAAATTCATGATGGCTTCCTTGAAGATCAGGGATATTTTTGTGGCCAGTAGGAAGATACGATTTTCTTCAAGAAGTTGACCAGGCAACTCTCTGATACTTTTGTCAAGAATGTTGCGATGCCCGTCGACATCTTCCTGTGTTTGGTGAAGATCTTCTATGAGAGATTGAACCACTTGAATTCTGTGTTTCAGTGATTCTCTTACCTCTACAAACTTTTCTTTGTCAGGAATTACCCCAACCTCCACCAATTTGCTGAGCTTTACCTGTTTCATTTCCGACCATGACAACAGACATTTTTCCATGTCTCTGCGCTCCTGGGAAAGTAAGCTCTTTTCTTTATCAAGCTCTGTGGTGAGCTTGACCAACATGGTAGTTTTCGCCCCATGTTCAAAATTATCTCGAGATCCGTGGTTCATGATCTTTCAACAAAATCATATAACACCCTGCCTTTGGAGGCGAACTTCTCATCTTTCTTGACAGCTGGGTCTTCAATATTTACCACTATCAGCAGTTGTGCATTACTTGGAGAACCCGCAAGTCTCTTTACAACAGTGGCATAATGCTCACCGCTTGTACATGTTACGAAGCTTAGGTTCTTCTACTTTGTCCTCGCCAAGATATCCAAAGTGACTTCATGATCGGCTTTTGCACTTTCAAGGTAACCTTAGTTGCCGACCTTTGTTATCGTAGTCCTCCATATTGACATCACCTTCTTGATCTCGAGGTATGCCAATTTCCAGCATTACTTGTGGCCGTGACTTTATCAACATTCACCGAAAGTATACTTTTCCCCTTTTCCCTTTGGCTTTTGGAAGAACTATCTCTTCAAGGTCGAAGCTCCTCCTCGAGAAATCATTTGCTTTTTTGGCGCTCGACACTTGAGATATTAGCCAAAGAGGAAGAAAAGAAGTGTGAACTTCTGGATCTACTGTCAATTCGGTCGCCATTGCCACTTCTGAAGTTATTGTCACATCTGATCTCACCATTGGTATCGTGACAATTGGAGAAGTATTTGTCATCATTGCTCCTGTAGTTGACACATTGAGCTGATCACACATTGACTCATTCATGAAACGATTGAATTCGTTTTCAGAAGTGATATCATACGTTGGCGAAGACAAGCTAGGAATGGACGATGGAGGGCTTGACAGTATATCAACCGTATGGATGCTTGTCACCGGCGAGTATCAAGTTGCTGATGCCGCAGTGATAGGGATATCCAGCCGCTAGAATGCATGTGGTAGAATAGGCAATGAGGAAACGTGAGGTGGAGGAGTTCTTGAATTTGGAGGGGTATGAGGAACGCTTGAAGTCACGCGATGATAAGTTTGGCCAACCAAGCATTCTCGTGAGGAGAAGTAGTTCTTTCTGGATCACGTACTCGGGTTCCTGTTGATCACCCTCTTGTCTCTCCGAATCTGGTTCACCTTCAAAGTCACCTTCGGATCCTTCTTCAGAATCTTCATCAGACTCTTGCCCGCTTTCAGAAACCTCTTCCGCATCAGAGTCTGCTTCTGCTGAATCTTCATCTTCAGCGGATTGGTCGCTTGTAGTTTCTTCTTTATCGGAATCTATCTCCTCCTGAATAGGCTTTTTACCCTTAGAGCGAGATGGATGAGATTCCGTCATTTCTGTCTCTTGGACAGCCTGGGTATCTTTCTTACCAACAGTGAACTTGATCCTTGGACCTCTTCGTGAAGAAGTGGGAATGGCCGCTGATTTGTTTTTGTCGCGGAGTTCATGCTGTTGGCGAGCTTCTGCTTCAGATTCCTCTCCTTCTGAGTCTGTTCTGAAACTTTTCATTGCATGACCATGTTTATGTAACCATTCTTCTGTGTTGGCTAGGATTGGTCTCAGCCTTTCTCTCATGCTAGTAACCTCTTTCTTAGACCATTGTATTGCGTAACGCTCTTGAACAATGCCTTGCTCATCGAGACGCCTATGATATCACTGATCCTCAAAATCCTCGTAGGTCAGCGACATACTCATCTCTCGATTTGTTGAATCATTAATCTGCAATAGTCCATTTTGCGAATGGCCTCTTCATCTCTGTAATTTGCCCAAATGTCTTCAAAACGATACCTATGTTGGTGACCTTTTTGCAACTTCTTTCTAACATCTCGGTAGTTGAAATCAAACCTATACCTGTACGTTTTGATGGTCATGATCTGCATTTCAGCATAGACAGACTTAGCTTTTTGTGTAGTTTGGATAGTATACCGGCCGATGGTCAGTGGGAACTTGAACCCACGCTTATGGTTGCTTCTTCGTTCTTTCTGCACTGACATCAACTGTTTGCATGTTTCCATGAGAATCCACTTATCCGAAGGATAATGTGGTAGCATGTAGGGACAACCAGTGTAGCAACCTACTCTCAAGTAAGTAAACGTTGGGAATTGGAGAAAAATGCATCCAACTTTACTTACCACCTTATAAGCCTCATCAGATACTCTTCTTCTTTCCAAAGCTGGATCAAAGTTGAAGAGTAAAGGCGCAAAGAAAGCATCAGTAACCCGTCTGAAATGATGAAAGCTCTCCTTCAGCTCCAACTGATAGAAATATCTGTACACGGGCACCATCATTCGATTCCCTTTTGTAGATAGACACTTGGGAATTGTCTCATTACAGCCGGCGTACACCAGGTAAGAAGTCATGTAGAACTTCAATGTAGAAGGAGCATTGATCAACTGCTCGTGTATCTCATCACCGATTTGTTTGCCCCAGTCAATATGCACCTTCTGCCTTCTTATGATCCTGATGTATTCATACATCCAGTCGTGAAAGGTGGATGATTCCGGCAAGCCCTTCACTCTGCTTAGAAACGTGATCATATCCTTGACATCATCTTTGAAGTCACTTCTCAGGAGTCCTTTCGGCCATCTGGAAACAGACGATCTAGGCTTCTTGAGCCATTGAGTGTTTATCAATTGTTTAGCTTTATTGGGATCAGCATCAAAGATCTCCTGTGCTTTCGATATAGAGATGTCAATATATTTCTCCATATGAGGGACTTTGAAGACAATGTCAAAGAAGTCGGGGTCGAGTCTCAGAATCTCGTGCCCGGAAGAGTCGATCACACTTCTACTTTCTCTGATGTAATGAGACGCAACTTGAAGAACAAATTCGGTATTGTGCGCAGCTGTAGGGAACATCGCCACCAAATGGAGGTTGTTGTGTACACTTGCTCTCATTGAATCGGGAAGAGGCTTTGTCTCAGTTAGCTTTGCGAAGTCAACCAAGTCTTGATGACCAACTTTTGTATCCTTTATCTCTTCGACTTTGGAAAGCACCATAGTTGGCGGATAGACGCCTTGATATTTGTATTTCATCTTGCTTTTTGCTTTTGAAGAAGAAGGAGGCTTCGTAGCAGTCATCAAAAAGAACTGGAGCTATGATCAATCTTGATTGGACGATCTTTGAAAGTAGACTGCAATCCGTTTAGCCAGAACAAACATCAATTGTTAGGAAACATGGGAAAGCGTGAAATGAGCACGAGGATGGAAAAGCATGGAGCGGATGGCGAGGCACGCAAAATGATGCACAAAGGCGGAAAAACGAGGCTCAGGAGTGCAGTGGTCAAAAATGAAGTTCATTTGGGAAGAATTGGAAAAAGCCTGAAAAAAGTGTAAGGGCGCTAAAATTCAGCGCCCTTACATTTTGGGAAAATTGCTTTTGGTGTAAGGGCGCTAAATTTTAGCGCCCTTACACTTTCCAGTGTTAGGCAAATTTTAACATTGTCAAAATGTCACAGCGCTGAAATTTAGCGCTTTAGCATTTCCTTGGCAATTTTGAAAATGTAAATGTAAGAGGGAATGGCGAAGGCGCTCGGGCTTAGCAAATGAAATGAAAGCTTCGGGATTTTTGGTTTGTCTTTGGATGCAACTCATTATCATTATCCACGCATTGAATTGCTAAAGCAACCATCAAACAGAAACCCTTTTTGGAATCTCAAAGTTCGCATCAAAACGAATGGAGAAAGCAAAGTGAACAATCCAAACGTTGGAAAGATACAAGTTTGAGAGAACATTGCGCATTGAGGAGAATGAGGAAAGAAACGCGAGGGAAGAGAAAAAAATGTGCGTTGGAAAGGAAAACGCGAGTGAGAAGAAGGAAACGTATAGAAATGAAAAACGCGAAAGGAGGAAAACGAAACGCGTAGGGAGAAGAGAGAAGAATGCGTAGGGTTAGATAAATACAAAGCTAAAAACGCGAATAAAGAACATTAGATCATATACAAAACGTAGGAAGAAGACAATGCAAAAGACTTACCAGAACCAAAACGCGAAGCTTGCAGAAGAAAGAATGGCGAAACTTCAAAAACGTGATTTGCAGTTGAGAGGCAAACTCGCACAGCAAGAGGAAGAAGAGAACATAAAAAATGAACAACTAAAATGGCGAATTCATTCACTTAAGTGAAAATGAAAATTAAAAACCTAACTCAAGTCGTGCAATAAATTTAGGCACAAAAAGTGGCACGATTGACGAAAAACGCGAAAACATGAAGAAACGTGCCAGAAGCATAAAAAACGTTTAAGTGTTGAAGAAAAATGTAATGGCGCTAAAATTTAGCGCTATTACATTTTTGGGAAAATCACTGCATGCAGGGGCGCTAAATTTTAGCGCCCTTGCATTTCCAGACTTAGTCAATTTTGCTTCAAGGCAGGAGCGCACTTTTTCAGTGCCACTGCATTTTTTGTAATTTGCTAAGTATGAACAGTGAAACGTCGCAAAAGATCTCGTTTCGAAGGTCTTTGCGAAGCAAACATGGAGAAATGCTCGAATTGACTATTCGAGACTTGGGAACGCATTTCGAGGTGGCTCGAAAATCACTCTGTTATGCGTACTTGAACTTCACGAATCCTAGGAAACGGACAAGTTTCGTAGGGGGTTTATCCGTGGAACGAGCGCTGCTAGATTCCGTGATAACAGGATGACGACCTTCTAGAGGATTGATTATGGGCATTAATTGCCTTTACTATTTTGGGAGTGAGTGGGAATCTTTGATTCATTTATTGTACCACTCCCCACTCTGGCAGTTTTTAGGGTTAGGGCTGAGGTGGCTCAATCTGAGCCATTCATTTGATTGTAATCTGAGCCGTCCATTGGACTTGGCCATCTATAAAAGGGGGAGTCCCCCTCATTTGTACTCATTAGATTAGAAATTAGATTGGAGACTAGATATCAAAGAGTAGAAATTTTGTTTGATAGCTTAGTTCGGAGGAGAAGGAAAGTTTTCCTTTGAAAACTTTTGTAAGAGATTGTTGTGTAAAACTTTCATAATAGAAAATCTTTTCATTGATGGTGAAATTCGTCTTTGTTATGGATAGCTAGCAAGGTTTCTTCATCCCTTCTACTCCAAGTAGCATAAAGTAGTTTAAAGTAGCATAAGTTTCATTTCATGCAAGTAGATATTAGTCATGGATTTGTGGTGTTGATCGAGGCAACTTCGTTTTAGTCCATACCACTAGCAGCTTGCTAACGGCAAGTTTGCATTGCGTGGTCAACTGGAGAATTTTATAAGCCTAACTTCAGTTGCAATTCATATCTTGGTATGCGTCGTTTTGATGGTATCTTGGTGTCGGATTGTAGCTTGAAAATTTCTTGCTATCCCCTTTGAAGATTGCACCAACTTTGTGTAAGCTGTCTAGCGTGAGGTGGAGCAGAGTTTGGTTGAAGCTATTGAGATTGACCCCACGTCCCGCCTTAGAATAGAATCTAGAACCTTCTTACCCTTACACTGATTTCAATTCCGTTTATTTCTGGTTAGTTTAGGAAAACGTACCTCATTGCCAAATCATCCGCATTGCATAAATTCCCTTCCGATCATCCATTCACTGTTAGTTGCAAGTCGACTGAACAATTGTGTAAGTCCCCTCATGTAAACAGCAATTCACAACGAACCAACTGAGGGTATTCCAAAGCATTTCGGAACCTTGGAGACGAACGTGCGAACTTTCTTGCAATCTTAGCGCACGGAATACTTTGATCAAGAGAGAATGGAGTAGCCCTCAGATTACTTTGTTCTGCTGATTGGTGCGGTCACAAAAATCACATCAACACTTTCCTTTAATGGTCTCCAAGAGGACAGTTTCTCTTTAAATTGTACATTGGACTAGGCAGAATCAACTTTCAGATCAATTTTTTTTTGTTATTTTTCTTTACAGAAGAAAGTTACTCCATTCTAAAAGTGTTACAACGCATTTAATGGCTTTCTATTGTATTGGCTATTCGAGACTTGGGAACGCATTTCGAGGTGGCTCGAAAATCACTCCGTTATGTGTACTTGAACTTCACGAATCCTAGGAAACGGACAAGTTTCGTAGGGGGGTTATCCGTGGAACGAGCGCTGCTAGATTCCGTGATAACAGGATGACGACCTTCTAGAGGATTGATTATGGGCATTAATTGCCTTTACTATTTTGGGAGTGAGTGGGAATCTTTGATTCATTTATTGTACCACTCCCCACTCTGGCAGTTTTTAGGGTTAGGGCTGAGGTGGCTCAATCTGAGCCGTCCATTGGACTTGGCCATCTATAAAAGGGGGAGTCCCCCTCATTTGTACTCATTAGATTAGAAATTAGATTGGAGACTAGATATCAAAGAGTAGAAATTTTGTTTGATAGCTTAGTTCGGAGGAGAAGGAAAGTTCTCCTTTGAAAACTTTTGTAAGAGATTGTTGTGTAAAACTTTCATAATAGAAAATCTTTTCATTGATGGTGAAATTCGTCTTTGTTATGGATAGCTAGCAAGGTTTCTTCATCCCTTCTACTCCAAGTAGCATAAAGTAGTTTAAAGTAGCATAAGTTTCATTTCATGCAAGTAGATATTAGTCATGGATTTGTGGTGTTGATCGAGGCAACTTCGTTTTAGTCCATACCACTAGCAACTTGCTAACGGCAAGTTTGCATTGCATGGTCAACTGGAGAATTTTATAAGCCTAACTTCAGTTGCAATTCATATCTTGGTATGCGTCGTCTTGACGGTATCTTGGTGTCGGATTGTAGCTTGAAAATTTCTTGCTATCCCCTTTGAAGATTGCAACAACTTTGTGTAAGTTGTCCAGCGTGAGGTGGAGCAGAGTTTGGTTGAAGCTATTGAGATTGACCCCACGTCCCGCCTTAGAATAGAATCTAGAACCTTCTTACCCTTACACTGATTTCAATTCCGTTTATTTCTGGTTAGTTTAGGAAAACGTACCTCATTGCCAAATCATCCGCATTGCATAAATTCCCTTCCGATCATCCATTCACTGTTAGTTGCAAGTCGACTGAACAATTGTGTAAGTCCCCTCATGTAAACAGCAATTCACAACGAACCAACTGAGGGTATTCCAAAGCATTTCGGAACCTTGGAGACGAACGTGCGAACTTTCTTGCAATCTTAGCGCACGGAATACTTTGATCAAGAGAGAATGGAGTAGCCCTCAGATTACTTTGTTCTGCTGATTGGTGCGGTCACAAAAATCACATCAACACTTTCCTTTAATGGTCTCCAAGAAGACAGTTTCTCTTTAAATTGTACATTGGACTAGGCAGAATCAGCTTTCAGATCAATTTTTTTTTGTTATTTTTCTTTACAGAAGAAAGTTACTCCATTCTAAAAGTGTTACAACGCATTTAATGGCTTTCTATTGTATTGGCTTCAATAGTGTTCAGTTGCTCCTATTAGGTGCATAGCACTACTAACATTAAATAATGTCACCTTGAGGCCAACAATACTAAGAAAATATTTTGCAGTTTCAAATACAACAAGAATATACATAACTACTGCTTTATACCATAACTAGTTCCAAATTATGGTATATGAGAACATTTTTAAGAAGAAATGAGGAACACAAGTAACCAATACAATATACCCAAATAAGAAGCTTTCATGCACATTATGTTATCATTTGTGTTTATTAGGTTCATTTCCTTTGGTTCTGTTGATTGCCTTCATGACATATTAGGTTTCTCCAATTGTGTGTTGTTCATTAGATTGTCAATCAAATCTGGATCACACAAAGCACTATCACAACATTTTTTATGGGGTAGTTAAACTTCAATTGAAAAAAAGAAATATTTAAATCTTCCCAGGCCCTAGCCAAGATGTAGGGCAAGGGAGATGGCAATTAAACTAAGATTGATCTGTTACAAAATTATAAACCTTGTTAGCTGTTGGTGTAACAACTAACACTTCTAGAGTGCAAGTTGGTACGAACAGCTATGCACACTGCGTGATGAGTGCTCTTCAAATTAGGAGGGGAAGCTCCCTCATTGTGCAAACAAAATGCTTGAAAAAGTAAACTAAACTAATTTGTATCTTTTTGTCTAAGCTGAAAAAGGCACAAGGTTTGCAAGAAACTTCGAACATTGTAGCCAAGGATTTTTTGGTTTCGAGGGTCTTAACAACAACTCAAAACTAACTTATACTATCCAATCCCCTCAAGAAATCAAAGCATGAGGAAACGAAGCAGGAATGATTTATACAATAACCTCTAAAATAGGATTTCCAAGGAGGTGACGACACCTATCTAAGGCATAGGTTGAGAGAAAGGTTATTGGCAACGACATCAAACGATGAACTCTACTTCTGAATTCCCAAGGAGGTGATGAAACCTATCCGAGGTGTAGACATGAAACAAAGCTCATTAACACAGTAACAATAAACGATAAGCCTTAATTCTAAATTCCCAAGGAGGTGACAGCACCTTTCCGAGGTGTAGATATGAAAGAAAGCTTATAAACACAAGAACATGAAACAATGATCATCCAACCAAAGTGAACAGATACAGAATAGCAATTTTACAGGCAAATCTGGCTCAGCATATATTACTATTGTGTGCAAAAGTTATTTACAAATGAGCTGAAAGCTCTTATTTATAGACATCAAAAGGTGTAGGGAACCCTAAAATCACCTTGAGTCAACTACAATCTTGCAATGCATCCAAGATTTATTGCTAAACCCTAATAAAGCAAACTATACAGTTAACTGGAAAGCTACCATCAGTTAACCGATACATCTAATCTAAATGGACAATGTGCAAGCATGCACGTCCTTATTGAAAGCAAAGTTAACTAGAACACTACCATCAGTTAACGAAAACCCCAAATAAAACTCCAAGTCCTACAAAATATCTTCGAGAATAGACATGCGTGCATGGTCCTAGCAGAGAGAACTGAAGATGAAAATCGAGTTCTAACTGCATGCTCCTAATTCTATCCTCACAGACAACTGCAGGTTCTAACTAACTGACCACTGGCTGTTATCTCGAGCAATCAACCCCTCCATGAGGTTGTTGACTGTGTCACCATCTGGGGCAGTAATACTTTGCTGAAGTATACTATCTGTGCAGCATGTCCTCACCAGCTGTGATCTGGCACTGAAGTTCACCTTTGCTCCTGACTGCCTCATCAAACAACACTAACATGACTGTAAGTTGATTCATCTTACAGCCAACGGTCTCCCCATTGAAAATACTATGAACGAGTGCTTGGAGCTCTAACTAAATGTCAACAAGCTCAACATACACACCACCCTCAATTTGATACCAGCACGGTATGCGAGACACAAGAGTTATCACATATCAAATTGCACTAGTGACGTGCTCTCTACTCTCAGCCAACTCTGACGCCATTGTCTCCTCTATCTTCGCCTTGAAGATCAATTGTGTCCTCCAAGTGTAGATAGCCTCTTTATCTTTTGAATCTGTGACTGATTCATATGCCACTCTCAGGTGAGCAATCATAATCTCATCTCGGGGTCTATCCATCACCAAGTCTCGCTCCTCATCTTGGAGACATAGACGAAGTTCACGTGTGTTGTACCGCAACTAGTATAACTCTGCAAGCACAAAGCGGCCTCTAGTAACGAACTCCTCCTCCCAATCCTCCAAACGCCTGCCATATGCAACCAGATGATTAAGCTCACCCTGTTCTGCTGGTGGCTCTAGCATCGATGGGAGTGTAGCAATGACATCTTTCGTCCTGCGTACAAGGCTAGAAATGTATTGACGAAGTTGTTGGATTTCAGCCTTAAGGGCTGCCTTGTCTTCTCTGTCTTTTATTATTCTATCCCTCGCGCTATTTGTTGCAACCTGTAGGAGATCAACCTCTGCCTGCTGTGTGCTACGACCAAGGTTGACTGTGATCACTTCGAAGTCCTGAACTTCAATCTCGTTCAAACTCTTCCCCTCTGGAGGTGTAGCAGTCTCTATGACGATCTCCATATCAACATTCCTCTCTACATGGACCTGTTTCTCGATCCTCTTGTCGAGCACATCCTGGTAGGCATGATCAAAATCAGAATGATCAAGAACATAGGATGGCTGCCTCCTCTTCCTACCCAATTGATTCTCGAGCCAAGATAAGTCTCGACTAATCCCACTGGAAGGATCCGTAATAGCAACGTGAGGTTCTGACAAGAGTGAATGTGTAGAGGTGTTACTGCGAGGTGGTGAGTCCAAGTCCAATTCAATGTGAATCGGGACCAGAGACTTCTCTGGTGTTGGTGATGGAATGCAAGGCTAAACCTCGGGCTCTAGAAAACTCTGAACTGGCACTCTGGCTGGATCCTCGTGTGCTTCAATAGCAAGTGCCTTCCCTTTGGAACTGTTATGGACTTTATTCTTCTTAGGAGGGTTACTCCTCTTCTTCTGTTTAGGTTTAGACGAGGATGGTAGTGAAGCATCCACCGGTGGCGGCTCTGTTCTAGGTACGACTACCCTCCTGGTCTTGTTGCTCTTGAGGTAAAGTATACTATTTTGAATAACTCTACTTGACCTCTCCTTCACTGATGTGTATTCTTTGGCGAACCAATCAACAGTTGGTAGTGGTTGAGTGTCAACCTGCTCTCTGAAAAATTGAGGAAGTGTATCTCCCTCATCATCTAATAAACCTCCCACATCTTCTGCCAAAAAGACAGAAATTTGCGGGAGAGAGAAACGGCCATAGCTGCATCTATGCACCTCAAAGTCATCCTCACAGTTCACCCAATAGTCCTCCTTTGTAGGCTTATGGTATGAGCGAACACCAAGGCGCGCTGAATAATGACCCCAAGGATCATAGGTGCGGGTGTCGACAAGGTACTTGAGTTTGCATTTCTCCAACTCCTATCCTACAGCTTTAGCATCAACTGCTATCCTACACCAATAGATTCCGAACTGCATGGGAAAGTTGGCAGCTTCTTTACGCTTGTGGTGCAAATGTCGATGAACATCATATAGTTGCCTCAAGAACTCCATGAAAACTGTTCTATCTGAAGGATAGGGTGGAAGGATGGCTGGATTTCCTGTGTATCCGTAAATGCGGATGTAGGTATATGTAGGGAACTGAATGAACCAGTCCGCCCAACCAACCATTGCTGCTCTAGCAACTGCCGAGATACGAACATGCCACTCCCGGTCTAGATTCCTCACTATGTATGTCAAGAAACCCTCATGCACACACTCGAAATGTCATTCAGCCTTCGTGAACTCAAGCTGGTCATAGTAATGGTAGACTTTCTGAACACTGAATATGCCCACGATGTTCAACCTTCTAAACTAACAATGATATGCGATAAAGTATACGAGGTAGGAACACATGTGAAACTGGTCTACAACTAGAAAACCAGCGATTTGCTCGTGGAGAATGTCACTAATGAAGGATGCCCAGTCATAATGTTCTTGCCCAGAGATGATCTGACCAATGATATAATACATCCAAGGCTGGAATGTATTTGCATCTGCATGACCTGAGACGCAATTGAGAAGTGTGATCAAAACCGCATACTCCTTGTATTCACCACGACCCACATTGCTCAACAACTTGTTCTTTTTCTATTTTAACCATCTCTATGCCATTTTACTCTGACACTTGTCCATATCAGCGTTGAATGCTCGCTCACATTGCTCCACGGAAATGACTAGACTGCTCGAATGTTGAGGAATACCAAAACATTTCTAGACATCCAGGGGTTTGAGACTACATATGATTCGTCCATCTACCAACTGTATTTCGCAAGTAGCAAAATTGTAATGCCTAACACAAGACATTACAAAATCTATGCAATGAACTGAGATAGATATGGAAGCGGCCTCAAGCAACCCGGAATGTTGAATGTTTTGAAGTATTGAATCTTTTATCTTGATTGGATCCAAGATTGCTTTTGGAAGCACCTCATGTAGATTCGTATCAACAATCCCGATGAAGTCATGAGTCAAGACCGATATGGTCTTGAATTCGAGCTGAGTCTATTGCATTCTGAAAAACTCGCCTGTTGACTGTGAACATGGCTATATATTGACAACTTTTCTGGAGAGCTAAAAATAGCCTATCGGAGGGCAATTTTCACGAAAAATTCTGAGATATGGGTTTTGTCCAGAAAAAGATTATAAGAGAACCCAAAATGTCAGATTTGCAAAAACTTGACTTCTACTTGACCATGCAAGGAATTTTCAGTGAAGAAAATCAAAGCTTCAAGTACTAATGATCTGGAGTAAATTTTCCTAAAAAATTCTAGCACGTGGGTTTTCTTGAGGAAGCTATTCTGAATCGACCCAAATGATTTGTTTTGCCAAAATTTGTCTGTTTCTCAAACATGCAAATGAATTTAAGACGAGAAAATGGAAGAAATTGAGAAGAAGAAAGACGTTTCTTGATGTTTTCTTCTGCCAAAATCGCCACTTGGTCTTGAAATTTGCTGATAAAACTGGACTTGTACCTGCAAAAGAATATTCTTGATGTCTTCACGAATGATTGTTGATGAAAATTCGCCCAACTTTGAAGGAAATTCACCTCTGCTCAAGCTGGATGAATGAGAAATGGTGCCAGTCTTGAATAAATAAAGCAAAATCGTACCATAATGGTGCCACTACAAGAATAGAACCCTGATTTAAAAAGAATTGTTCTGATTGGACCCCCTCCAATTCGATTGAGACTGACTCGAAGTCCTGGATTACAAAATAATATTAAAATATCCAGTTAGCTTTAACATGCAAATTTGAGATTAAACATTAAAAAGGGCACCAATAATAAATTATTGAAGAAAATTGCCACTTTAATGCTTTGCATGCAAAAACTAAATTAAATATTATTTTAATCAATTTACAAAAATCTCAGCATCTGGATGTACTCAGCAAAATCCACTGATTCCGAAAAGTCCTCATTTGACCCTTTAGGCGTCCATTTGCAAGAGTTATTTTAATCAATTTGATTGGAAATTGTTTGCTACTTCATCAAGCATTAAAGGCGCCTCATTTCTGTTGATGTTATTAGCAGCGTCGGGCTGCTTCTTCCAGATCTGCATGACTTTATCTGAAGGCAATTCAAATTATAGCCTAATGGCTATTTGAATTGTAAAGATTATATTTGATGAAGAGGCGCTTCATCTTATACCTTGCTCATGGCTAACTTGAGGAGATTCAGTTTCATCTTGAAGAGTCACATCTTTTATTTAAAAGACATTTAATATTTGTTTGTTAAGGAGGTTGACTTCATGTTATTGGGATCATGTCTTTTTCAAGGAGGTCGACATATGATCTTGAAGAGGCGTGTCCTTCTCTTTCAGCTTGTATATATTGGTGATGGCATTTCATTGTTGGGCATCCATTTCGCTCATTCACATTCATTCATTGTTCAAGTGCAAATTATCTCTAGAGCAGATAGAGAATCTGTAGAAGACAGAATTTACTGTTGCAAATTGTAATCATTGTGTTTCTGTGTTGCATCAGTCTTTGGTGCTAATATTTAGGCCTTCATATTGGCCCCTTGTAAGGAGATCATTATTGTTGAAGATTTAATATATAAGGCATATATTATTGTTGGGTTTTTCTCCCTCAAGAGGAGGGTTTTCCCAGGGTATCTGTTGTGTTTTGTGTTGAATTTTTGGATTAATTTTTGCGCTCTTGAATCTGATCATAAAACTAACATGGTATCAGAGTGGGTTTTGTGAAGATCCGATCAGATTTGTGGAAGAATTTAAGTGATCAAAATTTTCATATTGACCGGTGATTGTGTTCATTATCTTTTGTCGATGTTATTGCCGTTGATGAAGGCAAAGCTACAGATGCAAAAAATTAGGAGTCAAGAGTCTCCTTATGCTAGCGAGATGTAATCCCGTCCATCTCTGATACTCAAAATTGTTCCACTATTTATGTTGTTCAGGCTCCACAATTGAATACCGGCGAAGTTGATGCTTTATAGCATTTGTATATCAATGCGGCGTATGGTTCTCACCGAGGTTTCAACAAGAAGTATTTAATGGCGCTGTGAAGAGTTGTGGAGGAAGTTCCGTTATCAAGAATGAAGTTATCATAGTAGGGAAAGTGTCTCTTAGCAGGATGAATATTTGCCACCACTGGTAATATTGCAAGGAATCGCATGAATTTGAAAAGTCAAGAGGAAGCAGAATGACTTAAGCATGTGCAGTATCGTGAGACAATTCAAGGTTTGGAAGCGAATGCAATAAAGCCCCCCTATTGGCATTGAAAATTTTGGATTATTTGCAAATACATAGTGGTTGTCCCTTATTGGTGCTGGAACATTCTTTCATCTCAGGATTCCAACGTGAAGACTCATCACTGGAACGATTGTCACTTGTATGCTAATGGTCTACATTGAACGATATTTCTAAGTAGTCGCAGTTATTTGAATTAAGATCATCTGCTAGTGACAGTATGAGTTTGCAAGGGATTCTTTAAAGGCATCATGTCTCTATCTCTGTCTGATGGTAACTGAGCACATTGGAAACAGTTTATTGAGAATAGTTGTTGTTATTCATTTCCTCTAAATTGTCGCTTGAGGAGTTTTGTGCATCCAACGAGCCTCTTCCTATTGCACTTGGCGCACCTTCACATTTCTCCTACATATGTTGTTCTATTCATCGGGTTTAAGGATAATGAGAATAAGGCACACCAAGATGTAAAATCTTTAGTGCAAATCAAGCAATGATCAAGAGAAGTCGTGGAGCTTCGTGTGCTGTCAGGCATATGCAAGTATCAGAATGGAGCATTAACCTAGAGTCCTATGCAAATCATTCGATAATAGGTTGCGATCCTTTGCATAACACTACATTCTAGAGTCTATGCTACCGTGAGATAAATCAAGAAGCTGAATTTAGGCTCACGGGTCAAATGACATTGTTGAAAGCATAAAAGGGCATCTAGCAAAGTACAAAAGGGTTTCATGTATGAGCATTTATCAAGTACTTATAGGGACGAGTTTAGAGAAGGAATTGATGAGATCACTCTACTGAGAGATCCGGTTCCTCATGCCTTGTTCCATAAGGTTTTCTATTAATTCTAAGTCACGGGCCTATGATCAAGTCATGAACCTATTAGAGGAAGGTTATGAACTGATCTGAGCGTAATAACAATAAAGTATATTCAGTACAGTGAATCTTTAAAGAGATAAGTATTCTTTGTTGCTTCTTTGAATTCACTTCTAGGCTAAAATTCATTTTTTGCTAAGTTGTGCAGATCTGACAGTGGTTATTTGAATCATGTGTGTAGAAAAGATCGTGTTCACTCTTGAATTGTGATCCCTAGGATGAGATCCTTTTCATTGTGAGTTGTTCATGCTAGTTGTGAAGATCTTTGAGTGTAACTCAGAGATGAAAAAGAGAACTGCATTTTCATTGTGATAGGATGATCACATTGATATCGTTCTCTTGTGCATGGACTATGATGGTACCTTGAGGCTTGGTTCTATGTTAAATATGCTAATTGCATAATGCATTCAAGAAATCTGTAGTTGTGCAGATTGTCTTTTGTTGTGTTGAGTTTAGCACTCTCGAAAGGAGTAAAAGATGGAAGAAAGAGTCATATCAGAATTCAATAAAGATAAGTTTCTTTATCCCTTCATTCTGATCTTTTGATATATTTCTCTTGTAGGTTGATTTATTTATTCATGCTTTTAATATTGTTCATAAATTCTTATGTGTTCATGCTATAACTTGGGATTGTAAATCTTTGTATGATTCTAGCTTTGATATTTCTTTGGATAGTTATAAATAGTTAGTAATCTCTCTCTAAAATGCTTCCAGGATAGATCTAAGAGCAAGAAGGTGTTGAGAGATTGCTTAGTAATGAAAAGTTTGAGGCATCTTATGAGGAAGTCATGCCGACCAAAGAAATGATCAAGCGTGAAGTCACATCTTGCAGCCATGGAACTAAGTTGGTGGCTAGAGGGAGTTCACTTTGTAATCTCTGAAGCAGGGATCAAGAGGGAGTTTTGTGACTCACTGAGAAGAAGTGAAGGTTGCAGTGTTGCAAGGCCAAGTGTTAAATCCTTGAAAGACCTCTTTTGTTGTTGAGATCAGAATTGCATAAGACAGTATTCTGTATTTGATATTAGTAACTCCGCAAACCTATTCAGAATAGAGTGATTTGCAATGAGGTCAAGGAGGTCTACCCTGAACTCTCTATAGTACCAGAGGTGTGCATTGGAAAACATTTATCTAAGGCAAACGATGAGGTCAGAAGGTTGTTGCTACTTAAAGATTCAGAGGGAGCCTATTGAACCTAAAGAAGATGTGAGTGCACTTAGTCAGTTCATGTGTGAACCGAGTCAAGTACATCTTGTTGCAGCGAAACTTATCCTGAGATACTTGCTTGGCACAATTGGATATAGGCTAAGGTATTCTTCAGGTGAAGCTGCATGGTTATACTGATTTTGATTGGGAAGGGTGTGTCACAAATCGAAAGAGCACCTCTAGATGTTGTCTTAGTTTGGGGTTTGTGATGATACCCTAGTGTAGCAGGAAGTAGTCATCTGTAGCATTGAGTACAATAGAGGCAAAGTATATTGCAGATTGTGTGGCAGCTCGGGAAGCAATGTAGCTTCGTAAGCTCCTTACAGGATTGTTTAGACAATCAATGGAGCCTACTATCATTTATTGCGATAACCAGAGCTATGTGAAGCTTTCTATCAATCATGTGTTCCATGACAGAACTAAGCATGTGGAGATCAAATACCTCTATTAGAGTCATGGTATTAAGGAATGCTATACAGTTGAGGTATATCAACACTGATGAGAAGACGACAGACATTCTCACCAAGCCTCTTTCCAAGATAAAGTTTGTGTACTTTCAAGATAAGCTTGATATGGTGGAGAATCCAACCTTAACTGAGAAAGAGTCTCAGTATCAGTGATCCTTTGTAACGATTTCTTCTCTGTGAGAGAAGTTCGAGGTGAAATCCCTTGGTAACGAGTTCTTCTCTGTGAGAGAAGTTCGAGGTGAAATCCCTTGATTAATGAGTTCTTCTTTGTAAGAGAAGTTCAAGGTGAAATCCCTTGATTCCACCCTCTAGGAGAGCCATGGTGGATGTCATGTGTGTGACTCCATGACATCACATGAGAGAGTCCATGATGATTTTCTTGTACTTGTGTTTTCACCCTCTGGGAGAGCCATGGTGAATGTCACGGTGAGGTGACAACATCACATTGAGTGATGAGCACTTGTACATAACATCCATGGGAGTAGCCATGATGGTTGATATCACGATGAGGTGATATCTGACATCACAATGAGGTGATATATTTCCTTTCCACATATGGGTGTAGCCATTGTGGTTG
This sequence comes from Sequoia sempervirens, assembly GCA_007258455.2. Taxonomy (NCBI): domain Eukaryota; kingdom Viridiplantae; phylum Streptophyta; class Pinopsida; order Cupressales; family Cupressaceae; genus Sequoia; species Sequoia sempervirens. The sequence goes on along the minus strand of VDFB02209720.1, from coordinate 327,084 downwards.
ACATCACAATGAGGTGATATGCCTTATGCAACTGGAAGTATCATCCCTAGCTGAGAGGGAGTGTTGATGTTATTAGCAGCATCGGGCTGCTTCTTCCAGATCTGCACTACTTTATCTGAAGGCAATTCAAATTATAGCCTAATGGCTATTTGAATTGTAAAGATTATATTAGATGAAGAGGCGCTTCATCTTATACCTTGCTCATGGCTAACTTGAGGAGATTCAGTTTCATCTTGAAGAGTCACATCTTTTATTTAAAAGACATTTAATATTTGTTTGTTATGGAGGCTGACTTCATGTTATTGGGAGCATATCTTTTTCAAGGAGGCCGACATATGATCTTGAAGAGGCATGTCCTTCTCTTTCATCTTGTATATATTGGCGATGGCATTTCATTGTTGGGCATCCATTTCGCTCATTCACATTCATTCATTGTTCAAGTGCAAATTATCTCTAGAGCAGATAGAGAATCTGTAGAAGACAGAGTTTACTGTCACAGATTGTAATCATTGTGTTTTTGTGTTGCATCAGTCTTTGGTGCTAATATTTAGGCCTTCCTATTGGCCCCTTGTAAGGAGATCATTATTGTTGAAGATTTAATAGATAAGGGATATATTATTGTTGGGTTTTTCTCCCTCAGAAGGAGGGTTTTCCCAGGGTATTGTTGACTTGGTTTTTGAGACCGCACCAACACAGAACAAAGATTCCCAACGGATACTCTATTCTCTCTTGAACAAAGTATTCAGCATGCTAAGATTGCGAGTAAGTTCATGCTTTCAACTCCAAGGTTCCTAAGTGCGAATAGACCCAGTTTGGTTGATGTGTATTGCTGTGTTCTTACAAGGGGACTTACGCAATTGTTCAGACTTCTTGCAGTTAGCAGCTAGTGTATGATTTGAAGGGGGTTCTTGCGTGCATGAATTGGCAATGTGGTTCGTTTTCCTAAAACTAATCGGAAATATGCGGAAAGTAAAGAGTATAGGGCCTAAGAAACTTGTACATCTACTCTAAATGCAGGATATGTGGAGCTTCATTTTAGTAGACTTCAACCAAATTTCACCTAGCCTCACGTCGGACAACTTCAGTGAAATCAGTGCAATCTTCAAAGGGATAGCAAAGGATGTTCAGATTATAACTTAGCATACATACACCATCAAAACGACCCATATAGGTATACAAATCACAACCGAAGTTAAATTCAAGAGAATGTCCAGTGGAACCACGCAAGGCGAACTTATCATCAACAAGCCGCTAGTGGTATGGAATGAAAGAAGCTACCTCAACAAAAAACCACACATCAAAGTAAACTACTTGCATGAATGAAAGTTACACTACTTGGATTCGAAAGGAAGAAGAGACCTTGCTAGCTATTCATGACAAGACGAATTCCACCATCAATGAAAAGATCTATTATCATGAAAAGTGTTACACAACAATCTCCACAAAAGTTTTCAAAGGGAAAACTTTCTTTCTCCTCCACACTATGCTAAGCAAAATGATCTACTATGCTCTACTCTCTAGCTCTAGCTCCAATGCTAATGTCCAATACTACTGTCTAATGATCTAATGAATTACAAATGAGGGGGACTCCCCCTTTATATAGCTAGCCAAGTCCCAAAAGACGGCTAGGGTTACAATCAATAGAGTGGCCAGAATCGTGCCACCTTAGCCCTAACCCTAAAAACTGCCAGAATAGGGAGTGGTACATTAAATGAATCAAAGATTCCCACTCACTCCCAAAAATAGTAAAGGCAACAAATTCCCACAATCAGTCTTCTAGAAGATCCTCGTCCAGTAGTGCATTCCCGCTTGCCTTCTCTCTGGCTGCAAACTCAACGAATCTACCAAGTACAGCCTCAACCTCCTGAATTGAAATGGGTGGAATGCAATCTAACTGAAACTCTACCACTGTGACTGAGTGTTCATGCCTTGCACATGACTTCCTCCAAGCAACTAAGGAATCCTGCGTGTTCTGGATCAAGGTGGAGAAAGTAGAAGTATTCTCAAAGTCATCTTGTGTGAAGGTCTTCACCTCCGAGAAGAAAGGTACCAGCCTACCCCTCAAATTATCAACATTTATCTCATCTGGATTCAGCCGACTAGCAAATATGGCCTCAAAAGTGTTCTGAACTCCATCAATGATATTAGCCATAGCCTTATGTATCCTGGCTAAATCCGCCTGTGCTGCGTCGAAGAAACCACGCCCCGTGATTGCTGAAGAATACCATCTAGAGAAGTCATACCTGTCATTCTCCTGAATGACACCTCCATCAACCAGCAATCGCAACGGAACATGTCTCAATGCCTCAAGACGCTGAATTACAGATAGATAGAAGCATCGCCCCAAGCATGGTCCACTGCATCCATCCGTGTCAAAATACTAGAGGCCTGCTGAAAAGCAGAAGCAAGGTCCTCCATAAACTTCTTTGTCTCAACACGAACACCTGCGACCCACTTATCTGCTTCCTGTGCCATTTTTCCTAACTCCATCAAGCCGCTGATCGACTCTCTAGGTATCCCCGCTGGAGGCTCTATCACTGGAATATCCTGCCCTCGAGAACGAGATAACTGTTGTACATATCCAATTAAGGCCTTGTGTTCTCTTTTCAACTTCTTATACTTTCCTTCTTTCTTGAATAATCTATTTTTGAGGGCAAGGAAGGAGTTATCACACTCCTCTACAATCTGCGCACCAGTAGGGCATCCCAAATCTAGAGTCGTGACCACATAATTCTCAGGCATTGCTTCATTTCGGTCACACTCAACTCGTGGCACAGCTACATGAAGGGTGTGAGAGCCATCCTCCTCAGTGGATATCTTCGAAAAATTTCTTGCTTTCTTCTTCTGTGGAGGTGCACTGATCCTGTTCAAAAACTCCTCCATTTCGACTGCTGGATCAAGCTCCTCACTGGGGCTTCTCCTCATTCTGTCCTTAAGCCAATCAGGCACATCATACTGTATATCAAAGGGTTGCTGCTCCTGTGCCTCTACCTCTCTAACCTACTCAACTTCTTCATCATTCTGGCGAGGCTCATCGTCCTCAAGTGGCTGAGTGTCACCTGACACTATATCATCATCATCATCATCGTTCAAAGCCGCCTCTAACTCCTGCTGAAACTGAGGGTCAGTAATAGTCCCCTCATTATCCTGCTGATTAACCCTAGTAGGCGCGTTGACGCTCTGGCCAACTGACTCTCTCCGTGGAGGCTGAATATTATCCTGTACCACTTGCACCTGATTCAATGCGTTCCTTTGATCAGCAAACAAAGAGACAACCTGTATACTTGGAGAACGTGTCTCCAATGGTGATGCAACTGTAACTCGTGGAGGCTCTGGCTGAGTAGGCTCCTGTCGTACTAGCTCCTTCTTTCTGGACTCTGGCCCTTGTGTAATCTGTTTCTTCCTGCCAGTAGTGGGCGTCCTGTGATCTCCCATCATATTGTAAGTCAAAGCAATTGACCTACTCTTCAACCTGTTTACTCGTCTATCAACCCATGCTCTGGTGAATGTCAGGATCGGGATAGAAAGTGTATCCAAATCAGCAATCTCAGGTTCTGACCAATCCGGAGGTGGAAGTGGAGTATCTCTCACTGCTGCATAATCGGGATGGACAACGTCCATATCCTCGTTCACCTGGTCTGGAACCGGCACCACTTCACACTCCCTGATCAAAGTGATCGGCAACCGAGAAAACATCCTTTTCCTCACTTCAATCTCATCAGCTGCATCAGCCCAATAATCCTCTATGGTGGCCTTGTGTTTAAACTCCTCTGACAGTACCCACTTGATGTTATGATGTGGATCGTAGTGCTGTCGGCTAGTATGGTATGAGAAATGATAAAATTGAAGTTCATTTTCAGCCTCTCTAGCTGCTTGTATTGAGGGACACACCTCATCCGAGTTGCCCATGACAACTGGAAATTCTATCCCTCCCTTCTTCTTCTTCTTTTGAATCTTATCAAAGGCAAGCAATTGCCTAGATATTTCTAGCATTAAAATTCTATCTGTTGGGTACTTAGGCAGCCTATATGGATATGACGAGAAACCTTGCAGCCTAATGTAAGAAAATTTTGGAAATTGTATGAACCAGCACCCATACCTTTCAATCAACTCTTGGGCTTCCCTCGAGATTCTATGATGTAATCGCTCCTGAAGCAGCCTCGTGATGTACATGGTGAAGGAATCGTTGACACGCTTGTAGTGAGTTGTGCTCGCCAAGTGCAACTGTGGACAAGCATCATATATCTTGAACTGATGAGAGCCACATCCAACAGGCTCCTTGTAAGAGATCCCCCTGTACTTCGTCATCCGTGCCAACATATAGATAATATAAGAGGTCATGTGGAATGTCTTCGTTCTCCTCAAGCTCAGGAGCTGCTCATGTAAATTATCACTTATCATCTCGGCCCAATTAACATAATCCTTCCCCTCTAACACGAGGTTGATGTAGTAAAACATCCAAGGCTCAAAAATGAACGACTATGGGCAACCTCCAACCCTGCTCAGCATCATGATGAGGTCACAATATTCCTGCTTCAAGTCATCCGCTATGATCTGTTTCGGCAACTTTGCACGAGAAGGCTTAGGAGTGCTCATCCAGTGAGTGTTAATCGTCTCCGTCCAAATCTCGAATGCGGAAGCATACATCCGTTCAGCTCGTTCTCTGGATTTGTAGATCATATTTCTGTGCACCGGGATCCCGAAAGCCTCACCAATGGCAGCAGGAGTAAGATTTGCTAGTACTTGGCCATCCGGTGACATGATTGACCGATGATCCTTCTCATAGTAATTGGCGCACTCCATTATTAGCTCCAAGCACTGAATGGCTGGTGGGAACCCACTTCGGACAATATTGTGCGAAGTGGTCGAAGGCCGATGACTTCCGATTCCCAACATCCTGTTCTTGAAGGTTTCCAGGTTGACGGAGCCCAAATTGGTGTCTGTCAGCTTGCCCAACTTCGAAATGAACTTTGATTCCGGCATGAACGTCTTACTCAGCTTCCTGATCACAGCCTGCCTGGATGCACCATTGTCCTTGCCAGTCGCCCTTGCCTCAGCCATCTGCAACATAACAAACATTTGTCAGCAATTTATAAAAAATAAAATAAGACATTGCATAGGGGCTGCAGTCGACTTCTAGAAGCTGCAATAACTTTCTTATTTGCAAACCTCAGCTTCCTCTTCTTCAATAAATTCGAACTTCAACACTTAAAAAAGATTTCTAAGTGGACTTTAGTGACTTCACTTCACTTCTTAATCAGCAATTTGAACTTTTATGACTTCGTATTTCACACCAGCAATCAGCAAACTCTCAGCAATACACTTCACTTCAAGGCGTCCCCTCCAACTGGCAACCTCAACTTTGGCAATGAATCAAGTTTCAATCACACTCGTACCTTCTCTAACCAGCAAGTGCGCACCTCTTGACTTCAGATTTTCAAGGCGTCCCTCTCCAACTGCAGACTTGAATACATTCAGCAACTTCTAAGTGCGCCTCTTCAATCCTCAGCAACTCAGAAAAAATTCGAATTCCTTCAAGCTTCAGCAAATACTCAATCTTCAGCAACTTACTCAGAGCAAGTTCAACTTCTCCAGCTGTGAAAAAATAAGTGAGAAACTTCTTCATTTTATAGCTCAAAATCGAATTCTAGAAGGAGCCAATTTTAGCCAGTGCATTTAATTTCCACTACTCCATTTCAAAAATTTGAATTCTCCCTCTCTGGTATTTCTGACACTTGTCTCTCGACGTCAGGAATCTTATTCTTCTAGAAACTTGACTTTGACTGGCATCTTTGAATTTATTTTTGAAAAATTTAATTTAAATCCACCCTTTTAATCCACCAGTCGGAACTCTGTCACTTGAAATTCGAATTTAACTCTTCATCTCTGGAGAATTCATCACTGAAAAATTCAATCAAAATTATTTAGGCAACTCATCTTGAATTCATCATTCGAAGAAATTCATTTTGAAAACACATTTTATTCATCTTTGCCTTACAAAATTTTAAATTCTCCCTTAGGAAAATTCACAATTTGAGCATTGATTAAATTCTCCACTGAAAAAGTGTTGGCGAAGTGCGGAAGACTTGGAAATCTATCTATCATCACGAATGTTCAGTACCCAGAAGAAAATCTTCTTCAGAATGCTTCGAATCCATGGGTACCCAACGAACAGGTTCATTTAATTTTTGAATTTTGAACCTTAGAAAAATATTATCTGTCCAATTTAAATCCATTCTTCGCCTGTGATCATCTTGTTGCTCTGACTTGAGAAATTTGAGTTTATCCTGCATTATCATTCATCTCTGACTTCACTGCTGAGAAAATTTTGCTCGGGCTCCACGGAGAAAAATTTCACCACCTTGAGCTCTAGGCGTATTTTCTAAGGGAGAAAATATTTTGCCTTAGAAAATATTTTAAATCATCTTGCACTTTGAGAATTTGTCTTAGAAAATTTTGATTCATTCGCCAGTGTTGGAAATTTTATCAACTTCATTTAGAAAAATTTCCTTTATGCCTAGCACGCTTTTATTTCTTACTCACCATTTGTATTTTACTCCACACTAGGAAAATATTCCAACGCCTTAGAAATATTTCATTTTTCTTCACTCAACATCTTAGGCGCATTTTGTGTTCGAAGGAAGATATTCATCTTGAAAATTTTCATCACCTAGCAAGTTGCTTTACTTCACATTTTATTTCATCCTTCTAGGCGCATCACATACTTGACATTTTATTACCACCACCTTGGAATATTTTCTCACACATATCATCTTGGGCGCATTTCACTTAGAAGAAATTTGAAACCACGCCTTAGCATTTTATTTCTACCACCTCACACACCTTAGGAAATTCTCCAACACCCACCACCTTGGGCGCATTTAGGACTTGATGGAGGATAACGCCTAGCATTCACCACCTTTCACCATGCCTTGGCAATATTTTTCACCTTATTTACCACCTCCACTCACCTTTTACCATCCTAACTTGGGCGCATTTAGGCATGCAAGAGGGATGACCTTTCAACTTCACTTTTTTTGTCTTCACTTGAGCTTGTTTGGGCACATTTAGGAGGGTGAGAAGGATAAAAACTTTGACTTGTTGACCCACTTCTTCCTTGGGCGCATTTCCATGTATGTGAAGGACGAACTTGTTTGACTTGTTGACTCCCTCCTTTCTTGGGCACATTTGGACATAGCTGGTGGATAACAACACCTTTGAGTGACTCTTCACCTTCCGTTTTTTGTCTTTACATGCATGTATTTGGGCGCATTTTGCCCCTTTAGGAGGATGAAGATCGTTGACTTTGCTTTGACCACTCACAACTTGGGCGCATTTTACCCCATGAGAAGGATGAACTTGCAATTTGGGTGCATTTTGAAGGTGGTGGCGGATATCCATACTTAGAAATTTTTTTTTCAATCTTCCTGAGCTTCCCTTGGGCACATTTTGCTATGCCTGCAGGATAACTTTGTTGACTTTCTTTGACTTTCTTCTCCTTGGGCACATTTTGGCCTATGTGAAGGACGAGCTTCATAACTTAGAATTTTTTATGCCTCCTCATCAACTGGGCGCATTTTTCCATGTCTACTGGATGAAGTTCCAGACTTAGAAATTTTTCCTCGTCTTTGCCCGTATTTCATGCCCTGCTATTTTTAGTAAGTCCTCTGAATTCGCATCTCTGAAGCTCAGAATGACATGAAAATTTGCGCATTGCATCCTTATGACCTCATTGTTCTATCAACACTGCCAATTTTAGTCACCCTGCTATTTTTAGCCCATTTCTGAAGGTGGTTTACTATAAATAGTAACTTCTTGTTTCTGATAGCTCCCTTGCTTCGATTAACTTGAAATTTGAATGAGGCGCTCCTCACCACGTGACCTGCCTGTCGACATTGACGCATGCACTCGACTTGCTATTTTTAGCCTGTTTCGAAAATGACTTACTATAAATAGTAAGTGCTCCGTTTGACTTGAAATTTTACCAGCAGATAGCCTGAAGGATGCTGATCGCGGTGGTTTACACCGGTTTTCAAAAATTCTGACTTTTCGCCCTTCTTTTCAGGCTCCGAAGTTGGAAACCCTAATTCGCTCTGCATACGTATCAAATTATCTCTGTTTCTCTTCGTTTCTGTGGCACTGCGATCAGCTCGTGATTCTGAACTGCTGGGAAGCGGCTGCCGGGACATACCTGCTAAAAATAGCAAGTTCCTTACTAAGCGAGTATCTTCGTTTGCATGTCATACCATCGCAAAGCTCTCGGAAAACCCATCAGGAATCATCCGACATGCAAAAGAAACCCTGACATGCAAACCCTAAAAATAGCCTCGGAAGGTTGAATTCTGAAAGTTGTCGTTTCGCTTTGCATGTTATACTGTTGCGAAGGTCTCGAAAAACCCAGAAGGAATATCCAGACATGCAAAGAAAAACTCTACATCTGAACCCTAAAATTTGTGCCGAAAGCTGGATTGCTAAAAATAGTAAGTTGTCTGTTTTCGCTCAAATTTTGCACGTGAGCAGCCTGATGTACTCTGAATGCCATGTGACTGTCGGAATCTCAAAAATGCTGACAAACTGCATGTAATTTCACACTTACTAAAAATAGTAAGTACCTCAAATTTTGATGGAATTCTACTGAGAGCCTACTGGAAACATGCTGACAACAGTGTTAAGCTCAATTTTCAATTTATTGACTTCGTTCGACCTTGGACTGAGCAAGAAAGATGAAACCCTAATTTTCAGACTTGGTTAATTTCGTGTTTAAACTCACTGACGGGCGCAACCCCTCGAAAGGCGGACATCAGAAAAGAGACAGAGCGGGAGAGAGAGAAGAAAACCCAAGCCAAAAGACCAGAATGGAGCAAAATTTAGGGGGTCCCCATCTTGAATGGGGCGATGTGTGAAAAGGTCACAACAGGTATCTGTTGTGTTTTGTGTTGAATTTTTGGATTAATTTTTGCGCTCTTAAATCTGATCATAAAAAAAACAATTTCTTCCAGGTTCCTTGATTTATTTCTGCCATTTTATTGCATATTGAAGGTCATTGTTATCAGCCATAGTTGCATATTGATTTTAAGACAAAACATATTGTAAAAGCCAAGAGTCTTGGCCATTTTGAATAATTATTGTATTGGTCATTTATTGGAAATCAAGGAGGAATAAATAGTTGATCAATTACACTTCTTGTTGTGCATTTAAATATATTGTACTCAGCCTAGTATGCATGCCAACTGTTTGACAAAATGTCAAATGGCTGTAGGTGATTAGTATGCTTAGAATATCCATTTTTATGCATTAAAAAAGAGCAAAAAGAAGTTATTCTTGCATCTAGAATAGAGTATTAGCTTTCTTGCATTGTTTTATAAGCATTTGCAGCATTCTATTATCATAATTCACAAGAACTATCAGTCTGAAACACAAAACCAACAAGTAAGCACTTTGCATACAAAGTGTTTGACAAAATTACAAGTCATCTATTTGTAAGTTTTAAGGGCAGATTGGGCTAGGCTCATTACAGAAAGTAGCTGACAGTACTACTGTTTAGCCTTACAAAATGATAGAACACCTGCCAATATCAATGTTTTTCAAGTGTCTCAATGCTGCAATTATTGAATATGTCTCTCCTATCATCAAATGACTCAAACCACACTAAATCCCAACCCAAAAGACAACTTCTACACTCTGATTTTTGACAGACCAGCAACTGAAATGCACAAACCAGCAACTAGACACCCACTAAAATGCATAGAACTCACTCCAAACTCACCCCAAAGATCTAAAACTAAATGCATAAGCTATTATTGATGAAGACACCCAAGAAGCAACACAAAAACCAACTCAATAGACTGATATTTATTTAGGACAAAGTCCAAGACTACCCAGCAAATGGTACGGCCCTCCTAGAGGGGCGATCCTAAACCAAAAATGCAATTCTTCATACTAAAATCTGATATTGCATAGAAAGGGGCGCCTAGGGATGAGGAAGAGATATTCCAAACACCCAAAATGAAATAAAAATCGCCTAGACTCCTACAAGCAAAAACCTTATTCAGCCATGACTGCAACCAACAACACAAAACTATCAAAAACATGAGAAAACTCCAATACAATGCTCAATCTGCTCTCAAGGATTAAGAAAGCCAATATCGTAATTAGTTGCTATCTTTCAAGCAAGAAGTTAAGCCAAGCTAGGAGGTATGCATTCCTCGAAGCAACTCACTCACCATTCTGACAGAATAACGATATAATTTTCATGGATGGAAACAAAGAGCCCAACCCTCATATTTATAACCTTTTCTCTCCAATTTCAAATCTGTTTTTCCCTCCAATTAGGGCGCCTATCTCAAATTCACATCATCCTCAATAATTTGCATTTTGCATTTCATTTAGACCCTTCTCCAATTTGTCCCTTTTAATGAAGGTAATAAACTTATTGTTGGCGTTTAAATTCGCACCTCTGGAATGCGTATTTGAAACGGACAGCTATGCACAGATAAACTGCTCTTCAAAGTAGGAGGGGAAGCTCCCTCTTGCTGATGGTATTCAAGAAAGTAAACTAAAACTAAGTTGCCTATCTTTTTGATCAGCTTGGAGCACAAGGTTTATAAAACACAAACGCCGCAGCTGAGATTTTCTGATTTAAGAACTTCAACTACGACTAACTTAAACTAAAGACGTTTCTAACTTCTCAAGTAATAAGCAGAGCAAGAGAAACTAGAAATGAACAAGGTAGATTTTCTGACAAAATACTTCGATAAACTCTTTCTCAACGAACATCTACACACTTCAATGTAAGTTGAAATCAAGATCATAAAAGTAAAACACCAATAACGGAAATCAGAGATTTTATATCAAGGCAAAGGAGGCTCATGATTTTATTACTCGAACTTCTGGAACAAAACTCACTTCTAACATGCCTTGAATAAGAAATTGCAGCTAAAGAGGCTTGCAATCTTATTCTTACACAATAGAAACAACAATCACACTAACTCCTTGTTGGCTAAAGAGGCCCAACAATTTGCTATCACAACACAATTGAACGACACTTGAATAACAAATAGAAGGCAAAATAGGCTCAACGTTTTGTTATCACTAGCATGGTTCCAACACAAAGTGAACTAAAATTGAATAACAACTTGCTGCAATTGAGGCTCGCAATTTGCTAACACAATAACCGTTAAAGAAACTAATGAGCAAAGGCTCTTATTTATAGACAAGCAGAGGAGTAGGGAACCCTAAAATCTCCTTGCTTTCACCATCTAGGGCTTGCTCAGCAAGCAAGCTTTATTACTAAATCTAGAAAGAAGATAACATCTAAAACCCTAGAAAGCAGAAAAAAGCGGGAAATGCCAACTATTACATCTTATCTTCTTTCTCTTCTCAAAGAATGGATAAGGATTATTCCAAGAATAGAAAGAAAGAGGGAAAGAAAGCTTCTAGAAGAAAGCTGTTTTAAAGCTCGATCACATCCGCTAGGAAGTTAGAGATTGTGTCCCGGTTCGGTGCATCTATGCCTTCAAAGGCAATATTCTGATTCTCCAAGATCTCTTCGCCTTTTGTGATCAAACCTAGAGGATCTTTCACTTCTTCAGTTGCTTTATGAGTTTTGTTCTTGAAAAACATCGCTGTCCCAAAAAATGACTCACAAATTTGATAACTTGGCGGCTCTGCAACTTTATGCTTTTGACACTTCGCTTCATTTCCAATAGAAGAGTATTGCATAACTCTTTTTTGATACCTTTCCTTTTTCTCATATCACACCTTCTTTCGTTCTTCAGCTGAGATGATGAAATTCTGACATAGTGTTGATTTGGTCTTAAACTCGAGGGGAGTGTATTCCATATTGAAAACCTTGAAGAATGACTGTAAACTCGCCTATGTTCAGACAAGTCTTGAGCAACTTTCTATTTTTAGAATGTTGGTTTTTCGTCTTCAAATGGACAAATTTTTGAGAAATTTTTCTGAGATATGAGTTTTGTTCAGAATATCGATGCAAGACAACCTAGATCGTCCATTTTTGAAAATTTTGAATTTTGCCTAAAAAAGCAGCAAACCCTAATTTCTTCAATTTTTCCCAAAAAAAAAAAAAACTGGTATCTGGGTTTTGTTCAGAACATGAATATAAATGGACCCAGTTGATTGGATTTGCAAAACCCTAACGTTTGATCGAAAAAGCAGCCAACCCTAGGTTTTTGAACTTTCTTGAAAAAAGCTGCGATATGGGTTTTCTTCAGAAGACTGATTGGCAAGGACCCAGATGGTTGAAATTTGAATGCACTGAGGTTTTCACTGACATGCAAAATAAAAGCACTTGCTGCAACTTGATGAAGTTTCTTGAAAAATTCTTCAGAGGATTGAGACAAAAAGACCCAGATGACTGAAAAATTGAAAGCCTTGGCCTTCTGCTTGAAAAATTTGATCTTCTGGAACAAAAAGAATGAAAAAGCAAAGGTTTATGCTTGCTGGTATGAAAATTCTGATGTAAAACCAGCAACTATGGATTCTTGAATCACAAAAATTCTTCAAACTTGCTGCTCCAACTTTCTCCTCTGGATGCTACCTGCAAAATAATGAAAAATACATTGAAAAGAAGTGTTAAATAGACTTAGGTTTTGATTTAGGTTTTGCTTTCTTTTTTTGTTTTTATCTCAAAACCCTAAATCTCAATCCCTTGAACTTGGACGCCATCCTTCTCCTCTTGCAAATTTTGAAAATTTGAAAATTCTTGAAAATACTCTAAGGCATGAAACTTTGGGCACCTTTCCTCAAGAGGGGCGCCTATTTCCACCAGTGTTAGTCAAAATTTTAACTTTTTCAACTTTTCTCCATTTTGACATGCTACTTCGCCACTGATTTCTTGTTGACAGACCAACCCGACAAGCGAGCTGAGTGGTTCACGGCGGAGCCTGACTGAAACTGAGAAGGATGCTCTAGAGGCACCTCCTAAATCTCAATCCCTTGAACTTGGACGCCATCCTTCTCCTCTTGCAAATTTTGAAAATTTGAAAATTCTTGAAAATACTCTAAGGCATGAAACTTTGGGCACCTTTCCTCAAGAGGGGCGCCTATTTCCACCAGTGTTAGTCAAAATTTTAACTTTTTCAACTTTTCTCCATTTTGACATGCTACTTCGCCACTGATTTCTTGTTGACAGACCAACCCGACAAGCGAGCTGAGTGGTTCACGGCGGAGCCTGACTGAAACTGAGAAGGATGCTCTGGAGGCACCTCCTGCTAAAAACTTGATTTTGACCTCCGAATTCATGGGAGGCTTTTCCTTCTAGGGGCGCCCAACTTCACCAGAGTTAGTTTATTTTTTGCGTTTTTCACCTTTGCTTTCGGATTTTTCTTTTCAACTCTCATCGGACCCTCTATTTAGCCCTTTGAATCTGATGACTGCGAGCTCCGTTTGTCATGCTGGATAGCTCACTGGAAAGCCTGTTGCATTCTGAAGACATCCCATTATAACCTTGACTGCAAGTTCATCTGTTTGAACCCTTGAAAAGTTGGGCGCCTTTCTTCTCCTAGGGCGCCCAGTTTCTCCAGACTTAGAAAAAATTTCAATTTATTCATTTAACCTTCTTCGAGTTTCAGATCTTCATTCTATACCTTCCACTTCGACTCGAATTTGCTGGAGACTGGATTGTCGGATGCTCAAACGGGGATATCCATCGCGAAGCTGACTGAACACTGGGCAACTTCCATTGGAGGTCCTAACCCTAATTCACTCATCTGATGCCCTAAAAAGGTGGGCGCCTTTCTTCAACAGGGGCGCCCAAACTCAGCAGTGTTAGAAATTTTCATGAATTTCCAATTTTCTTTCTCGTTCTTCGTGCATGTTCATCATTTCATCTTCTGTCGAAAGCTTAAATGCTGAAATTGACGCCCGGCAGTCGGATGACCTACATTGATGACCTCGGAGCTCCAGATATGCTTCTGAAAAAGCAGAATAGACCCCGTAGGGAAAAACTGATTATTTTAATTCTGACTCCACCAACCTGATACAGACACATTTTGAGCCAATCAAAATCAGTTCGGACCCTGTCGGACCAACTTTCTATTTTTAGAAATTTTCTATTTTTTAGAAAATTTTGCCATATCCGTTTCGAAATAAACCCAGAAAAACCCAGAAAACGTTATTAATTTTAGAAAATTTCTAAAAATAGCAGTTTTCCTAAAACTTAGGGATGAAAAACTGAGATCTGGGTTTTGTAGGTTAAGCAGCTCTCAGAGACCCAGATCGTTAGAAATTGAAAATTTTGCATTTTAACCCCTCATGCAAGACATGCACACCCAAATTTTGACCTTTTTGACTGATTTGACAAGACTTTTACTCATTTCTTCAAAATGTCTAAGTGTAACAAAAATTTTAATTTTGGGGTACAACACTTATCAAAAATGCAAATAATCCTCTAAGTTAGGCGTCCAAAGTATTAAAGTGAAATACTTTATAAAAATTGTCTTTTTAATAAAATTAACTTATCCCTCCAAGAAGGCGTCCTCCAAGCCTTAGCAAAATTATTTCACTTAAAATGTTATTTCCATCAAATATCAAACTTTCCAGAATAATCACCTCAAAAGCTGGAGACCAATTAAATATACTGCCCTGCCAAAAATAGCCATAATACCAAGTTGTTGAATCACTACCAAAAATAGCGCCAAGGATGTTGGAGACCAGACTGCTCAAACTAACCTACCAAATATAGCCACTGAACTGGACTGCAAAAACCTTGCTAAAAATAGAACTTACTAAAAATAGCATACTACCAGAAATAGTAAGTTGTTCCAAACTCATTTTAACCACAATCCGAACAGCCATCGTACTTACTAAAATAGCAAGTTTGGAAAATTCTTCCATTGCAGTTGCATATCACACCACTACGAAGCTCTCTGAAAACCTAGAAGGAATCCAGAATCCAAATTGCAAAACCCCAACATGCAAGCCCTCAAATTCACAAAAGAAACCTCCAAACAGCAAGAAACCCTAATTCTGCCTTTGATTAGCCTACGGGCAACTGGGGATAGGCTATCAATCACTGGAAAGTGTAGTGCTAAAAATGGGGACATTACAAGCATAGTCACGGGACTCGCCGCGAGTCCCCTGGACGCAGCAAGTCGCGCTCCGCGCGACCCTGGCCGCGTCCTACGCAAGAGGACGCGGACACGGCCGCGTTCAGGGGAGGACGCGCCAGACGTGCAGTGTCCAGGCGAGTCCCGACCCCTAGGCGCGGCCGGCGGCAGCAAAGGCCAAAAACAAAACAAAAACAAAGTTTTTTTATATTTTTTTTTTCACTTATATTTTCTATTTCGCCCTAAAATCAACCTCATTTCATTCATTTGGCAAAATAGGAGAAGAGAGAGTTGCGAAGAAAAATAGGAGGAGAAGAGAGGGCAACCAGCAAGTTGTTGAAGACAAATCCAAGGTCATATATCATTTGGGGAGCTTCATACCAGCAAGGAGGTGCATTGAGAGCTCATTACCAGTGATTGGAAGGAGTTTGCATTGCATTCCAAGCCAAATCTAAGAGGTAAGTTCGATTTTAATTGATTTTTTTGTGTTTTTTTAACAAATAATTCATTGTAATTTGTAAAATCACTTTTTTTTTAGTTTGCATATTTTTTTTACAAACCCTACTTGCAACTTAAATAATTTTAGAAACCCTACTTTTGCAGCTACATTCATTTGCAAATCAAACCATATTATTATTTTCACAATGTCTCAAACCCCAGTCAGAAAAGACCCTGCTTGGAAACATGCTGAAATCTTTCCCGAAATGAAAAAAGGAGACGCCAAATGTTTCTACTGCAAAACAATATATCATGGAGGCATAAATCGATTAAAATACCATTTTGCACGCATACCCGCCCATGATGCAGTGGGTTGCCCTAAATCACCTCCTGAGGTTCGTGAAGTGCAGGTGCAATTAGAAACTTTTGAAATGCAAAAAGAAATGAAAAAGAAACAGAAGCAGGAGTTGGTGAGTGTTGGAGTTGGACAGGGACTTGGTGTTGTTGGAGATGCTTCTTCCATGCCTCCATACCGTCCTAGTGCTAGTGCTTGTGGTAGTGCTTCTGTTTCTGCATCAGCTATGCCTATGCGTACTCCTAGTGTTGGTGGCGCTGGTACTGCTAGTGGTAGTGGCAGTATTAGCATTGGCCCTAGAGTTCGTAAATCTAGGGTGGACTCATATTTTGTACCACGCACTACTCCTGGTTCCCAACCGTCGCTTAAGAGCATGGGTTCGAACAAGGACGCACATGATGCAGCAAAAAAGGAAATTGCAGACTTTTGGTACTACTACACCATTCCCTTCCATGTAGCCAGGTAATTCTTTTTCGTTTAATTGTTTTTAAAATTTATATTTAAATTTTAGAATCTAGATGTATCTCATTATCAAATTCAAATTTAAAGTTAAAAACTTAAAACTTTTTCATTTTACAATACTTATGTAAATTATTAATTTATTTATGACATGTTATAGGTCACCTTTCTGGCAAAACATGGTTGATGCCATAACCATATGTGGGGCGGGGTTCAAAGCCCCTAGTGAAGATGAATTAAAGGGCCCACTTTTGACTCAAAAGGTGGCAGATGTGAGCACAATTAAAGGAGCAACACAAGCAGTGGAGCATGATTGGTTGCACCATCATGACTAATGGTTGGACTGATAGGAGAAATAGGACGCTGCTTAATTTCCTAGTTTCCTCCAGAGGTAATTGTACTTCCTTCAATGTATTGGAATTTGAATTTATTTAGTGATTAATAATTTAATATGGCTGATTTATGGTTTTTAATTTATTGAATAATTGGTTTTGCTTATTTTTTCAGGTGACACCGTCTTCATGAAGTCCATTGATGCTTCTGCCCAAATCAAAAATGCCACATACCTGTGTAAGGCTATAAAGGAGGTGATAGCTGATGTGGGGGAAGAGAATGTAGTGCAAGTGGTGATAGACAATGCAGCAAATTATGTTGCTGCTGGTAGATTATTGATGGAGAGGCACCCTACTATATTTTGGACTCCATGTGCCGCCCATTGCATTGACCTCATGTTGGAGGATCTTGGGAAGCTCCCATGGATCAAAACATGTGTGGAAGCAGCAAAAAACATATGCAAATTTGTATACAACCACACATGGGTGCTTAACCTTATGAGGCAATACACGGGGTTGAGGGAGTTGTCTCGTCTTGGCATCACCAGGTTTGCAACAAATTTTATCACGATGCAATCCTTGATTCAGTCAAGGGCAGCTTTGAGGCGCATGTTTAATAGTGAGGAGTGGTCTTCCTCATCCTTTTCTACAAGCACTGTAGGGATTGCTGTGGCTGATTGCATTTTTGATGAGCAAGGGTTTTGGACACCAATGGACGAGATTGTAAAGGTAAAATTTAATTATTTATTATGTTTCAATTTTTACTCATATCTTACTTTTATTTGTTTATTTTCATTCACACTTATTTGTGAAACATATTTGCACTTAACAGTTTATTGAGCCCTTGCTAGTTCTACGAGTTGCAAATGGGGAGAAGCCCGCAATGGGCTACATATATGAGGGCATGGATAGGGCCAAAGAGGCCATTAGATCAGTCTATGGTGGAGTTGAGGAGAAGTATCGTCCCATTTGGGATATCATTGATAGGAGAAGGCAAAACCAACTTCATAGGCCCATCCATGCAGCCGCATGTTTCCTGAATCCGGCCTTCCAATTCCGCCGTGATCTCCGTGCAGATAGAGAAATTCTTAGTGGGCTCTACACGACGATAGAGCGGATGTTGCCCGCTGTTACTACACAGGTGGTGCAGGAGATAGATGCCTTCACTACGGCACAAGGAGACTTCTTTGCACTTCAAATGTGCAAAGATAATAGGACAACATTACTGCAAGGTAAAAATATATTTAAGGGCATAATTTTCATCTTTTTATATTATAATTTATTATTAAATGTTGAACTTGAACTTGAAACTTGAAATGAGATTGATTTTGTTTCTTTTTCTCATCTCAGATAGCTGGTGGAATATGTTTGGTTCTGATACACCGATCCTGCGAAATATTGCCATTCGTATATTGAGCCAACCATGCAGTTCATCTGGTTGGGAGCGCAATTGGAATATGTTTGAGCACATACACTCCAAGAAGCGCAATAAATTGACAGTGGACAGGATGAATGACTTGGTATATGTTCATTACAACCTTCGGCGGCTCAAATACAGGAAGCTTTTTGACCATGACAAAACCCCGATCAGTCTAGAGAAGGTTGATCCACAGTCTGAGTGGATCACTGAGGCTACAGATGCAGTCTTTAGTGACGAGGACCTTGATTGGGTGGACTAGGCAGAGAGAGAGGCCGAGGTTGTAGCCATGGCTGAGGAGGAGGCTAGAGCATGAGGAGACATAGATGTTGTCGGTGAGAGTCGCATGGAGGGTCAGACACAGGCAGAGACTATGGCTGCAGCTGCAACATCATCCAGGACCTTTAGACGCCTTCATAGGAAGGATGTTAGTTCCACTATGCCATAGGGCATAGAGTCATAGACTTATAGCTATTGTAATACTTTTGATATTTCATATTTGTATGGAACGTTTGATGTCATGGATTTCATATTCCATGAGTTTTGTATACATTTGACTAATTTTATATATCTAAGTATGCTATTTCCTTCAGCAACACAACTACAATGTGTACTTTATACTTATGTAATCGTTGTATACTTGTGCATGTGATCAAATTTGCTTTTATTTGTGTTGTATTCAATAAAGGGTGCTCGAAACAAGTTTTAAATCCTTAAAAATCTCTAAATTTTTAGGGTTTTTTCAACTTTTTTTCATTTTGCCACATCTGCGCCGCATCCAAGACCCGAGTCACCGAGTCCCGCACCGAGTCGCCCTCGCCGA
Organism: Sequoia sempervirens; assembly: GCA_007258455.2. Classification (NCBI taxonomy): domain Eukaryota; kingdom Viridiplantae; phylum Streptophyta; class Pinopsida; order Cupressales; family Cupressaceae; genus Sequoia; species Sequoia sempervirens. The sequence continues at coordinate 308,192 of VDFB02209720.1, read as the reverse complement.
GTCTAAGCCGCGTCCGAGTCTCGTTACTATGATTACAAGAGTTTGATAGTCTTCAAGAGGAGTTTGATCTAGAAAGCGCCACAAGAAAATCAGAAGTTGCATGTGCAGATTTGGATAAGCAAAATGAAAGGGATGACTTCCAAGTTTTTGACAATCCTCTCTTGGAAGTGGATGCAGAAGTGACTTATGAAAATCCTCTCTTTGATTTAAAAAATGAGTCATGTAGTGAAGTGACCAAGCGTGAGGTCAAATATAAACTCCAGTCTATGGATGTTTTGATATCACTCCATGAGGATGTGCCATGTTTTGTGATTAGTAATCTTCCAAGGCTGCTTGATGATGAATGCATAAGTGGGTTCAAGGATGAAGTCTCCACATGGGAAGTGTTGATTCAAGGAGATTTCTACTTCTTTGGCATCAAGGTGTTGTCCAAACATAGTTTGGTAGTTACTCAACATTTCATTACAACAGCAAGTAGTAAAGACTTCAGACTTGTTACTCATGAAGTTTGGGAGAAACAAGGACCAAAACATGGTGATTGCATGCTTGGCAACCCTTCCCTTGGGTTGAGTGATGCTTTATCTCATACTAGCCCATTTTGGGAGTTGGATTTAAAGACAACAATTGTTCTATGCTCCATTGTTGTAGATGCTTTCATGGATTGGTTTCAAGGGTTCATGGGTGAAGCTACCAATTTTTTGAGTAGGCACTTGGTTTTCAATGGCACTTGGGGATGTGTTGAGTTTTCTTTCCGGTGTGTTGGAAATCATTTTCACTTGGGTATCCATGCTTGGGATCCTCAACATGGGTTGATGGAGGTTACTACTTGTGGAAAGATGAATTTTTGGAGGGATAAGGATCAAAATTTCAGAATTAGTGATGCTGTTACCTTCCTTAACAACCACTTGATGGTCTTGTTTGTTCATCAACAAATGGATTGGAGAGAAATTATAAGTATGAGTTGGAGAGATGAACGGTTGGATGCTCTTGGGAGTGACCCTTGGCTAAGACAAGGGCAGATTTTGAGACACGAGTTTGTTGATCGGAGGTAAACCAGCCACCTTACATGTGGAGTTACTCTCATTCAAGAGAGTTGGTTCATCACTTCTTGTCAAAGAGATGGTAGTTTTCAGTTGGAGATTGCTCCAGTGTGTTTTTTAGCCACTTTTGAGGTGTTATCTTGCAACTCAATGCTCATCTCACATGCTCACACTTGGGAATTCCAATGGTGCTACTATTTTTCCTTGTGTAAAGCGCTAAAATCAGATTGTACTTCGCTGATCCCAGCTTTGAATAGCAGTGATTATTTGTTTCTTCAAACCTATCCTACTCTCAGAGTTCAACTTATGGAGGTTTGTGAAGCAAAATTTGATAGTTTCTTCACAATATTGGTTTGGGACAGCAAACTTCCACATGCCTTGGTTCATCATTCTGAGGCTCTTGGAGTGGGAACTGTAAGGTTTTTTAGAAGTCTTCATGGTTGTATCAGAATAATTCAAGGGAGGCATAGTAGATTCATGTGGAGTTATGGGTATGAGTTTGTTGAGCTCTTGCAAAGGATTGCTTACCTCCTTGCAAGAAGACTTGGAGATGTCACTTTTGCAGTCGTGGCTCTGCTAGATACCATATGGAGATATGTTGAGGAGTTTGATTTTGAGTTGAGTAGTCTATCTTTCCTATTGCCTAGGATTGTGATAGACAGTGGCATTGTTGATATTGACGACTGAGAGCTTTTTGGGCATGAAATGCTGCATGATATTGATTTCAGTCCTTCAATATTTTTCAGTTTGAGTGTCATGGATGGTAACATTTTGGAGTTACAAGGGAGGTTAGTGCAATTTTGGCATGATGGTTTCATTGATATGATCAAAGTGGTGCAGCATTGGCATGGTGGGTCCTTTCTGAGACGGACTTGGGACCCTAGGATTGTACTTGGTTTGGTATGGATCAATTTATATTTTTTTAGATTTGTGGTGGCATTGCTCGAGGACAAGCAATTTTGCAAAGGGCCGACAGTAATGTCCCCATTTTTGGACAAGCAATTTTGGGAAGAGCGGATTGTAATGTCCCTATTTTTAGCACTAAACTTTCTAGAAACTGTTAGCCTATCCCTGGATACCCGAAGGCTAGTTAGATGCAGAATTAGGGTTTCCAACTGCTTCAAGGATTCTTTTGTGGATTCAAAGGTTTGCATGTTGGAGTTTTGTTGTTTGGTGTTTGGATTCTTTTTGGGTTTTCAAAGAGCTTCGCAATGGTATGACATGCAACCGCATCAAGTAACTTTTTCGAACTTACTATATTTAGTAAGTTACGACAGTTGCCCGATTTGTCCTTAAAATGAGTTTGGAGTCACTTACTATTTTTACCAGTATGCTATTTTTAGTAAGTGTTATTTTTAGTAGTGCTATTTTTAGTAGCAGATCAGCAGTTCAGTGCAGTGGCTATATCGGGCAGGTCAGTTTGAGCAGTTTGGTTTCCAGCCCTTTTTGTTACGACCCAATTCTGCGTAAATTAAAAACTTTCCAATTCTCACTTTAAACATGTAAAGGTAACAAGTAACAAAGATAATACAATAAAATTTCTTCCTTTCTTTATTGATAAACATGTACAAGTTACAATATGTTTCCTCATGAATTTCGTTTTCATTGCAAATATAAATCAGAGTTAAAAAGTAATACAGTTACATACATAGCTCGTAAGCTTTTGCACAAATAGAAGTAAGAAGGTCCAGGAGTCGTCCTTTCAAATCTTGGTACATCGGCCGCTCACTGTGGAGGAGAAACATCACTCGGGCGCTTTTCCGCCAACCACGGACTTATAATGCGGTCCCCCGCACGATCATTTTGCAATGAACGGCCCTCCCTTCGAAGAAGAGATTGGTAGGGTATCCTTTAACGATTACCAACTGAGCATAGTGTTGTGTCCTACTCAACTAGAACCTTGCTATTTCACAATCTCGATCTAGTACTCGGATCACAATGAACTGACAGTGTAGTCTCAACTATCTCACATCTAGGTGGATGTCGTACCTTTCACTACTTTGGCCAGAGTATTCTCATTCAGTACTTCGAATGAAGGTCATCATAAACACTACTCAAGGCTGATTTGACTTAAGGCTTCCTTACTCTACGCATAGGTTTGTCCTTCAATGGGTGAATCCGTCATCCCAGACATCCTACAATCATACGAACCTACTAGAAATGAAAACAATATTCAAGTGTCTTGTATCAATCCTCCTAACTAGGAATTCTTTATCCTAGGAGTACTTAACTTGTCTCAGTTATCCTATTAACTTAAGTTAAAAGACTTTACTTGATTCTGTCATCATTTCGATCCTAGTAGATAATAAGTACATCTACGTATTCTCCATATATAGAGATCATACACAACATGCAATAACCATTCAAAATGAAAATAAATCCTTCCCTTTTATCTTTTTCCATTATTTCTTTTTAATGCAAGATAAATAATCTAATCCCTTAAACTCTTAACCCAAATAATCCCTTTTTCACAATTTCCCCCTAATCATTGAATCCTTTACACATTTTCTCCTTTAATGCATTGCTTTATTCATCGAATTGGTTCTTTCCTATTCAAGCTAATTGAAAGCAACGATCACAAGACGCAAAATAAACAACACTTTAACAAAAGTTATATAATAGGAAGATTCATGCCTGATTTTAAAGCTTCTCCTTCCAAACTTGCTCTTTTAAATTCTTCTTCAAATAAGCTTCCGGAGTTTCAGCTAAATATGGCTTCTTTTTATGAAAGTATTTCACTCTATAGTGAGCTCCTATATCTCTTCTCACAAACGTGTTTCCACCACTCAATTCCTACTCAGCTATACAAATACCTCACTTTAAACTCAAAATGACTTAATTCACTGTGACTGGTAAATGCTAGAAATAATTCACTGAATTTATCAAACTCAACAATACAGGAAACTCAAGCAGTACAATGTAATGGATATGGAATAAAAATAGTAAACTCAGATTGCTCCAAAAGTGTGTTCACAATGAATGGAAGGGCGTGTATATATAGGCCCGAATTGCAACGAATTCCACTAAAGAAGGCATGCGAATTGACAAGTCTCAAGAATTAGTCAAACTGATACTTGGCAAGTTTCTAAACTATTAATCATCAAAAAGGAGGTGATTCGACTCCCTTTTAAGCCAGCAAGTTAAGACTTCTTCAACTTTCACATGGCGGATTGACAGCTCAAGGCGTTTTTCAGATTTTAGGTTATTTTGAAGCAATTAAAACAGGAAGTTCGTTTCAGATGAAAGGGTCAAGGTTATGATGTTCCCACGTCACCATTTCGGGCCAAGAGATTAGCATTCGACCATTTCTCAGTGACCAGTTCTTTGCCCCCGCGTTTCTGACGCGTTTTTCTTCATATTCGTGACTTTCCCAGGCAGTTTTTATGCATTTTTCAAAGAAAACGTGTTTTCTGCCTTTTTAAATGTTTATAAATTCGATTCCTCTTGTTTTAAAAATCTCAAAGAAAATGAAAACTTCGATTATTTTCCATTCGAAATTGTTTCTCATAGATTAATATGTTTCAAATAAAGCTTTAAATAAAATCGATATAAAGCCTAGGTTCGATACTCATTTTTATTCAAAAATTTCCTTCTACTAAATATTGCGCATTATTTATCCTTTTTGAAATAAAGCTCAATGCATTATTTATCCTTTAAACATTTGCAAATATTTTCTCCAAAAGATATATAAATATATTTATTTATATATTTAACTCATTAAATATATATATTTGGGTGTGTGCAAGAAGTTGAGTCCACTTTTTGGCCAAAAAGTGGAAGTGGTTTCCCTGATTTTCAGAATTTAACACATTTGACCTTAAAATTTGAAGCACTTAGAGATGGAATCTTCAAAAAAGTCACTAATCATAAAATGTAGTACTCGGAGTCTAGTTTCCAAATATGTAATTTATTTCAATACCCAGATTGTAAAAATTGAGTTTCAATAGGCATTTCTAAAAACCAAAAAATCATTTTTTATACCATACCATGCACGTACGACATCCATATTTTGACCTAAATTATCATATTTTTCTAAATCCTTTTGGGAAAAGATTTGTGACTCACTAAAGCTTGCTTTTAATATTTTTTTATAATTTTTTATTGAATTTTTTTTTTTTATTAAATATTTATTAGGCATATTTGTCATTTTGAAAAATCGTCGTGTACAACACGCATAAGATGACCTAAACTTATCATTTTTTGATTTTTTTTTTTTAAACTGAAAAGAATTGTCTAAAATTTGCTCGTGCAATCCGTTCGTCAAAATGTTATGTTGATCAAAAGTTATTAAAATACTAAAAAAACCTAATAATTCAAGTTTATGGACTAGTTTCATTAGAAATTAATTGAAAAATAGAAAAAATAATCAAATTATTAAAAAAATTACATATTTGGAATCTGCACTGTCTCATCTATAATGGGTTTAATTTCGTAAAAAAATTCTGCAAAATAGGTCTTCAAACATATGTCCAAAGTCATTATTTTCCTATGACATTAACAGGACCTTCAAGTTGCAGGTCAAACTAGATCCAAAGCTTAGGTTCGGGTCCCCAAGCCATTTCCCGAACCAAAAAACAAGCCAAAAAACCCGCTCAAAAAATTCATAATTTAAAAAACGGGATCCCGTTTCATTAAAAAATGGGATCAAAACGGGATCTCGTTTCATAAAAAAACCATTTTTTATGGTTCTATGAAACGGGATCCCATTTTGAAATTCTTCCAAAAACGAAAATTTCCAAAAATGGAAAGTTTTCAAAACGGGATCCCGTTTTGCTTTCCAGGAAATTGTTCGGGATCCGTTTTAAAATTTTCCAAAATGGAAATTTCAGCGGGATCCCGTTTTTTAAACTTAGGCTCGGGATCCCGAAGCTAAATGGAATCCCATTTATTAAAAAGCGGGATCCCGTTTTTAAAAAGCCGAATTCATTTTTTTGCCTAAGGCAAAAACTTCCACGTTTCGTGGACTCAACTTTGTGCACTTACCCATTTATATATTTAACTCTTCATTTTCCAAAGGATATATAATATATATATTTAATTTTATTATATTTAATATATTTATAATATAGTTTTAATCTACATCATATATATCTATGTATATATCAAGTTTAAAATAAACTTATATACATAAATGTATATCCTGTAAAAACTATATTATATATAATACTAAATATATAATTATATTTAATAATATACATATATACCCGTATACATTTTTATTTTTCAAAGTACGTATACTGCGAGCCAGTCAGCATACTTTCATTATACGTACCCATGTATATGTGTATATAGGTGTATTATTAAATTCAAAGGCTAAGATTAAACATTATTAATTTCACCATAAACACTAGGTAGAGTGTGTACATATATATATACCTGTGTATACGTATGTATGCGTACATACATGTCGACACATGTGTACGAGCATATCCGTCTGCTTAACATACACATGTATTGATATGTCTGTACATATAAATACATGTTTACAATGTATAGATGTATGTGCGTTCCCAATCAATCATTAACTCATAACATTCACATCATTCATACTTGGGTCATGGTATAGCAAGTCTGACGTTTAAACAATTACATCCCCTAAAGCATAAAGAAGTGAATTTAGAATCCTTATGGTCAATAAACAAGCCTACAGATGACTTACCGTTATCTCGACAAACAGACTTGGCTTACTCAATCTATAGTATGTGTGTGTATGCTCAATTTGGTAATCGTTACTGTTTACCCGACCAAGTTCCTCCCCGAATGATGTCTCTCCTCTGTCCGGAGGAACAGTTTTCATACCTGCACATCATGACATGACATCGGCAGTCATATGCTCATAACAAGGTAAAAAACATTTCATAAGTTAGAATAATATTATTCCATAATTGTTTGCAATATTTAATCAAGACTAAATCATTTAAAAGTAACAATCAAATGAAACCATCATTTAAACATAACTCATTCATTTATTAACAAGATCAACCATGTTTTATTCATCATCAAGATTCAAACATTACAATCAATTGCCCTATACAATAGTAGCTATCATATCGGGATGTAACACTTTTAGAGCTCATTTTGACAAATTCAATATTTTGGTGGAGTTTATATTTTAAGTGAAATATTTGGCTAAGGCATGGTGGACAACTTTGGGAAATATTTAAGTTATATTATAATGTATTTCACTTATTTATTTTGGACGCCCACTTTATGATATCTTGCATTTTAATAAAGTATGTTTCTCTTATGAGTTGGGATGACTTTGTAAGGAAGTAAATGTAGCTCAAATGCAAAATCATGTATGGTGAATGTGAATTTTAGTTTGGGCGCCCTAATTGGAGGGAAATAGATTTGAATTTGTGGAGAAAGTTATAAATAAGAGTGTTGGGCTTCATTTGAGACTATCCATTGCTTATCATAACGAAATGCTGCTAAAATTATTTCAAAACCCTTGCTTCGAGGAACGCATACCTTCTAGCTTATATCAGTTTCGTACTTGAGAGATAGTACTTAGCTGATTTGAGACTGCTTCTTCATTCCAAGGTTGCAGATAGAGGTTCACAGAGATGGCTTCATTTGATATTTTCTGATTTTGGTGAGTTTTTATCAGTTTTGGTGATGTTGGTGTGGTGCCTCGCTGAAGAACATTTTCGATCATAACTCCTTGCACGAATTTTTGATGGTTTTGGGTATTGGCCCATTGTTTAAGTCTACCTTGGGCACCCCTTCTTGCAAAGTTTCTGATTTTATTTTGGAGTCTTGGATTTTATCTTGATGGTTGCCCTTTCTTGGAGGTTGTACTTTGCTTGTCCTTGCCTTGGGATGCGTGCATGAAACATTTGAAGCAGTTTGATGTTGTTTGGTGGCTTGATCTTGGTTGCCTACCTCCTAGGAGTCATTTGCATTCAATTTCACATCATTCAAAGAAGTATTGGCGAAGTTACGAGTATAAAGGTGAAATCTATACTTGTTGGTTTGAGTTTTCAGTTTGCCACAATTTTATATCAGACCTGATATTTCAGTCATTTTGGCCATATTTCTTATGCTGGTTAGCTTGTACTTGTTTGGAGTTCATTTCCTAACATTGTGGAGTGCTTTAGATATCTATATCTCATTGTATTTGCAAATTATATCTCATATTGTAACGCTGAAATCAATAGTACTGATCAACTTATATTTTTGCAATTTACATTTTGTATTCCCACTTTTAGTGGAAGAGACAGGCCTCGTCGTCTTTTTCTTTCAGCATTTTACTTTCTTGTATTGCCCGCTGAAAAGTGGAAGGGGTCGGCTAGCCGCCCAGACATTTACTTTTCAGTACTTGTATTACACTCCCGCTAAATAAGTGGTCGAGTTGCATTTCACATATTGTTGATCAGCTGAGCCATCTTTCATGTTCATTACTTGTAAAACACTCCCGCTGAATAAGTGGTTGAGTTGCATATGCATTACATTTTGATCGGCTGAGCCATCTCTCATTGTACTTTCCAGCAGTTTTCAGTTTTACAAGCTAACAATCCCCTTTCTACCGTATGCTCTCACCTTGCCCACACTGGGATCTGGGTGATCAGAAAATGAAAGGGTTCTTTTCAGTTTGTTTATGATTTCTCTAATGTTAACGGATGAAAGTGTTTGTGGAAAAAAATTAAAAAATTGTAAGGGGATATTTTACACTCTCAATGTCCATCGGCCAATTATAGGCTTCAACGTACGAGGATGGAGGTACCATGTTCATTTTCTTTCGCAAGGAGGGAAGTAACCCTTCAATAAACCGCTACTTCTTCAAGCCATCTACCGGTTGTGTCTCTAGTTTCACTAGCAACTCCTGGAGCCTACGATTATAGGCTCGTACCTTTTCATGCTTTCCCTGCTTTGTGTTGTAAATCTCGGCTATGATCTCATTGTCATCTCTTAGGAGTTTGAATTCCTTGAATGCTCTCCATGAAACTTTTTGTGTTGCTTCAAGTTCGGTGTACCAATCTATGGCTATGCCTCTCAACATTGTTGGGAAGGCTCAACTAGGAATCCACATCATCCTATCCATTCACTATCCATATCGTCTCACATGTTTTGCAATGTACAGGATCCTCTAAACCGTTCCCCGTGAACTTTGGCAACTTCTACCTTTCCACGATCGGACTGGTTGGCGAAGTCACCATGTTTCTTCCCTGATGCCCTTGTTGTGCATTGGACTTGATTGAACTGTTTCTCCCCTAAAGCTTCCTGCCTCTCTTGCACTCTCGATGTTACATCCCGATATTATAGCTACTATTGTATAGGGCAATTGATTGTACTGTTTGAATCTTGATGATGAATAAAACATGGTTGATCTTGTTAATAAATGATTGAGTTATGTTTAAATGATGGTTTCATTTGATTGTTACTTCTAAATGATTTTGTCTTGATTAAATATTGCAAACAATTATGGAATAATGTTATTCTAACTTGTGAGATGTTTTTACCTTGTTATGAGCATATGACTGCCGATGTCATGTCATGATGTGCAGGTATGAAGACTGTACCTCCAGACAGAGGAGAGACATCATTCGGGGAGGAACTTGGTCGGGTAAACAGTAACGATTACCAAATTGAGCATACACACACATACTATAGAATGAGTAAGCCAAGTCTGTTTGTCGAGGCAACGGTAAGTCATCCATAGGCTTGTGTATTGACATAAGGATTTTGTATTCACTTCTTTATGTTTAGGAGATGTGATTGTTTAAATGTCAGACTTGCTATACCATGACCCAAGTATGAATGGTGTGAATGTTGTGTTAATGATTGAATGTGAACGCATGCACATCTATATATTGTGAACACGTATTTATATGTACAGACATATCAATACATGTGTATGTTAAGCAGACGGATATGCTCGTACACATGTGTTGACATGTATGTATGCATACATACGTAAACACAGGTATATATATATGTACACATTCCGTTTGATATCTGTAGTGAAAATAATATTTTATAATATTGCCTAGCAAAATTACATAAATATTTATGTATTAATGTATATATTAACAATGTGATTATATGTATGGATATATATACATAAATACATAAATGTAAATGTATTATATGTTTATATATTTAAATATATGTATTAATATTAAGGTAATATTTACTTATATATAAATATATCTATATATATTTCACAATATAATGTCGGAAAATATATATATTTATATATTTAGAAATATTACGCTTAATTAAAATACATATATGATTAAATATATAAATGATTAAGGTTAAAATGTGAAATGTATAAATTAAATTGACATAGAAGAATATTCAATAGAATAAAAATTGAACTCAAAGGATTTAAATCCTTTAGCCATAATGAAATATTTCGATTTTAATCTCATTATGGAAATCGGGTCTTTTGTTTGAATTAATCAAATCAAAGAGAAAGTTGAAATGTTTATAATGAACATCTGAAATATTTAAAAAGAGGAAAGATACGTTTTAAGCATGAAAATCGCGTGAAAAGCCACGCGCAGGAAAAAAAAACGCGTTTGAAACGCACAGCCAGAGAATAGGTCAGTGAATAATGGCCGACACTATTCCTAGGGCATCAAAAATGGCGAACGTGGAAGCTTTTAAACCTTGATCTAACGTGTATAAGTCATTCATTTAAATACGACTGGCCAAAAGAAAACGTGTGACGTTTTTTAAGATAAAAGTTGAAAAATTCTTCTCTTGCTGACTCTAAGGAGGTTGAATCACCTTCAATTTGATGACTTAGGGTTTATGAATCCGCCAAATGTCTTTTTAACAAATTATGGGCACTTGTTGTCAATCTGCATGCCTTCTAAAAGGGAAAACAGTTGCAATTCGGGCCCTATATAATGACACCCTTCCATTCATTGTGAACACACTTTTTGAACAATTTGAGTTTAGTGTTTTCATTCCATATCTATTTCATTGTACTGCCTGAGTTTTCCTGTATAGCTGAGTTTGATAAGCACAGTAAATTATTTCCAGCATTTACCAATCACAGTGAATTAAGTCATTTTGAGTATATAGTGAGGATTTTGTATAGCTAAGTAGGAATTGAGTGGTGGAAACACGTCTGAGAGAAGAGTTATAGGAGTTCACTATAGAGTGAAATACTTTTATTAAAAGAAGCCATATTTAGCTAAAACCTGGAAGCTTATTTGAAGGAGAATCTAGAAGAGCAAATTTGGAAGGAGAAGCTTTAAAATCAGGCATGAATCTTCCTAGTTTATAATTTTTATTGAAGTGTTGTTTCCATTTTGATTTTGTGATTTCTGATTTCAATTAGTTCTAATAGGGAAGAACTGTTTTGATGAATAATTAAAGCAATTCATTTAAGAAGAAAATGTGAAAAGGATTCAATGATTAGGGGAATTGTGAAAAAGGGAATATATGAATAAAAAGCTTAAGGGATTAGATTATTTTTCTTGCATTTAAACGAAATAATGGAAAAGATAAAGGGGAAGGATTTATTTGCATTTTGATTGGTTATTGCATGTTGTGTATGATCTCTATATATGGAGAATACGTAGACGTATTATTTATCTACTAGGATCGAAATGATGGCAGAATCAAGTGAAGTCTTTTAGCTTAAGTTATTAGGATAACTGAGACAAGTTTAGTACTCCTAGGATAAAGAATTCCTAGTTAGGAGGAATTGATACAAGACTCTTGAATACTGTTTTCATTTCTAGTAGGTTCGTATGATTGTAGGATGTCTGGGTTGACGGATTCACCCATTGAAGGACAAACCTATGCGTAGAGTAAGAAAGCCTTAAGTCAAATCGGCCCTGAGTAGTGTTTATGATAGATGACCTTCATTCGAAGTACAGAATGAGAATACTTTGGCCAAAGTAGTGAAAGGTACGACATCCACCTAGATGTGAGTTAGTTGAGACTACACTGTCAGTTCATTGTGATCCGAGTACTAGATCGAGATTGTGAAATAGCAAGGTACTAGTTGAGTAGGACACAGCACTATGCTCAGTTGGTAATCGTTAAAGGATACCCTACCAATCTCTTCTTCGAAGGGAGGGCCGTTCATTGCAAAATGATCATGCGGGGGACCGCATTATAAGTCCGTGGTTGGCGGAAAAGCGCCCGAGTGATGTTTCTCCTCCACAGCGAGCGGCCGATGTACCAAGATTTGAAAGGACGAACTCCTAGACCTTCTTACTTCTATTTGTGCAAAAGCTTATGAGCTATGTATGTAATTGTATTTAACTCTGATTTATATTTGCAATGAAAATGAAATTCATGAGGAAACATATTGTAACTTGTACATGTTTATCAATAAAGAAAGGAAGAAATTTATTGTAATATCTTTGTTATATGTTACTTTTACATGTTTTAAGTGAAAATTGGAAAGTTTTTAATTTACGCAGAATTGGGTCGTAACACTCGACCACGTACGGGCCAACAACACGTCCCCTCTCAGCATCCTTTGCACTTCGAGTCTCCTAGGATTCGTTCTGATACTCCCTCCATCTAGGGGTCTTTGGCTCGAATCCTCCAATTCTCGGTTCCTTGTCGTCCAATATGGACAACTCTTGAATGTGGTGTATGTTGTTTTCAAGTTCTCTTGTTAATTCATTTTCATCATTTTTAAATTTTTCTTTGTATGCTACAGACGGTGTCCTGAAAATTTCTTGGTTTTGTTCATCATCAAGGTTTTTGTTCAGTTCAGTAATGTCTTGATTTATTTCATTCAGGTCTTCATTTGCTTCTTCAACAATTCGTTTCAATCTTCTTCGGCAGTCTTCTTGTTCTTTTAGTCTCAATGATCTTCGTAGTTGTTCTTCAAGTGTTTCTTGCCCGCTTTGTGTTCAGTTTTTTTCCTTATTGGGTTGTACAAGCCTTAATTTCCGAGAGTACACCTACTACTAGTGTTGCGTTATTTCTCCTCCCGCTTGCTTCTTTCCTCAAAACTTTGCAGTATTTTTTGCCTTTGTCATTCTTCGTTTGTCTCAGCCCGAAGGTCTTGCAATATGATGAATGATGTGCAAGCAACCTTGGTAGTCTGTTGAGGAGATGGTCGACCTCTAGGTTGACGTGCACTCTGTCCCAGATGACCGCTTGAGGGATCTCTCACCTATGAGCCTCCCTCCATATGTGATCCCTCAACAAAATGTCCCACAGGTTGACGAGATCGTTTGTCAATGTGTCTTCTCTTTCCTCATTTGCTTGTATCGGTTCTTCGACTGGCTAACCCATTACAACACCATTCTCTCATCTATGATGTGTTTGAAGGTTCAATTCAATAACAATGCCAAATGTTTACTCTCAAGGATAGATTCAACGTACTATGAGAGTAAACGGAAATAAACTCACAAAACATAGAACATGTACAAAAATCATTCACGAACACATAGTGCACAAAATAATGGTACTTCATTTACTAATGCAATATATTCAGAGTACAATCATTTGTACTATCCTAACATCCAGGCTATGTTCCATGGCTTGTCGGGGACAGGGATGGGGGGACGACAGGAGACGCGTTTCCGGGTCGTTTCCTCAGGGGCAATTTTTAGGGGACAGCAGGGGATGGCAACATACAATATACATATATATATATATATATGATTTTTTCAAAATTTATTAATATATTGGAGAGAGAGAGAGGGAAAGAGAGATAGATATGTCAATAAATTAATAATTGATAACAACAATATCAATATGTAAGTAAATCGTGAGAATAGTACTATAACAGCATAAGAAATGTCATTAAAGCATTATAAAATTTATCACAGCAGTATCAAACATCAATAAAACCATGGTCTATCAATATGAAATATCCAAATGTCTCAAACATATATCCAGAAGTCTCAAAGTTCAAACATGAAAATCAAAATATTAAATACAACAGTCTATGAAATTAAGCCTCATTCAGGCTATGAATATCCAAAGACTCATAACTATCTGAGTCACTATCATCCTCTGGCAAGAATGCAACTAAAAGATTTAATATTTAGTCTTTTTTAGACTTTAGCCCAAACAATTAAAACATTAAACAGTTGGTGGGAGGAACTAAACCTTTAAAAAATTATTTTTTAATAGTTTTTTAATATATTTTGACTTGCAGCCTGTAGGGGACGGCTAGCTGTCCCTGGTACAGGGAACCATCCCCAATCCTTCCCCAATTTGTATTGGGAATGGGGAAACATCCCCAATCTGTATTGGGGACGGGGAATCATCCCCAAAGTGAAGGAAACGTTTCCTAGCATTTTCGATGGATTTTGCATTTTCGGGGATGGCATGGGGACGTCCCCTTTGCGTCGCCCCCGTCCCCGGGACGGCAGGGGATGGGGACGGGGGATTTTGGGGCAGGGGACGCGTCCCTGTGTAACATAGCATCTAGGGTTTATGGCGACGTTTTTAGCGATTTTTCCTTAAAACTCATGGGCCTTAGGCATTAGCTAGGCTTTCAAAACTTTTAACATATTTTTGGCGGTTTTTTGATAAAATCATGGATTTTATTTTGTTGGCTAGGGTTTACCCACAAAAAAATCTTGTATTTTTCCATATTTTATTAGCAGAAATTTTATCATGTTTGCAAACAAGGGTTTTCCATAATTTTGAATTACAAGAGGGATGGCTTCATTACCCAACATCATGATGGAAGGTATAATGTCCTTTACTGAATTTTTAACAAAAGTTTTGCACTTTCCCTCTTTTGACAATTTGTCAAATAGTTGGCATGAATGGGAAAATGAAATGTTTCCTGATTTGTTGCAAGTTTACATAGTGTTGGAAATGATGCAAGAACTCACACAAGGGTTTTGGTTCAGGTTCGGATTTGACAGTTCAATTTGCAGGTTCAAGCAAATATTTTTTTGAGGTTGGGTTCATTTTGGGTTTGTTAATACAAAAACATATAAAAATCAGAAATATACACATATTTACAACAATAATTAAGTTCAAAATACACCACCATATTAATAGGCAAATAACATAGCAAAAATACATCACCATTTTCATAGTCAAATAATAAAATATTAGTGAAACTCGAATGTCATGATATAGATTAAAGTTCAAACATAATAATGTCAAGTGTTTACAATCAGCCATCATTCATCATTCATCAAATATCATATGGTTCATCAAAAATATCATCATCACCATCCATATTAGATGATGTATGTAGTTGTAAATTAGAAGAACCAAAAATAGTGTCAATGGCACTTGCACTAGCACTACCACTAGCACTGACACTGGCACTCTCATGCTCACTACCTGCCTCATAGTCATCACCAACATCAAGTGCAGCAAAGTGGCTTGTGGAAGCATCCAAGTCAAGACACTTTGGCTCAATATCCCACTTCCTTGTGTCTCCTTTGTAGGAACTTTGTTTGTGTGTAAGGAGTCGCAAGCTCGAATGCACATACACCAAGTCCTCTACCTTTTTTGAATGCAATCTATTGCACTTTATTGAGTGGATGGAGTATGTGCTCCAATTCCTCTCAGATAAAGATGAACTAGCAACCTATTAAGACCAAATGAAATAGTTAAGAGTTACAAAATTTAACTAATTAAATTATAAATTAAAATTAAAATTAAAATTATAAAATATAAAACTTAAATTTAAAAGATAAAAGATTTTGACTATAAAACTTACTTGGGATAAAAAAATATTGCAAGAGGTTGTAGGTATGTGTATGCTTGGCCATGGAAGTACCACCAATTATAAGTATCGAACATGTACTTGTCTCGAAGAGCATCAAGACCACAATCACTGGAGCATGCAAAACCCACAAACTCAACCCTCACTAGATTATGTCGGTCATGATCATGAAGAGTCTACGAAGTGTTGCCTTGTACCCTTGAGCCACTTCAACATCTCTATATGGGTCAACTCTTGATGTCACAAAAAGTAGCTCAGTACTATAGTATTTGGGACTCTATGCAAAAGCAAGAAGATGCAGTGGAGTGGTCATTTTGTTCCATCTCTCTATAATGATTTGTGAAGCTCTTTGAAGAATTTTTTTTAGGATCTTCCTCTTTTACATTGATGATGGTTTTCATCTTCTCAATCATTGAGTCGATGCCATCATATACTTCACCCAAACAAGGTCTATCCATGTAAGTATAACGGATTATGCTCAATATGGGCTCAATGAAACTGAGGAGATACTCAACACGATCCCACCAACTGTCATCTAGGATAATTTGCTTAACCTTAGTTTCCCTTGCAGTGCTAGATTGCCTCCATATGGACCAATTAGGGTTGATGACCATATTAGAGAGTGCCTCACGAACCTTGACACGTCATCTCAACACAATTGTGTTGGAGGAAAAACGGGTCTTAGCAACCTGTTTGAAAATCAAAATAAAATACAATTTAAGTTTACAAAAATTTAAACTTAAAATTTAAAATATTACTAAAGTGAAACATGTTTATTATTTAACTTACCTCAACCAGCTCCGATTTCGAGAAGGTTCTAAATATGTCTTGTGACATATGGTGGTTGGTGATGAACATTTGAGTGTCTTCGGCCTCAACATACACCTGTTTGATCCACTCAATTTTGTTTCTATTTTTTTGTAGCATTAGGTTGAGGGAGTGGACAGCACAAGGTGTCCAAAAAATGTGTGAATACCTCTCCTCAACCAATAACCCAACAGCCCTACAATTTTTTGCATTGTTTGTTACAACTTGCACAAC
This sequence comes from Sequoia sempervirens, assembly GCA_007258455.2. NCBI lineage: Eukaryota > Viridiplantae > Streptophyta > Pinopsida > Cupressales > Cupressaceae > Sequoia > Sequoia sempervirens. The sequence continues at coordinate 291,479 of VDFB02209720.1, read as the reverse complement.
ATTTCGAGCGCCCACTTCATCAATGGCTTGACAAAGAATGTTAGCAATAAATACACCATCCTTCACCTCTCCACAATCCACTACTCTCAAAAACATTACCCCTTTAGGGGACACTGCAATAACATTGATCAATGGGTGATTTTTTGCATCTTTCCATCCATCAGAAATGATGGTCACCTCTGTTTCAATCCATGAATTCCTTATGGGCTTCAAGGAGTCTTCTACATATTTCACCTCTCAATCTAATAAGGTGCTACGCACTTTCTCAAAACATGGGCTCTTATACCCTTTTGGAGCCTCATTAATAGATTTCAGCATTTTTTGCCAATATGGTGAGCAAACAACATTGAATGCCAATCCATTCGCATAGACACATCTCGCTATATCTTGATCGGCAATCTCTCTAGCCTCCTTTTGAAATGAAGTTTCCAACAGGCCCTTTGTTCTCTTATGCGTAGAGGCCATGGTTTGCTCTTGAGGTATGGACATAAATAGATGGCTCTCTATAGGTGGAAAATGAGAAGGTGGTGTAGGGGGCTTCATCCCTCAAGATTCTTTCTTTATCAAAGGATGACTTGATTTATGGCCTACTACTTGGTCTGCTTTTTCTTGCTCTTCAATATATGCCAATACTTGGGTTTCTAGAATGCCATTATTATCTACACCTGGACAAGATTTGATGCCTAGTCCAAGGATCTTGCACAAGTGCCCTTTCACTCAACTGTACGAGCTTGAATATCTAACTTTGCAATGACTATAACTCCAAACATAACCTCCACTACCTGGAAGTTGTTGAACCATTTCAACATATTTCCAAAGGGGAGAGTATGGGTCTATTTTGAAATGAGATTGGTTTCTGGAGCTAGAAATGGTTGCCATTGTAATACCTAAGGCAACAAGTTCAATTACAATAAACAACACATTCCATTTATTCAAAATTTCAAAGTATTAAAACTAAATAACTTAATTCATTTCAAAAAATTAAGCATGTGTTATAGATAGCTAGAAGAATGAAAACAAAACAAAAGAATTCATTTGTAAAAAAAATGTAGAAAAAAAAAACCAAAAAAACTTTAAAAAACCTACCTCTTTTGAAGAAATCTTCCTCTATGATCTTCTTGGCAACAAACGAACACTTGCAAGCACTTAGGAATAGCACAACAGCCAATTTCAAACGTTCAATGATCAATCTTCAACTCTATTCGTGCTTATGCAAGCAAGAAAAAAAGTTCAGCAATAGAGGTAAAAAGTTTTGTTTTTCATTCACAAGTTGATAAATGAGTTTGTTTTGCCTATTAGATGTTTTAGGAGGCATGAATTAGGGTTGGAGGCATTTTTAATGTCTAAAAGTGAAAATAATAAAAAAAAATGCAAATTGCATTTGAAACCTGCGGCTAGGCATGATTGGGTGTTGGGTTCGCCCCAAGTCTAGTACGGCCAAACCCTGTCCAGACCCACAAGGAACCGAACTCAAACCCCAAACCCAGACCCTGCCCTTCAAACCCACAAACCGATAACATAGTATATGTATATAAAGCAAGGAAAAATTTGCATTGGTTAGAAATTCATAACAACAATAAATTGCAAGCTACAACCTACTCTCATAAGACCGATTACAAATGAGAAATATATATAAACCTGACCTCGGGGAAAAAGCACCAAAGTTCATCCATAAGCTTTACGAGTTGTCATTGATTGAGCAGCAATTATACAAGAGCGATGCCAGAGCTAGGAATACACTATCCTCCACACCAAAAACATTATTGTCATCCTAAACTCCCAAGCCAAACAACCGATACTCATGTAATGTCCCCTTCTCAAGCCTGACATTTCCAGTGACCGTTAGCCTTTCTTTGGGAACCCGAAGGCTAGTCGGAAGTTAAAATTAGGGTTTCCTAATTTTGAGGAGGTCATTTCTTGGAAATGTTGGATTCAATGGCGGATTCTTTCTGGGTTTTCAGAGAGCTTCGCAGGGGTATGCTCATCTCAGCATTCAGAGCATTTTCTAGAATTTACTATTTTTAGTAAATTCTATTTTTGGCAGTAAGCAGGAAGGTATCAGGCAGTTGACTTTTCCCTTCAGTTGACTCAAGTGGCGGGTTCAGTTCCGGGCTTCAGAATGCAGTTCTGGGAAGTCGAGCTCATTTCACTTAAAAATAACATTATAATTAAAATGTTATTTATCACCTTCGCCTAGTCGAATGACTTAATGTCATTTTAAAAGGTGGACTCAAAGGGTGGCGCCTTCATTAAGATTATATTTAAATATTTGATGAGCTCCCCTAAGTCAAGCAAATTAAATTGGGCGCATTTTTCAAGGTGATGTTTTAATTAAATATGATTATTGAGCTAAGGTGAAAAGGACGCCATTTTGAAAGTGGAGTTAGGGTTTGAGAACCTGAGTTGGATTTTAGGGTTTTGCAAAGTCAACGGAAGAATTATAAAAAGGAGTCTTGGTGCAACATTCGGGGATCTTGGACAATTATACTGTTATGCTGCCGGATTGGCTCTGGAATCGCTTCGAGGAATGAAGGCCTCCTAGCATTGGGCATCACTTCGTGTTTGCAAGACAACATCTAGTGGTGATTTAGTTTAGATTGTGAATTCATTGGTTTTCGTGCATTGTAATCTGCATAGGTCTAGTTAGTTCCAGATTTTGCATGTTAGATGTTTCTGATTTCTGGCATTTTAGCTACAGCAGATCTGGTATTTTATTCATAATTCCAAAAAGACAAGTCAATTCATTGTGGGTATTGATTATTTCCCTCCACCTAGGCTAGGCGCCATTGCATATCAGTTTGCAGATTTTTTGAGAAGCATTTGAATTTATTAAAGAAGAATCGCCCTTATGCTGGGCCGTACCATCTGTTTCTCCTTGGGAACTGTGCATTAATTAATGATCATCATTTGAGCTTGTGTTTTGTTGTTAGTTTGGGCGCCATTTGATTAGTAACAGTTTGCTTTCAGTTTCAAGTCTTTTGATGTGGTATTGAGGGAGTTACAAACTACTAAGTAAATCCATAAGCAACTGGTTACATATGAAAATTCAGGACTGTCATATCAGTTGCAGATTTCAGCTTCTTCATCCTTGATTGGGTATGAATAGTTCATAAAGATTCATGCAGTAGCTCCAATTTGGAATTGCTTCAGCGGAAAGAGGTTGGATCTAATGGCTCTCATCATTTTTAGTATTACTCAGCAATTAAGAAAATACTCTGATATTGTTGTAAAACTGTTATAAGCTGATTTCCAATGTTAGCAAGATTTCATTTCTAAGATTGTAAGCTGGCAGTAGTACTGACAGCGTTATAGATTCTTGCTTAATCAGATTGTAATAGTCTTTCACTTTCAGCAGTTGATATTGTAGTAATTCATCTCCGCCCTATGGTCGCTACTATTCCATTTTGGGTTAGAAAGCACATCCTAGGTGTTGAGAGTTTTCAGCTTTCAGCAATTTCCTTCAAGCAGTAGATTTTGTATTCAGCATTTTCTTTCAAGCAGTAGATTTTGTAATCACTCCGTCATATGGTCGCCCCTCACTCCACATTGGATTGGGTAGCACATACTTAACGTTGAGTTCCTTTCTGCAAGTAGAATAGAAGACCCTCTGACCAATGCTCACCCTCAGTGGTGCCATTCTGGTTAGAGTTACAGTTTAAGCAGTTTCATTTAGATCCTCTGACCAATGCTCGCCATCATCGGCGCCATTCTGGTTAGAGTTGTTTCCTGCACGTTTTGGTTTTCTCATCTAACCTTAACGGGTGCATTGCTTGTAATTTGAAAATTGTAAAAATCAAAAAAAATTGGCTCGGAATATTTCACTCACACCACCTCTAATTTCCAAGCCAAGGTCAATACAAGCAGCAACTAGCATTTAAATCCACACCAGCTAGAATATGAATCACGCTGCCCAAAAGACTCAAGAACAACACTATAATATTGCCACACCCAACTGTAGGAGTCTCACAATATGTAGTCACTTCACACATCTAGTAGTGAATGATAATAGCAACTATTATTGGGTTCAGAATTTGTCCCAAACGTGGCTCGAATCTCCCCCTTATCCCACTTGATATAATGTAAACCAGCTAAAGATATCTATTATCCAACCAATCTCATGCCCAACAGGGTATAATTGAATCAATCAGCCCAACAATTTTATCCTTAGATTGAAACTCATTGCCCAGCAATAACCTCAATACTTTCACAATCACTTAAAATCACCACAAGAAGAGATCAAAGGCAAATGATCATTGTGAGAGAGGAGGTTTTGAGGGCTTTGATAGACAAAACATTACAATTTTTTCTGCATCCAAGTTGTGTTTCCTGGTGCAAAATGCTTTCCCCAAGTTTCTTATATTAACTCGAAAAGTACTTGCAAATATTCTAAGAGTTTCGATTCAAGACTTGTAAGAACTTTCCCAAGAGTAAATGAGTGAGTTACTTGGAAAGTTTTTAATTTGCAAGTTGTTTAAGTACCATGAGAGTTTTATAACCATGCTTCCAACCATTGTACCCACACACACATTCATTCATCCCAAACTACTATATAATAAGTATTGCTCCTAGCAATTGTATCATCATTAATCTGCTCATAGAATGTGAGAATCACAAGGTTCTATAGACTTTATTTATGTGAAGCTATTCAACTTAGGTTATATCAATACAGTAATGATCTTTCCTATATAATTGTGTTAGAAATGATTCTCTACTTTTTGTTCCATGTGATGTGGGGTTATACTACATATGTACAATGTGTGTTCTTGTGTAGAGGAAACAATGTGCATGGTAAAAATCCCCTCCAACAACAATTGACTAGTATTATATTCAAAACAAAGGGACAAGTATTTTTAATCATAATGTCTAGAATGCCCTATCTCAAAAAGACGAGTTGGACTTGTTGGCATTCCATAAAATAAGGTGGTTGAACGATACATTTTTCAGCTACAATATATGGCTTCTCTCACATATTTGATGAAATTGAAAAATTTGGGTAAGACCAGAATAAATCTGGATCTCTCAAGGATGGTCATAAAAAGACATTTAGAACTTGAAACTGCAAAGGTTTCATTCATACAGGAAGAGACATATGAGAGACGTGAGAAAATTTATCAGCACATTTAACAAATACATCACACAAGACTAGAAGGCTATAAAGGAAAATTTCAAGGTTGTAGAAGCTGATTCCAGTGCTAAGTTATTAAAGACCAAAGTATCCCTTGCACTTGTAGACAAACTGTTATTCAAGAAGATAGACTGTACTAGATTTTTGGCATATCAAAAGTGATTTTAATGAAGTGCAATTGAAACAGCATCATTTACTTCAACAACAATCGCTGTATCATTATAACCTTGAGCATTTCATTTAGTTGAAAAAATAATATCCATTCAAGGCGAAAATGAAATCAACTAATTTTACATCTTTTGTTAAATTCTATTTTGCAAAATCTTAACATTACTTTCATATTAAATGCTCTTAAAAGTCATGTTGAAAATTTTAAATAAAGGCTAGATATTCACTAAGATAGTGGTTTAGAAAGCATACTTGTTAAGCATTGCGACAATGTTTTCATGAGTTGATGGTGACACCAAAAGTGTGATCGCATTCTTCTGCATGATACATTAATGTGACTGTTACACCACATCAATAGTGATAAATAAGAGATTGCAAAAGTAAATCTGCTCACTAGACATTTCTTTTATATGAAATTTGATAAAGTATAGATACCAATACTTTCAAAAAAATTAGAACAATGTGGAATTTAACTTCTGTTGTTCCATAAAGGATCTGGTTTTTACAGTTCATTGCATGTTTTTGGAACATAAGGAAAGTCTCTTCAATGCCAGAAAATGTATGAGATGGTATAGGCCATCAAATCACAAGTTTTGGAAAGAGAGGATCAAAAATAAAGTTTGCCCGCATTGATGAAATCACTAGTTGCAACAAACAAAAAAAGCGTAAACACAATGGCAAATTCATCTCTATCATAGTTAATTTGTCTCTACCTTGGAGTGGATGGAATTGCTTCTCTATCAAAAGTAATGTATTTATTACAACAATATATGTGTGTGTCCACTAACATTCCAATTCTCAATTTTTCCTATTCTTGGCACATTTTCTCAATCTCCTAGGCTCCCAAAGGTATTGTAAATCTATTTATAGTCTTTGTGGGATGTGTATGAATAATTCTTAGTGGCCTACATACATTCTTTATGGCTTACTTAGAGATTTACATTGTAGTTTCTCTAAAGTTTGGAAACTATTTAAATAACTAAGGCAAGGGAAACAAATTGGGAGATTTTCCCAAACTGTATATAATAAGTATTGCTCCTAGCAATTGTATCATCATTAATCTGCTCATAGAATGTGAGAAATCACAAGGTTCTATAGACTTTATTTATGTGAAGCTATTCAACTTAGGTTATATCAATACAGTAATGATCTTTCCTATATAATTGTGTTAGAAATGAACTACTACATAACAATCAATGTGCATGGAATTGACTAGTATTATATTCAAAACAAAGGGACTCATAAAGAATGCCCTATCTACGAGTTGGACGAGGTGGTTGAACGATACTCAACATATGGACATATTTGAGAAATTGAAAATTTTGGGTAAGACCAGAATAAATCAGGATCTCTCAAGGATTCCATAAAAAGACATTTAGAACTTGAAACTGAAACAATCAAAGCAACAGGAAGAGACATATGAGCATCCACAAAAATTTATCAGCACACCACTAAAATGGGTCATAAGAGACTAGAAGGCTATAAGGAAAATTTCAAGGTTGTAGAAGCTGATTTAGTGCTAAGTTATTAAAACCAAAGTAGCAAATGCACTTGTAGACAAACTGCTATTCAAGAAGATAGACTGTACTAGATTTTTGGCATATCAAAAGTGATTTTAATGAAGTGCAATTGAAACAGCATCATTTACTTCAACAACAATCGCTGTATCATTATAACCTTGAGCATTTCATTTAGTTGAAAAAATAATATCCATTCAAGGCAAAAATGAAATCAACTAATTCAACATCTTTTGTTAAATTCTATTTTGCAAAATCTTAACATTACTTTCATATTAAATGCTCTTAAAAGTCATGTTGAAAATTTTAAATAAAGGCTAGATATTCACTAAGATAGTGGTTTAGAAAGCATACTTGTTAAGCATTGCGACAATGTTTTCATGAGTTGATGGTGACACCAAAAGTGTGATCGCATTCTTCTGCATGATACATTAATGTGACTGTCACACCACATCAATAGTGATAAATAAGAGATTGCAAAAGTAAATCTGCTCACTAGACATTTCTTTTATATGAAATTTGATAAAGTATAGATACCAATACTTTCAAAAAAATTAGAACAATGTGGAATTTAACTTTTGTTGTTCCATAAAGGATCTGGTTTTTACAGTTCATTGCATGTTTTTGGAACATAAGGAAAGTCTCTTCAATGCCAGAAAATGTATGAGATGGTATAGGCCATCAAATCACAAGTTTTGGAAAGAGAGGATCAAAAATAAAGTTTGCCCGCATTGATGAAATCACTAGTTGCAACAAACAAAAAAAGCGTAAACACAATGGCAAATTCATCTCTATCATAGTTAATTTGTCTCTACCTTGGAGTGGATGGAATTGCTTCTCTATCAAAAGTAATGTATTTATTACAACAATATATGTGTGTGTCCACTAACATTCCAATTCTCAATTTTTCCTATTCTTGGCACATTTTCTCAATCTCCTAGGCTCCCAAAGGTATTGTAAATCTATTTATAGTCTTTGTGGGATGTGTATGAATAATTCTTAGTGGCCTACATACATTCTTTATGGCTTACTTAGAGATTTACATTGTAGTTTCTCTAAAGTTTGGAAACTATTTAAATAACTAAGGCAAGGGAAAGAAATTGGGAGATTTTGTGAGGTTTGTAATGTCCCTTTTTCTGACTCACTACACGAACATTAATTTAATTTAATTATTTGCTATTGCCTAGCAAAAAGTATATTTAAAAAGGTAATATTAAATAATTAGATTATACAGCTATTATAAAGTGATGCTGAGGTAATATTTAAAGGTATTTTATAACGTCACTTTATTAAAAAGGAGTTTAATGTTTTGGCGGGAAATTTTAAAAGGGTTTCCAGAAGTTTCCTCAGATGGAAATAAAAGGGGCTGCAAGAGCTCATTTGAGGTATGTTGATTTATTATTCTAATTGGTATTTTGGAGGAGCTCCTCGGAGTCCGAAACTCTAAGTTGGACTTCTTACAGGTGATCCAATTTCGATAGTAAAACTATCTACCCTAGTTGGATTCAGGCAGAATCACTCAGGTTTTGCGATTGTGAGATAATGTTTGTTCAAGGGAAGTTTTGGAGATTGCTTATAGGAGAGTTTATGAAATTTGAGAAGTCTCTTTCATTGATGAATTTCGTTATCAGATCAATCTTATTTTCAGGAACAATTTTCATAGCATCCGGGTGAACCTTTAGGAGTATTGGATGATGGAATGAATATTGTATTTTCACTAGTGTCCGTTTTCACATTACATCTTGTGAGAAAATTGTCGTGCCATTATTATTGAATATCAGAGGGGCATTGTGTTAGAGATAATAAATTAAGGTGCATCGATCATCTTTTGGAGGGTATCAGGTCCCAAACTTTAATGACTGGTCTTCTTATGGAATCGTGAGACTTGAAGAGGATCGCCACTTCTACTTGAGATCGTGGTTTTTGGTTCATAGCGCAGCACTCAGAAAAGTGACGATGAACCTTTAGGGAGACGTGGACTTAGTTTACAACAGTCAATGAGAGTTTATGCCAATCAATGGTGTCCTACGCCAATTCTAGCCTGCAACCGAAGTCTCAAAGGGAGCCATGGATATTCTTGCTAGCCATGGCATTTCCTAAGTTTATTCCAAATATTTGCAGGGCGAGGCATGTTTGTGGAGTCAACACTTTAATTCAGCTTCCTGCATTTACTTCTAGGAAGAAATCAATATATCCATATGTTATGTGAGCAAATAATTAATTAAATGCCATGTGTGTGGGAATCACCGGGCAGGTCAAAGGAAATTGTGGGCTTCCAAATATGCAATAGACACCTTTTCCCTTGCAAGTTGTGAGACTTATGGAAGCTGCGTAGGAGTTTGGAAGGATATTAAGTTGACATGGGAGGAATAAGGGAGTCAATAAAGGTCAGCGTTGCCTTCCTATATGACGCCTTATTGAGTAGTTGTTGCCTTCACGACCAACTTTGGAATTAGCGATTTACTTTGTTGACTATTATTCAAGCGTTAAAATATGAAATTGATTATTTGTGGTACCATCGAACATGGGAAAACTATTTCCATGTCAAGATTGTAATGCAGAAGTTTATTGGTATTTTTATGCAAATTATATACTAATTTATGAATAATTTTTGAGTGCAAATATTATGAGAAAATAAATATCCTTTTCAGAATATAGTTGTTGGATCCTTTTGAAATGCAAAATCTTATTATGTTTAAAATATTGGAAACTCTATGAAACCATCCAACGCAATAAATTCGAACAGCACAACAAAAACATGGGAAAACAAGCATAGAACAGCAATTTGCCAACCGATTGATGAAATGCTTGCAAAACTGAATTGGTGAAAGTTGAAAAGTTTTGCATGGTAATTTAGCCTGGGATCTTACAATGGTATCAGAGTTGTGCATCCTGCCAACCTGAAGGGTTAACATTGAAAGGTTAATTCTAGCACTCATCTATAATGGTTGCAGCAGATTGTTGGTTAGTTTCATTGGGAAAGATGAAGTCCATGCAAGAGGTTCTGACAAAGATGATGCAAAATTTCAAGAAATATGATAAGACTCTAACAAAGCTTTTAGAGCATCCAGAAGTGTTGGAATCTCTTTCTATTGAAAAAAGGAAAGCAGACACTAAGGTGAAAAATTTTATCAGTTCAGTGGGTGACAATGAGTTGGGCAGGAAACTTTATATCGCAGGAGATAAACATGGGCATTTGTCTCCGTCAAAAGATGTTAGTAGTGAATTGTTTGCATGCAGTGGATTAGTCACCCTCTCGGTTGATTCAAATAGCTATGGCTCTGGCAGTGACTTCCTTGGGTGAGCACAAGGTGTTGAGCCACAAAGATAAGAAAGTAAGACTCGTTATTACTCATTGCCTAAGTGAAATTATAAGGATTACAGCCCTTGAAGTTCCTTATAATGATGACAAAATGAGATTGATTATTGAATGTTTTTATGGGTTAGGTGATATCAAAAGTCCTTTCGATAAGAGGGCTAAGGTTTTAGAATTGATGGTAAATGTGAGATCATGTGTTATCATGATTGATTGTGATTGTGATGATCTTATTATTCAAATGTTTCATCATATCCTAGACTCTATCAGTGAGGACCATGACAAATTTATTCCCAATTATATGAGAATCATCATGGCTTCGATTATTAATGAAAGTGATGATATTTCCCAACCTACCTTATATTTGTTATTGGCTATTCTAAAGCAAGAATAGGTTAATTCTACAGCTACTTATAACCTGGTATACAGTGTTTTCAAACAATGCAAGGGGAAGTTGAAACCCTACTTGTTAACGAAGAGCAAGTAGAAGAAGAGGGGTCCAAATCTGAAGTGGTTGCTAACAAGAATGCCTTACCTCATGATGGATGTTTGACACAACCCTAGGATGACTCCTTGAAAGTGCATGCATCTATTCATGATGAGAATGTGTGCAATGAGATTGATAAAACAGCAGCCTTTAATACACAATTAGAGCTATCCTATGAGGCTGATAACACTAGTGAATATAATGAGCATGTTGATAGCATTTATGTTGATGTTCTCCAATCAACGAATGATGATGATTCAACATCTTATCTTAGTGATGATGCTTATGATGATCCAGGTGCATTAGCACCTAATCATAATAAAGATTTGGTGTTCGATAAATTTCCTTTTGATGCTGATCTAACTTCTCGGAAGTTATGCGTGAAGGATGACAAAGAGGAAGCTGATTTTGGGAAACATGATTGTGAATACAAATCCGAAAATTTGTATAAAGATGATAGGTTTCATGGATCCCATCATTTGGCACGGCAATTGAAGGTAAGTGAAGACATGATTGTTGCAGCCATAAACCACCTTGATAACACTCATAAGTTGATGGAAAATTATTGTTGAAGAGCTCCAAGGTCACATGAGAACTTTGAAGAACTTTCCCTTGCAAACTTACAAGAACTCAAAGAAGCATTGGTGTTAATGTAATCAAATTACCTACACCTACTTTAAGATAGAGCTCATCTTCTCATGCTTGATGAGATATATTTTGATGCGCTAAAAGGGAAAGAAGGGGAAGTTGATAAACTTACCAATAAGCTTAAGGTTACCATGGATTCCTTGAAAAGCACTCAAATGGCCCTTCAAGAATTAGAAATTCAGATTCATGAAATCTATGTGGAGTTGAGTTTGGCACATTTTTCATCATCCACAACAGAAACTCAGTCATCTATCGCAACCATAATACATGAGGCTGCTAGTGGTACTCATGATTTGAGGGAAGAGCCTCTTATGATGGTCAAGCACGAGGAGCATTCAGATTTGCATGGGCTTGAGGAGAGGTATGATTCAGAAATTTTTGTTTGCACACATAGTTTGCATCATGGGGATCTTGAGTCACCTCTTTTGGAGAGCCCATTGAAGGCTCAAGTCATAGATATGAGTGAGATAGTTGAGCATACACCTTGTAGACCAGCCAACAGTCAAGTGCATGCATCCATTGATTGTGGGAATGGGTATATTGAAGATGTGAAAACATTAATCTTGGTTACAATTTCAGGTGACACTAGTGGAATGAGTGCAAAGGAGAAGATTAAAAGGGAGCAGAATGATATAGTGGGTTTCCATGAAAAAGAACCATTTAGTGTATCTACAAGTGAAGTGTGCACAAGTCTCTATATCGGTGATGTAGAGATTGTTATTGATAAGCCTTATGAGAAGTAGATAGATTCTTTTAAGGTTGCAGTGTTAGATCATAATGCAATCCCAATATTTTTACTTGAGGATTGCAAGGTCTCAACTAGTGAGTCATGTGAATTAAGGGAACAAATGAAAGTCACTGAAGATAAGGTTGTTCAAGCCTTAACTCACTTTGATAGCACACAGAAGTTCATTAATACCTCCTTTGGACAGCCCAACTTGAAGAAAAGCAGAAAGGGTTAATGGTTGGAGCTACTATACCAAATCAACAGACTATCAAACATGCTTTAGAGGTAATGAAATTAGATTACCTCCATTTGATTTCAGATAGAGACCTTGGCATCAAGTTTGCAGAGAAGACTAATAGAGCTTATGCAAAATCTGCCCTTCATGATCTGAGTTGTGAGACACCTACCAATTCTTGCAATGGGAATAGTGAGATATGGAATCCAAGTAATTATTCTAGTATTCCATTGGCACAAGCTGGTGAATTTCATCTTGATTGCATGAGTCACCATATGATCTTCTCGCAATCTTAGCATACGCGGTGACTTTGTTCAAGAGAGGATAGAGTGTCTTTGGACATTTTATTCTGTGTGTTCGGTGGATGATAAAGCGTACACCAACATAATTTTATTCTGTGTTCGGTGGATGATAAAACGTCCAAAGACACTCTATCCTCTCTTAAACAAAGTCACCGCGTATGCTAAGATTGCGAGAAGATCATATGGGACTCCAAGGTTTCTTTCGTCAGGTCATGACATGTGGATAAGTTGAATGGGCGTTGTGATTTTCTGGTAATACACAAAGGGACTTACATTAAAGAATTCTTCACAAGTTCAGGACTTAGACGAATTTATCATTAAAGGCCTCTTCGATTGGGACTTTCAGTTTGGATCTCAAAAAGTGCAAAAAGATAAGGGTTTAGAGAATCTAATGTACGCCTAGGAATTCAAGAGACAGTAAAGATCAAGTGAAATGAATAACCATGCTTTGTTTCGCCTCCCTGGGACAACTACACAAAGTGGGTGCAATCTTCAAAGGGTGTGATTATAATTTTCAAGCCTCGAATAAGACCGAAGTTAAGCATCCACAATCACAAGCTCAGGCTAACTTTACGCATCGAATGAAAATCATCCATCCAAAGAAAGTATGAGCAATATTTCACTATTAATCTATACGATCAATCTCGCATTCACTTAACCAACATTCAAAGCAAATTCTACTTAATTGTAATCTAATTCTAATCTATGGTGGACGAAGTTATGCAACCTTGCTCACTACTTGACAATAAAAGTGGTTCAAAGCAAATCATGCATAAGAGATTTTATTATCGGAAATAGTCTTAATGCAACAATTTCATACATTGTCTCCACCCTTTACAAATGAGGGGTGAGCTCAATTTATAGGCTCCCCAATTACAATTCAATGGCCAAGATTGATTTAGGATCAACGGCCGAGATTACAAAATAAAACCCTAATTAGGGTTTGTCACAACCAACTCCTTCTCGACCAATGAGAAAATTACATTCAAGGACACTTGTCCTTTTTGCTAAATATAAATCAACAATAAAATAGAAAGTCATTGCATGTTGATTTGGAACAATTTGATTGGTTGGAAGATGACGAGGCGCCACCTCAGCGTGTTGGATGCCTTCCTTGGTCACTTTGGTCCTGTTCCATGTGCTTGCCTCGGAATATTTTTCTTTGCCGATGACTCTGTCCTTGGTGCTTGTTTCTTCCTAGCTTTGATCTTGGATTCGCTTTGAGACTTTGATTTCTTCTTCTCACTTGTATTGGAAGTCTGAAATATACCGAACCAATTTTTTTAATTTTTCAATTACAACGAGCAGAGCAATACACAATCGTTAGGGTTAGCACTTAAACCAAACGATGCGGAATTCAACTCTAACCAAGAATGTACACCAGGATCCCGAGTTGGGCAAGGTGTGAACATATGGTCAGAGGATCTCAATGCAATGCTAATAAAGGAACTCTAACCAAGAATGCGCGGATGACGACGAGCATATGGTCAGAGGGTCTTAATGCAATGCTGATACAAAGAACTCTAACCAAGAATGCGTCGGATAACAACGAGCATGTGGTCAGAGGATCCCTACCAACTACGAATGCTGAAGTAACTCGACACCAAGCATGTGCTTTCCAACCCAAGGTGAGAAGGGAGCTACCATATGGCGGAGATATTAAAACTATAATGCAATTCAAATGTAAATAGGCGGCAAGCCAGCCTCTTCCACTTATTCAGTGGGCATTACAAAGCATGAAGAGCAAGATTAGAAGAAGTGCTGACAGTACTACTGTTCAGCATACAATATGATGTAGAATGCCTGCAAGAACAAGGATTAGAATGCTCATCAATGGCTGCAACACTGAAGGTGACCTCCACAAGACTTAATATGACTTCTTAACACCCACCCTTCACCAAAGAGCAATTTTAGCAAATCTGATATGACAGACCAGCAGCATAAATGACAGAACCAGCACTCTAAGAACTCACTAAAATGCACTTTCCTCACTCAAAACCCACCCTAATGAAGTGAAATCAAATGCAGAATACTCTAATAAGTATGGCGACCAAGATGAGACACTAAAACCATACCAATTAACCCTTAATTATTTCTGGCACAAATCCCAATGAAGCACAGATGGTATGGCCCACCAAGGGGCGATTTCTCTTTATAAAATCCAATTCTCAATCAAAAAATCTGAAACTTTCCATGAGGGTCTGTAATGTCCCCTTCTCATCAGTAATCTGTTATGACACTCATCAGCCTATTCCGGAAGCCTGTAGGCGTGTGTGAGGTAAAATTAGGGTTTCCAGTTCAGTGGTTCTTTGGCATTTCTAAGAGTTTACTATTTATAGTAAATTCTATTTTAAGCAATATGGAGTTTGTCAGCTTTCAGTACATCATTTCTAGTTGGAGCAATTATTTGCAATTCATGTATGACTTCTAAAGGCTTTTTTATGATGAATAAAGGCGTTAAGGTTATAATTTACAGTTGACCCCTTGGCCTAGGAAGACAACTTAAGTTGTGTTTAAAAAGGGGACTTGGAAGGGGTATGCTATCATAAAGGTGATTTAATTTTTTAATAAAGACAAAAGCCTTGAGAAATAAAGTGGACGCCTTTTTGAAGAAATTATTTTAAAATAAAGTTTTTATGTTGCTTTGTAAAGTGGACGCCCTTTTGTGAAGATGAAAGGTTTCTGGAAATTCGAAGAGTCTCTTGTGACTGTTGGCGTCCTTTCTTGTGGGATTGAAGAGTCTTCTACTCTTCTATAAAATGAAGGCTTTGTTCCAGCATTGGTTCCATTCATGTTATCATACTGTTATGCTGTCAGAATGACAATTGAACCTTGCTTCGAGGATGCTACCTCCTAGCCTTTAACCAATTTCGTGTTTGAAATACAACACCTAGTTGGAATTTGCTGCTTCTCATCCAGACTAGTAGATTGTGCTCAACAGAAGAAGTTTTGATGATAATTCCAGTTTTTGAGTTGTTGATTCACACACAGCTGAAAGTGAAAATTTGAATGCAACTCCTAGAATAAATTTATTATGATTATGGGTATTTTTGCTGAGTGTTTGAAATACAACACTCAGCTGAAAGTGAAAATTTGAATGCAACTCCTAGAATAAATTTATTATGATTATGGGTATTTTTGCAAAGTTTGAGATTTAAATTCGAAGTTTCTGATTTTTAATGCCAAAATCGCCCTGGAAGAGGGCCGTACCATTCATGGAAGCTTTGGAATTTGTGCCAGAAATAAAGGTGCAGTTTGGTTGCTGTTTGAAGATCAGAATATGTTCGCCTACCTTCTAAGAAGACACAGCAAAAGACTGCATTCGATTTGGAGGTGAATTAGGTGAGTTATGAACTTTTCATTGATTTTCACAGTTGCTGATTGACATTTCCAGTTTACTGTTTTCTGTATCAGACCTTTGAAGTTCTGATTTTTGACTCATTATCAGTAGTTAGAGAGATAAATATTTGTATGAGATCATCTATTACTCATGTGTTTGAAGACTATTGTAATTCATATGTAATTTGCAGCTCATTTCTTATTTGTAAAGACTGTAAACAGTAGTACTGTTCCAGTTCTAATTGCTGCATTTAATTCTTATTCTTCTCACATAAGTACCCCTGGATGGTTTACCGCCAATGTGGATAATTTGATTGTAACAATCTTGTACCCACTTTCTTAATGGTGAATCCCCACAACTCTGTGGATGCCCGCTGCAGCGGATGAATTAGTTTGTAATAGCTTCATGGTTGGTTATCCACCTATTAATTTCTAGCTTTCAATTAAACACTCTGTCATATGTTAGCACCTCCCCCTCAGTGGGATCTTGAGTGCACATTCTTGACGTTGAGTAGTTTCTTTCAAGTACTTTCCTTTAGCTCCTCCGCCATATGACAACACCTATCCTTCATCGAGATTGAGTGTGCATTCTTGGTGTGAGTTCTTTCAAGTTTGGTTTTATATTTGGAGCTAACGCTAATCAAGTTGGCTAAGTGCTGGTTATGTTGTGTTAATTTATCAAAAAAATTGGTTAGCATATTTCAGGGTCGCCCCTATCAAGGAATCACAAAAGTTCAATACCCAGAATGAGATTCTTTGCATTTTCTGATTTATAAATGAAACTATAGGTTCAGCTTGTCTTCAGCAACTCCAGAAAATGATAAGAAATGCAATAAACTAAACTTCAAATGACAAAACAACACTACAATGCAAACCTCACTACAAATTCTCTCACAAGCAAACTAAATTTTCCACTAGATGCTATCTCTCAAGCATGAAGTCGAGCCAAGGCTAGGAGGCATTCATTCCTCGAAGCAGTCCTAGCACCATTTCGGCAGCATAACAATAATTCAGACATAAAATACCCAAATGAAGACCCAAGGCTCCCTTTTATAATTTTGAGGAGACACTTTCAGATGCTTCTAGAAGGTCTGCCCACTCCACAAGATGCTTTTAGGGTTTTGACTTGACCAAGTCTTCCTTCAAGATGGCGTACCTTTTCTTTAGTGATAAAAATCACTTTAAAATAAAACATAAACTTCTCCAAAGGTAGGTGTCCAATTTCTCTTAAGCAATTAATGACTTTAGAAATATAAAAATATTTCCTGATGATGTGTCCACCCATGAGGTCCCCTTTTTCAGAACAACTTAAAGTCATGAAGCTAGGCCAAGGGGTTATAATATTAAAATATAACATTATTTTAATTAAAATACTTATCTCTCCAAAAAAGGCATCAAGAGGCCAAAACAACCATACCAACTGAACTGACTGCAAAAGGAGGCCAACTGAACTGAAGCCAACAGGACCACTGCCAGAAATAGAATTTACTAAAAATAGTAAATTCGGAAAGTTGCTCGGATCAAAGTGCATGCGATACCATTGCGAAGCTTTCTGAAAACCCAGAAAGAATCCGCAATCCAAAATCCAAAACTCCGAGATGTAGCCATCATTACTTACTAAAAATAGTAAGTTTGCAAAGGTTGCTCGACGCAGTTGCATGTCATACCTCTGCGAAGCTCTCTGAAAACCCAGAAGGAATCCAGAATCCAAACAGCCAAACTCCAACAAGCAAAACCCTGAATCTTCAAGAGAACCCACCAAACAGTCGGAAACCCTAATTCTGCCTCTGACTAGCCGACAACACCCCGGGGATAAGCCATCAATCCCTGAAAAGTGCAGTGCTAAAAATGGGGGCATTACAAATTCTCGCCTTGAAGTTATTTTCCTTCCTGATTGTTGTGAAATTCCTCCTGCTTGAATTGGATTGGCATTATTCCTTTGCTTTTCCTCTCTGAATTATCCAATTTGTGTCAAGAAATTGTCTAAGTATGAAAATTTGTTTGGAACACTCTTCTTGTCACCATTTGATTCTAATTGGAAGCTTGTCTTTAATTCTTCAGGAGATGAAATCCCT
The DNA here is from genome assembly GCA_007258455.2 of Sequoia sempervirens. Classification (NCBI taxonomy): domain Eukaryota; kingdom Viridiplantae; phylum Streptophyta; class Pinopsida; order Cupressales; family Cupressaceae; genus Sequoia; species Sequoia sempervirens. The sequence goes on along the minus strand of VDFB02209720.1, from coordinate 273,540 downwards.
CCTGAAGTTGCCCTGATTGCTTCAACAGGTTTGGGATTGTAGGTGAAATCCCCCCAAGATGTCCGAGTATTCTTTCAAGTGCCTTGAATTTGGAGAAGAATGCCTCTGTGCTTCCGCCACAATGGGGGAAATTGGAATTTTCTCCATGATGTATTTCCCATACTTAGCCAAATTTTGGCTATTTTGTAACACCTTCATGTGGACCATTCAACATTTAGCCAAGATTTTGGCCATGTCGATGCTTGAATGAACTTTGCTTGTGGACTTGCCTTCAATTCTGAATCCGGCTATGTAGGACAAATTCCATCCTTGGACAAGGATTTTATTCACTTCCTCTTTATTTTCCTCTTCATTCCTCTTGTTTTCTTTCCAATACTTAGCCAATTTTCTGAATTTCCCTCCTCAAGGTACCAACACTTAGTCATTTTTCTGAGTTTTTCTCATTGGGCTGACTTCACTTGAGCTTGGACACTGCTTCTATCTTGACCTACGTTGGAATTTCTCTCCCTTGTGCCAAAGTCGGACTTCATTAATGTTTGGACATTCCTTGCTTGAGGTAAGTTGGACTTTGAAGGGCTTGTGCCATTTCTTCCATGTGCTAGGCGGACTTTACTTAAACCTGGACATTCCTCCCTTTTGGCCAAGCAGACTTTGCTTGTGGCTTGGACATGTCTTGGCAGACTTCAAGATTAGCTTGCCATCTCTCATCCTTCCTCTTCATATTTTGACAATACTTAGCCAATTTCATGAAAATTTCTTCCCAAAGCATCCATACTTAGTCAATTTCACAAGTTTTTCCTTTCCTAGGTATCAATACTTAGCCAAATTTGAGTCTTCCTTTTTTTTTCTTGGCTGGGCAGACTTCATGGCTTCTTGGACAAGTGCATGGCGGACTTTGGAGTGCTTTAGTCATCGCTTCCTAGAGGTGGGCGGACTTCATCTTAGGCAAGACATTTTCTCTCAAGTGCATGGGCTGACTTCAAGACCTTCATGCCATGATGCAAAGGCGGACTTCAGAATTGTCTTGACACTTCCTTCTCCATATGTCTCTCAATGCCTAGGCGGACCTCATAACTTCCTTTCCACTTGATGGCAGACTTTATGAATTTTTTTCCATGTGATCAATGCCTTAGGCGGACTTCTACGTGAATTATTTGACTTCATACTTAGCCAAAATTCAAATTTCATTTTCCGAGGTGTCAAACACTTAGCCAAATTTCGCATTTTCCCTCTTCTTAGGCCTCCATACTTAGACAAATTTCGAATTTTCCTTCCAAGGCATCAAATACTTAGCCAAAATTTTCAATTTTCCCTCTTCTTATGCTAGGCGGACTTCACAAAATGTCTTGCCAAGGCTTGGGCGAACTTTGGAGAAGGCTTGACATATTTTATCCAAGGCAAGGGCAGACTTCCCAACTCTCATGCCATGTCCCTCAAATTAAGGGTCGACTTCCAAAACTTCATGCCATCTTCTCACTAAGGCTTGGGCGGACTTCCTTGCTCTCATGCCATGTCCCTCAAATTAAGGGCCGACTTCCTTAATCTCATGCCACGTCCCTCAAATTAAGGGCCGACTTCCTTAATGGCTTGACATTCCCATCTTGATGGTGAACTTTTCCTTTTCACCTTCCCTTCTTTCTAGGGTGGACTTTGTTAATCGATGGACATTCTCTCATCTCCATGGCAAGGGCAAATTTCTCCAGACTTAGGCAAATTTACCTCATAATTTCACGCCTTTGGGTTGATTTTTTTTTTGTTGATTTTCTCATGATTTTCAACTGATTTTTTCAGATTTTTCCCTTGCTTTTCCATGCTTTTCCCTGATTTTTCGATTTTTTTTTACTTTGATTTTTCAATGATTTTTCAATTTTTTGGTTGATTTTTGGTTCTAAAGATGGAAAGTTGACCCGTTGACCAGGGTTGACTTTCTAAAAATAGAAATTTCTAAAAATAAAAAGCAAAATCCCTAAAAAAAAGGGAACCCCATTTGGTCCAAAAATGCCAAAAATGAAAAGCGAAAAAGCAAAAAAGCAAATTCCCTAAAAAGTAGGGAGTGTCAAAATTGGCCCAAAGCACAGGCGATCCTCGTCTCCCGGACCTTCTAAGCCCTTCCATGACGTTTATGCACTAATTCAAGCATGGATTATCAACTTGGCTCAGATGACTCTCAAAAGACTGACTTGAAACTCTCAAAATGATGACCTCATTGTAAAAAGACAAGTGATAAACAGTTGCGATGCCAAGGCAAAAAGCGAAAACAAGGGGTCCCCATTTGCAATGTGGTGATGTGTGAAAAGGTCACAACAGGTATGCTCATCAATTTTCTTTTAGCCTGCATACAAATGAATTGACCATGCTTCTAATTGCACATAAAGGTGGGTTGGATAAAGGATTACATAGTTCATTCCGATATGAACTGCTGCTATCTACAGAGGATGAATCCAAATGTTGCAAGTCTCCTACTTTGTTTCCACTAGATGGTTGCATACAAAAATAGGAATCAGAGACTTGGCTCATTTTGATTCCAATTGTTATAAGAGTAGCACAACAAAAGTCAACAGGCATTGGGAATGGTGGACTTCCAAGTTGGTTGTGGGATCCAGGAATTTATCTAATTGGTAGATTGCTTCATATTTTGATAGTGTTTAACAAAGTTGTTGAGTTCATGTAATGTCCCCATTTTAGCCATACGCTTCTTTGTGATTGATAGCTTGTTTCCAGAAGCCCGTAGGCTACTAAGAAGTGGAATTAGGGTTTCCTAATTTTTAGGAAGTTCAGATGCTCTTTTGAAGGCTTGCATGTGTGTATTTCTGACGTATGTTTGGTGGAGCTTTCTGGGTTTTTGGAGAGCTTCAGGATGAGGTAACATGCATGCTAAGTCAATGACATGCAATTTTAGCTAATACCTCGCATGTAGGAATGGTTTCTGGGTTTTCAAAGACCTTCGAGGTGGTGTGACATGCATCTAAATCTGACATCCTTTCCGGGTATTTACTATTTATAGAAAGTCATGATGGCTGCCCAGTTTGTGTTCTAAAGGTATTTGGAAACACTTACTATTTATAGTAAGTCATGATACTGCCTAGTTGGTGTTCAAAAGAAGTTTTGCAAACTTACTATTTATAGCAGTTTGCTATTTTTGGTAAGTCTATTTTTAGCAATATCATTCTAGCAACAACTCAATCATCTGTAGTTCTGTTTGGTTGATCAGTTTGGTTTTATGATGGTTTTGAAGTAAACTTACTATTTTGGGCAATTGCTATTTTTAGTAAGTTCATTTGTGGCAGTGGCATCATCAATATGGTTCAGCTCGTCTAGCATCAGTTTGCTATTTTTAGCAGTTTATCAGTTGCAGTTTGGGTGTTGCACTTGGCTACCTCCTTGGACTTAGTTTCATACTTAGTCAATTTCCATATCTTGAAGTTGTACCCCACACCTAGGATTGATGACTTCAAGTTGTTTTTAAAGAGGGGACATTAAGGGTTCTATTTGAGCATTTAATATTTTGATAAATGTTTTATTGTTGCAACTTGAAAATGGACACCTAAAGGAAGATGATAAATATTTTATTAATTCAAAAATAAAGTGAATGTGTGAGAGGTGGCGTCCCTTGGGGAATTTGAACAGTTTCTTGTTGGAGTTACAAGTTGCTTCATTCGCCCAATTGAAGCTTATTTATTGATGCTTTGAGCCTTCATTGTTATCTTTTGGAAAATTATAACAAAATGCTGTTGGATTGAATTTAGAACCCGGCTAAGGGTAAGCTTAGCAATTCTACTCCATTCTTCGGGCCTGAAACTATGGTTCCCTAGATGGTGGTTTGAGAGTGTGCTTCATTCAGAAGTGCACATTGAGCTTCATTGTTGGAGAATTTGATGTATTTATCAGTTTTGAGCTTGCTGGTTCGTTCATGGCTGAAGGTGATTTTCATATGCAGCTCTTTGTATGATTTAATTTTACTCATGGGTATTGGCTCAAACAATTCCTTGGGTCTAGGCGCCCCATCTTGCATATTTTCAGAATTTATTTCAAAGTGTTGATTTTTCTAGGAAGGTCACCCTCTCCTAGGGCCGTACCATTCTCATTAAATGGTCATTGGGATATGTGCCTTCATTCTTTATGAGTTTTGGCTTGGTTTATCACTTGCTGGTTGGACGCCTCACTTTTGAAGTTCATTGCTTTCAATCTTGGGCGTTTTGAAGCAGGTTTGAAGAAGTTATGATTGATTTGGTTTTTGCATAATTGCTGGTTTGAGTAATTTCAGTTTGTTGGTTTCATATCAGATTATCATTAGTTCAGATTTTGGCTTGGAATTCAATAATTGTAAAGATTGGATGTGTGAGAGATCCTCTTCCTTCAATGTGCATTGTTTATACAGTATTTAACACTTGTAATTTGCAGATTATTTACATTGTAAGACTGTAAACAGTAGTACTGTTCTAGTCCATTCTATTTCTACATATAGTTAGTGTTTTTAAATTTACACATTGTAACCTCTAGATGGTTTACCGCCAGTGTGGAGAATAAACAAATTGTATCTTTCTCACCCACAAAAAAGTGGTGAATTCCCACTTACGAGTGGTTGCCTGCCGTAGCAGATGAATTAGTTTGTTTGTAATTTCTTTCCCCTCCACTAAATTAGTGGAAGTGCGGAATCCTTTCATGGCTGGTTCATCGCCTCTTTACTTTCAACTGCAATTTACTTTTAGTTATGGATCATTTACCTCCGCCATATGCTATCACCTCGCCTCTAGAAGGATCTTGGTGAACATTCTTGGTGTTGAGTGTATTCAATTTGCTTATCATTGTTGAAGATAACACTAAAAGATCAGCGTAGTGTTGGTTTGTGTTGTGAGAATTCAAGGAAAAAATTGGTAGGCATATTTCAGTTCAGTCTTATCCACTTGAAGCAACTGAAATATGGCAGAGCATTCTACAAGCTCATTTGGGATCTTGGTATTTGGCCATGGTATACAAGTGTTGATTGCTTGGGGTCAACCAATCTCCGGGAAGGGAGGACTATAATGTCCCCGCTTTCTGACTCGCCACACAGACATTAATTTAATTCAATTATTTGATATTGCCTAGCAAAAAGTATATTTAAAAAGGTAATATTAAATAATTAGACTAAAGTATTATTAGAAAGTGACACTAAGGAAATATTTAAAGGTATTTTATAATGTCACTTTATTAAAGAGGAGATTAATGTTTTGGTAGGAAATTTAAAAAGGGTTTCTAGAAGTTTCTGTTAGTCGTATATCTTTACTTTGTTGTCGGTCGTAGTCGGCCTTGGTCGTAGTTGGCCAATTGTTAATAAAACTATAGATTAGTAAAGAATAATAATGTCATGTACTTTCGGGAAAGCATGTTCAGATTAATGTTAATGTTGATGTTGTTATGAAACGTCGTGTCGGATGGTTATCTAACCACCGCCGAACGTTATATGTAGTCGGATTGGGATAGTCAGGAGATAGTTTTTTGTACCGATGGTTATATTGTAAGCATTGTGATACTCTCTTGTACATGATATTTCTGATGATGAATAAAGTTCCGGATGTTCAAATATGATATCTTTCAGTTTACTGTTTTATTCTATGTTCTGCACATGACTAGTTGCCAGTAGTACGTAAGATTAGAATTACATTCCATAGGCAAACATTTGGCGCCATTGCCTGAACAAACTAGGGCATCATCTGCCATGGCAGCGTAATGGGTCAACCAGTGGAAGAACCTGTAAATGCTAATGAGGAACGGGAAGACTCATTGACAGAAGATCTGGTAAATTTGTGGAAAATATCGCTACGTGACCATGTGCGTAGGGAATCCCACATTCGGGAGATCCCTGAGGAAGTCATCTGGGATCGGCTGGAAGTGAACGACGAGGTAAACCACCTCCTAAATCGCATGCCTAGGTTACTGGCCCGCCATTTCATTATCCTGCAAGACTTGCGAGAAGAAGAGGATCGCGAGCGCCGAAGGCAGCAAATCGTACAACGTTGTGAAGATAGAACCAAACGTGAGGAGGAAGAACGAGATACTAGCCGGCGCCGTACTTCCGGCAACCAGCAATGATCGCTTGAATAACTAATAAATGCCCGTACGGCCGAACAAAGATAAGCATCAAGTACCTGACGGGCACGGGACTTCGGAAGAGCAATTTTGGCGATCACTCAGGTTGCAAGAGCAAGAAAATCGGCGAAGACGACTAAGGCAAGTCGGTAAGGAATTGGATGAAGACTTAATTGAAATAAATCATAGCATAAAAAGAACATATAAGAATAGACACATCCATTGAACAGGCGCACCACAGTTTGTTAGAAGGAAGGGATGAAGACCCCTTCAGCACTCCACACGCAGGAAAATATAACCTCCATGAAAATGAAGATGAATTGAATAGTAGCATCAGACGCTTTCAAGAGTTGTCCCTCTCGGACGACAACGACGAGTTAAGGAGGGGAAGGCCAGAGCTTAAGACCCCAGGGCAGAGAGAGCATCAAAGAGATCCTGAGGAGACCCACGGTGTTGAGGACGCTGAGGGAGGACGTGGGAGTGACTCGTACGTGGCCAAGAGTGCAAGTGACGCACAGGGACGTAGCGAGGAATCCACTAGTCTAATCGGGTCCAAAACACAAGGAGGTCAACAAGGAGGTCAACCGGTAAAGATGGCTCATCCAGATCGGCAAAAGTTGCCGAAATTCATGGGGAATGGCTCTGAGGATCCCGTACGGCATTGCAAGACATGCGAGACTATTTGGATAGCCAGCGGGCAGGATGACCCCGAACAGTGGCTGAAGGCATTTCCAGCAACGCTTAGAGACAGTGCCATTGATTGGTACTCGGAATTGGATCAAGCGCAGCGAGCCACATGGAGGGTCCTGAAGCAAAATTTTCAAGAGGAGTTCAAACTTCTACGGGACGATAGTGAGATCGTCACAAAAATATATCATACCAAACAAGGAAAGCACGAGAACGTACGGACCTACAACAGGAGGTTGAAAGACTTAATAGGAAAGCTAGAGGCACAACCGGCAGATGGTTTAAAGAAAAGATGGTTCATTGAAGGACTGATTCCCTCACTTCGGCGAAAAATGAAAGTAGTACCGCCATCCTCGTACACCGAAGCATACAATCGGGCGATGGATATTGAAAGTGAAATAGGACTTCCTCGAAGGGGAAGAAGAGGGATGACGACGAGAGTGCCGAGGAAAGTGACGATGAATCGGCAACCGTACAAGCCCTTCGGCGGGATATGATGCGAATAATGAAAGAACTGAAGACCGACAAGGAAGGATCCAAAGAGGCCAATGAATTATGGTGTACGGACTGTAAAACGGAAGGTCACACAAAGGCAAGTTGCCCAAAAAAGTTATTCTGTGACATCTGCCAGGTTATGGGACACTCCGTCAAGGAGTGCCCATACAACTTAAAAACCAAAAGTTCGCAAGTATTCTTCACTCAAGGCGAACAATCAACCCCTCCAACCACGCCACCAAAGCCACAGAATAACAATGCATCCCCTGGAGGCTACCGCAACAATCGGAGAAATACGCCGAGAAGCAAAATTCAGTACGATAGCAAAGGACGACCGATGATCCAGTGCTGGAACTGTAATGAATGGGGTCACTTTGCGAGGGATTGTCAGAGCGGCCAAGGCAACGGGGGAAAACTGTGCAAGTGGTGTGGACCGGGTGATCATGAAGACACCGACTGTCCGAAGCAGAAAGGAAGTATCAATATGCTGGAAGTAGCCGACGAAGAAGTCTTGACGATTACGAGAGTGCAGTCAAAAAGGGAAAATTATCCAAACCCTCGTACAGAGAAAGAAAGATTTCGGGAAGCCAAGACGAAAGTAGAAGAGGCAATGGCGAATGAAGGCAAGAACCCTAAAGCTACCAGTACGTTGCTACAGTCGGAGTCGGAGAAGAATATCGTATGGCAGGTGCTTCATACAACCGTACCCATTAAGGTAACTGATCTCTTGCAAATGATGCCTTATCTCAAAGTAGCGCTTACAAATGTTATTGAAGAAAATCTTCCGAAGGGTTCACCAGAACGTACGCCAGAAGTGGTAGCCGAGACTACAGACCCAATCCTACTCGCAGTAAGCATCGGGAGGAAACCAGCCGTCGTCGAGATGGAAATCTTGGGCATGAAATTATCTAACACTATCGTCGATGGTGGTTCAGGAGTAAACGTACTGCCAGAAGAGACCTGGAAGTGTCTGGGTAAGCCAACTCTTTGGCCCCGGACATTCCACCTTGTGGGAGCAGATCAACACGGCATCAGACCACTGGGTACACTTATGGAGCAGAAGGTCCTGATCGGCACACAGCTGTTTTTGCTAAACTTTGTAGTCATCCCAATGGAGAAAAAGGCGTACGATGCACTCTTGGGACGGGGATGGTTGATCGCTGCCAAGGCAACCCACAACTGGAAGCGGAATACACTCTCAATAGAAAATCGGGGGAGGAAATACACCATTGATCTGAAGAACCAAGCCGTCAGTGAGGATCTAGCATCTTCGGCATCTGAATCCGGAGGAGACTCAGACGATGATGAGAGAAAGTTAATGGAACCAGATGAAGAAGGGGTGTTGGAGATTGGAAGTTGCTCGGAAGATGAGACCAGTTCACTGAGCAGACTGTTTCACTGGCAAATGGAGGATTATGAAGTCTTCCACCCGGATTGCCACATGCTGCAGGTCAAGGAGGGGAAGCAGAAGAAGACAATGGCTCGACCAGTGAAACATTCCCACCTGAGTACGGAGAATATAAAGAAGGTATGGCAGAATTGGATGTGACGCCAGCCCACAAGTTTGAGCAGGACAAAATCATGAAGTACGAGGAACCAACGCTGAAAAAGGTAAACCTTGGGGAATCAGCCAAACCTAAGGAGATTTTTGTGGGTGATGACTGGGACCCTGTCCTGAAAACGGCAACGTTCAGAATCTTCATGGAATACAAAGATGCTTTCGCCTGGACGTACAAAGATTTTAAAGGTGTACCACTGGAGTTATGCGTACATAGGATTCCTCTCGTACCAGGAGCCCAGCCCGTACGGAAGCGACCGTACAGAATGAACAAAAACTATGCCGCTAAAATATAGGAGATTGAGAAGATGCTAGAGGCCGGCATCATTTTCAAGGTGGAGGTCAGCGAATGGGTATCGCCGATCGTCATATCATTGAAGAAAGAGAAGGAGCAAATTAGAATCTGTGTTGACTTTCGTAGTCTGAATGCAGTGACTATAAAGAATCCATTTCCCATTCCCTTCACTGATTCAATTCTGGAAGAGGTTGTCGGGCATGAAATGTACTCCTTTCTAGACAGCTTCTCGGGTTACAATCAAATCAATATCGCTGAGGAGGACAAATTAAAGACTACGTTCGTGGTCGAGGACGGAGGGTACGCATACAACCGAATGCCGTTTGGATTATGCAACGCACCAGCTACATTCCAGAGGATAATACTCCACATCTTTGATAAAATGTCGGTGGGTAGTTTCAAAGCCTTCCTCGATGACTGGTCAATTTATAGTGATAAGGAAAAACATTTGAAAGCCTTAGGCGAGTGCATGGAACGGTGTAGAGAAGCCCGCCTTGCCTTGAATCCGAAGAAATGCAGATTTATGGTGCCGCAAGGGAAGTTGCTCGGACACATTGTGTGCAAAGCTGGGTTGAAAACGGATCTCGATAAGGTGCGAGTCATCGTGCAGATGGAGGCTCCGGAGAATGTCACTGGTGTAAAGTCCTTCCTCGGGCATGTGGGATACTATCGGAGATTCATTAAAAACTTTGCCCAAGTGTCGTATCCTCTCGACCTACTGACGAGGAAAGGCCAACCATTTACATGGGCCGAAGAACAAGAGAAGGCATTCTGGGAACTGAAGGATCGATTGATCAACTCACCCATATTGATGTATCCGGACTGGGATAGGGAGATCCACGTACATGTAGACGCCTCTAATTTTGCCATCGGAGCAACCCTAGCACAAGTGGGTGCGCACGGGTTGGATCACCCAGTATTCTTCGCCAGTCGGCTACTTTAAAAAGCAGAAAGCAATTACAGTACGACTGAGCATGAGGCACTAGTGTTGTACCCAAACCAAATTTTTTGATTCATCAACGCATTTTGCATTAAAAAGTCTAAATCTTGCTAAAATGAGGTAAAATACAATTTTGGGCAATATCAAGCATGGAGTTTTTGTCAATATTTTGTCAGTCAAAGTCAGTTTTATTGAACAGAACCTGAAGCAAAGACTTAGAATGGAGCGTTTCATGATGGACATCTCACGACAGCATTTCATGTTGCATACGGTCATTCCAGTGATCGAGACAGAGTTTTCAGTGATTAATTTATGAAGATTTCCCAGGAAAAAGCACAAAAGCGCAACTATAGCCCAAGGGCGCCCAACTTTTTGAAGGTTAAGATCTTGCTGAAAGTGTTCAAGCATCCAGTTAATCTATTCAGAATTGGTCTGGCTATCCAATAAGCTATCCAGCGAAGCTTTCCGAGACTCACAGCTCCGGCAAACAGCGTCAGAAGTTGAAATCCCTAAAGTTCCAGATATGAGAATTTTGTCACTTTCAGGCAAAAGCGCAACTCTAGCCTGAGGGCGCCCATCTTAAGGAGGGGGTAAATCTTGGAATTTCTGGTAGCTGATACATTCAATTTGTTCACAATTAGTCTGCTCATCCAACGAGATATCAAACACAGTCATCTGAGTTTCAGAACTCCGGCAACAGTCGTCTGAAGATCAGCTTATAATGGAGTTTTCACATTTCTGAGCTTCTCCGTTGATTCCCAGTGCAAGTACAGCCCAGAGGCGCTAGTTTAAAGGACCCTTCAGATGCCAAAATTTGCGAAATGATCTTCCCATGTTCTCTAACTAGCTCCAGATGCATCATCACCTTGTCGATCACGGCGTTCGGTGATGGTAGGCGGAGATTCTTTAATACGATAATTTCAGGTGGGATAAACAATGATTTCTGATGTGTTTCACGGTCGAGCACTAGCCTGGCTATGAGATGACGCTCGTTGGCGTTGAAGTCTTCATGGACAGGCGTAATCATTTATCTATGAGCTGGCAAGTATCGATAGCCGGGAGACTGGAAAACATAAATGCGATAAAGGTCTTTGGTGTAATATTGCACAAAATGAAGGCGTCAGGAAAATGGCAAAGTCACGGAGCGGTAATTTTAAATAAAATCATGCTGGGTTTGAGGTCTTAAACCCAGTTTTCTTGCTTACGTCACTTTGTTCTTGTAGGCCCTCGGCTGTAATTTAAAAGCAGAATGAGTATTGCTTGAATGGTCATCAGCTCGAGATATCAGTTAAAGCAGTGCCGCGAAAGTTCAATTTTCGTCAAAATGACATCAGTGCAACTAAGAGCCAGGGGCGCTTTTACTTTTGAGGCCCTTAACACAGCTTTCAGGTGTCATGCATACAGTCATTGGATGCAGAATGTCTCTAGGCATGCAGTGAGCTTCGTTTCCTGTCAGCAGGGTTCACCATTCGCCGTCAGCAGCCGTTTGAAGTGTCAGATGGCAGTTTAGAAAAATGGCTAAGTCTGGAACCCGTAAAGCAATTTAATCAGGGGCGCCTAATTTTTCAAGGGGTTAAATGATGGATTTTGCAGTAGTGTCTCTCAGCAGACATTTCTTCCTTGTTAAATTAAACTCATTGAATTCTTGGTCAGTCTCGGCATCACCCGGTCATTCGGAAATCAGTGTCGAAGTTGGCCAGTCGTGATAGTGCTGTCAGCTATAAAATAGGGAGTTAGTAAAAAGTGAAGTATCTTGAGCAAATGGATGCCTGTGAGCTCAAGAGTTGACTTTTCGGAATCGGTAAAGCTCGACGATGAATCTCAAAGCTTCATCTGAGTTGTCAACTGAAGTTCAAAATATACTTAAAATGGCGATTTTCTATTTTTGGCGCCTTTGCTAATTGCATGATAATAAATATTTTATTATTTATTCAAATTCGAACTTCCAGTCAGTGGCAGTGGAACTGAAAGGCAACCAATCAGAGGTCTTCTATTCTTGTCAGGGTTTTGAATTCTTGCAGTTATCAAATTGGTGCGAATTTCTTCTTATTTAAGTATGGCGCCATCTTCATTATTATTCACAGAGCTTTCAAAGGAAATTCGATTTCATTAAGAGCAAATTCAATCTTAAGTGAAATCCGTGTTTTTCAAAACAAATTCATATCTTCAAAAGGGAAATCGAATTTTATTAATTTCAAACCAAGCTTCAAGCAATTCGTATTTCTTCAAGAAGTAAAGGCGTAAATTTCAAGAGAAATTCGTGGTTTCAAAGGCACATCCTTCAAGGCGGCTTCATTCATTCAAAGCAATTCGAAAAATTCCTCAATTCTCAAAGGCATATTTATTCAATATTAATTCGCAAATTCCTTCAGAGTTTAAAGGCGAATTCTCAAACTCTAGATAAATTCGTATTTTCTCAAGAAAAATTCAAAGGAAATTCGAATTTCTTCAAGGCGCAAATTTCAAGAGGGGAAATTCGTGGTTTTCAAAAACAAGGCGAATTCTTCAAGTTCAAAGGCAAAATTCACATCAATTTCCAGAGGCGATTTTACCTAAAATATCTTTTTGCAGATCAAAATTCACAATTATCAGTAGTTTGAAGAAATCTAAGGCGATTTTCATTAAAGAAGAAGGCATCATAAAAACGTCTTTTTCATCCTTCAATCTCAGATTTCTCACAGAATACAATTTGCATGTTCCTGAAATTGGCGAATTCTACAAGTCTCAGTATTTGGATCATTCTCATATAATTTCCTCGGGTTAAATTTGTGCGTTTGATTTTTCACGAATTTTTAACTTTAGAACGTTCGTTCTTGAGTTACTAATTTTCTCAGTGAAAAGTCTTTGTACGATCAAGTAGAAGTTGAATTTTCGCAAATATGACGTTCTGGGTTGTCTTAGAATCCTTTTCTGGACAAAACCCATATCTCGGATTTTAACAGAAATAATTATTTGAAAGCCTTTTTAGCTTCGGAAATCTTGTCGAGGAATATGATCGAGTTCCACGGGTCAACGGTGAGTTTTGTAATGCAGTTCTTCACTCAGAAGATACGGACCAAAAGCAAATCCTTACTCATGATTTTCTCAGGTTGGATGAGACAGACCTTCACAAAGTATAGCCAAAAGCAGTGCTAGATCCAGTCAAAATCAGAAGTTCGATCATTTAGAATATTGAGCAGTCTCTGGTTTACTAGAGGCCGCTTCCATACCTATCTCCGTTCATTGTGTTGAATTTGTGATGGCTTGTATTAAGCATTACAATTCTACTACTCGCGAGATAGTGTCAGTTGATGGACGAGTCATTTGCAATCTTAAGCCTCTAGACATTGAAAGGAGTTTTGGCATTCCTCCTTTTTGAGCTTATTTTGATTTATTTCTATGGGCGATGTGAGCCGCGCGTTTGATCTTGATATGGACAAATGTTAGAAGATGGCGGAAAAGATGGATTAAAACAAGCAAGAGCAGTTGCCAAATAATGTGGGTGCGTGAGTGAATACAAGGATGGTCACAGCGATTCTAATCCACTCTGAATCATGTCTAGGGTCAAGCACATACTGATGTTTTCCAGCCTTGGATGTATTACATTATTAATTAGCATCATTACGGCGAGAACATTACAATGAGGCATCCTTCATCGGTGACATTCTCCACAGGCAAATCACCGGTTTCATGGTTGCTCATGAGTTTCATATGTGTTCATATCTCGTGTACTTGATCGCTTATCAGGGTCAATTCCGAGGACTAAACACCGTGGGCATTCTCAATGTTCAGAAAGTCTATCAGTATTATGATCAGCTTGAGTTCACAAGAGGTGACGTCCTTTCAAGCGTGTTCACAGGGGCTTTTAAACTTATCACGGTGAGAAACTTGGACAGAGGTGCGTATTACCGTATCTCGTATTTGATTGCTAAGGGCAGCGATGGATGGATAGGCGGGGTTGGTTTATTGTAATGTCCCCTTCTCGATCCTGATCTTTCCAGTGACCGTTGGCTTTTTTCTGGAAACCCGAAGGCTAGTCAGAAGGTAAAATTAGGGTTTCCTATTTTTAAGGATGTCTTTGCTCGGAGTTGGTGGATTCAATGGCGGATTCTTTCTGGGTTTTCAGAGAGCTTCGCAGTGGTATGTTCATTTCGGCATTCTAAGCATTTTCAGGAATTTACTATTTTTAGTAAATTCTATTTCTGGCAGTTTTACAGTTGAGTTCAGCGTGGTTGACTTCCTACTCCAGTTTGGTCAGTTGACTTGCTCATTAATGGCTTCAGGGCGCATTTGGAGAGATAAGTGAGTTATTTAATTAAAAAGGTCACGTTTAATGTTATATTTTAACGTTGACCCCCTTGGCCTAGTCTATTGACTTTATGTTGTTTGAAAAGTGGTCTTCTTGAGGGTGGCGCCTTCATTGAAGATTATTTTATATTTTATCCAAAGTCAAATCAAGATATAAGGTGGACGCATTTATTAAAGTATTGAATTTATTTTAAAAGTGAATATTGAACTTGAAGGAAAAAGACGCCATCTTTGAGGAGATTAGGGTTTTTGACTTTGAGAGGAGTTTAGGGTTTCGAGAAGTCAACCAGAAATTATAAAAGGAAGACTTGGATCATCATTTGGGCATCTTTTATCTACAGGAATGTTATGCTGCCGGATTGGCTTTGGGATTGCTTCGAGGAATGAAGGCCTCCTAGCTCGGGCATCGCTTCTTGCTTGCAATACAGTGACTAGTGGTGATTTAGTCTAGTTTGTGTGTTTGCTTTGAGATTAGTGCATTGTAATCAGCTTGTAGCTTCCTTGTTTCAGTTTTGCATATTAGAGTTTTTCATGAAATTGCATTATTTGCTACAGCAGATTCATGTTTTTATTCATAAGTCAAGAAAACAACAAAATATTGTTCTGGGTGTTACTCCATCTTCATTGCTAGGTCTAGGCGCCATCATCCTCTAATTTGCAGATTTTTTAGAGAAGCCATTAATTTATAAGAGCAGATCGCCCTTCCTTGAGGGCCGTACCATCTGCTGCTTGCATTGAAACCCGTGCATAAATAATTTAAGGTTATTTGATCTGTTTTCAGTGTCTTAGTATAGGCGCCTTCATTCTTAGGGAATATTGCATTTAGTTTCAAGTCAATCCGTTGAGTTATGGAAGAGTTATGAACATCTAAGTGCTTTCGTAGACTGCTGGTTATTCATTTAAAATTGCAGATTTGTAAAGAAAACCAGAATTGTTATTTGATCATTGAAAGGTTCACTGTTTGGCACTCCTAACTAAGCTAAGGAGAGTTCTTTATGATCTATGTGAGAGTTATGAACAATTGAGGGATTTCATAGGCTGCTGATTATTCATATAAAGTGCAGATTTGTGACAAAAATCAGAATTAGGCTCTTGATCATTGAGAGTGTTATGGTCTTGGCACTTCTATCCAAGATAAGGCAAGTTCTTTATGATGTAATGCTAATCTCTCAAACTCCTAAGCTATTGGCAGGCGGATGATTCTTATTTTGTAAACTGATAGTAGTACTGGCAGTAAATTTCAGTCTTGTTCAAATCTGGTTGTAATGCTCAATTTCATTTGAAGTTATTGTAATAATCACATCTCCGCCCTATGGTAGCTACTTTCCCACTCTGGGTTAGCAAGCACATTCTGGGTGTTGAGTATTTTCAGCTTTCAGCATTTCTTTTCGAGTATTGTACTTTGTAACACTCCGCCATATGGTCGCCCCTCACTCCATTCTAGATTGGGTAGCACATACTTGGTGTCGAGTTCCCTTTCAGCAAGTAGAGTAGAAGATCCTCTAACCATATGCTCGCCATCATCGGCGCCATTCTTGGTTAGAGTTCCTGCATAAGCAATTTGATTTAGATCCTCTGACCAATGCTCACACCTTGCCCACATCGGGATCCTGGTGTACATTCTGGTTAGAGTTGCTTCAGTACGTTTGGTTTATCTGCTAACCTTAACGGGTGCATTGATTTGTAAATGGTAAATTGAAAAAGTTGAAAAAATTTGGCTCGGAATATTTCAGTGGTATCAGAGCCAAGATCCTGCCATCCTATGCCCAACAAAGTTCATTTGACAGATGAGTGACAGAGATACCAGACACTACGTACAGAAAGAGATGACTACAGAGAAGTCACTACTTGAGTTAATGCATGAACTGTGTACGCTAATGAAGGATCCTGACATAAAATGGGGAGTCAGAAAGATTTATGCTAAGTCTGAAAGTCGGGATAGAAAGGTGCACATGCCACATCAGAATGATCATGAGCTTGATGAAGATACCGTGGCAAGTGAAGAGTTAAGAGTAGAACCCCATAATACTTCCCTTGACTTGCATGTAATAGTAAGTGATGAAGATCAGCTTGGTGAAAAGAACAGAACGACAGTCTTGAATCCTAATAAGGATTCAACCTATGAAGGTCTTGGAGCTAAGGGCTTCACTGAAGATTTTAGTAGTACTGTTGTATGGGATGAGTTTGCTGATGAAGAGCAAGTAGAAGGAAATACTTATGGTCCCGTTGAATCAGCCTATGAGCATTGCCAAAGTGATGAAGTTGGTAATGATTCCAACATGACTGTACCACCTCGTGTTGAAGAATTGGTGGTGGATAGTTTTACTCTTGTTGCTGTCTCAACTCCCCAAGAAGTTCCACATGAGGAAATCAGCGACATACTTTCTCATGATGGTTCCATAAAAGATAATGAAGGTGAAGTTTTCGTAACAAGCAGCATCGAAGAATCTTCCCTTCATTTCGGTGGTGACATTGTTGGATTTGGGTTTGACCAACAAACCAAACCATTGGAAGAAAATGTTTTTGAAGATATCAGCTTAAGAGATTCAGGATCTGACTTATTCATTGAGTCACTACTTCCAGTGAAGCATGGAAAACCTCTTCCAGTTGATCATCTCAGTCAACCCCTTGGCATTTGGGATCTGTTGTGACCTTTTTCACACATCGCCCCATTCAAGATGGGGACCCCCTAATTTTTGCTCGTTCCGGTCTTTTGGCTTGGGTTTTTCTCTCTCTCTCTCGCTCTGTCTCTTTTCTGATGTCCGCCTTTTCGGGGTTGTGCCCGTCAGTGAGTTTAAATGTAAAATTGACCAAGTCTGAAAATTACGGTTTCATTTTTCCTGGTCAGCCCAAGGTCGAACGAAGTCAATAAATTGAAAATTGAGCTTAACATTGTTGTCAGCATGTTTCCAGCAGGTTCCCAACAAATTTTCATCAGATTCTGAGCTACTTACTATTTTTAGTAAGTGTGCAATTACAGGCAATCCTTCAGCACTTTTGAGATTCCGACAGTCACACAGCATTCATAGCACATCAAACTGCTCATGCGCAAAATTTGACAACGGGCAACTTATTTTAGGAGGTCTAGCCAAGGACAATTTGAGGTTGAGGATCTGATTTTTCTTTGCATGTTGGCATATTCATACGGGTTTTCAAGACTGCTTGTATTGATATAACATAACGAGACAACACTTTTCGAATTGATCTTCAGGCTATTTTTAGGGTTTGCATGTCGGGGTTTCTTTTTGCCGGATGATTCACAGTGAGTTTTTAAGGCTTGGCGATGGTGTGACATGCAAATGGAGAATACCCTCGGTAAGGAACACTATTTTTAGCGGAGTGCGTCTCGGCGGTAAGCTCCTGCTGATTGAATCTGGTGATCGCGGTGCCACGAGAAACAGAACAAAGCGGAGACCATTTTGATACACATACGAGAGAAAATTAGAGTTTCCAACCGGGACCCACAAAAGAGAGCCAAGGTCAATTTCGAAAGGCGGTGCCAAACCACCTTGATCGGCATTCTTGACTATCTAACAGTGTTCGAGTCAAACGGAGCACTTACTATTTATAGTAAGTCAATTTGGAAACTGGCTAAAAAAAGTAAATTGAGCGTATGCGTCAGTGTCGGCAGTAAGGTCACGTGGTGAGGAGCGCCTCATTCAAATTTCAACTAGATCGGAGCATGGGAACTATCAGAAACATGAGGTTACTATTTATAGTAAACCACCCCCGGAAACATGCTAAAAATAGCAGGTCAGCTAAAGATGGCAGTGTCGACAGGACAACAAGGCTATGAAGAGGCGATGTGCAAAGTTTCAGGCCATTCCGAGCTTCAGAAGTGCAAAATCAAGAAGACTTACTATAAATAGCAGGGCACTTAAGCTGGCAAGAAGTGATGAAAAAGTTCTAAGTCTGGAGCTTCGTCCAGTAGACAGGGCAAAATGCGCCCAAGGAGAAGAAAGTCAAAGAAGGTCAACGAAGTTCATCCTGCAGGCCTAGCAAAATGCGCCCAAGGAAAGCTCAGGAGGTTGAAAAAATTGTCTAAGTCTAGATATCTGCCACCACCCTCAAAATGTGCCCAAGATGCAAGTTTATCCTTCTCAGGGGGTGAAATGCGCCCAATTTGCAAAGAAGTCAACAAGTCAAACATTTTCGTCCTCCTCAAGGGGCAAAATGCGCCCAAATACATGCATGTAAGGACGAAAAGTGGAAGGTGAAGAGTCACCCAAAGGCATTGGAAAAAGTTTATCCACCAGCTATGTCCAAATGCGCCCAAAAGAAGAATGAGTCAACAAGGTCAAAGCTTTTTATCCTCCTCAAGGGGTGAAATGCGCCCAAGCAAGCTCAAGTCAAGACAAAAGACGGAAGTTGAAGAGTCATCCAGTGGATATGCTCAAATGCGCCCAAGTTTAGATGTTAAAGGTGAATGGAAGTGGTAAGTAAGATGAAAAAT
This sequence comes from Sequoia sempervirens, assembly GCA_007258455.2. Lineage (NCBI taxonomy): Eukaryota > Viridiplantae > Streptophyta > Pinopsida > Cupressales > Cupressaceae > Sequoia > Sequoia sempervirens. Next base: position 254,756 of record VDFB02209720.1, on the reverse strand, counting down.
TTTGCCTAGACGTGGTGAAGGGTGGTAAATACCAAGGCGTTATCCTCCTCCACATCAAGAATGCGCCCAAGGTGATGAGTTGGGCGTGATTTTTGAATTTCCCCTCAAATATGTTATAGGCGCCAAGGATAATGGGAGTTATAAGGTGTTATAAAAATTTCCTAAGGCGTGCAAGGTGGTGTGCTAGGCGTTTTTCTTCATCAAATGTTATGCGCCTAGAGTGGAGGGTGTTAGAAATATTTTCTAAGGCGTGGTGGAGTGATATGTGGTAGGGCGTGATTTTTTTTAATCACCTCTTCAAGTGCTATGCGCCTCAAGTAAAGTGAAATGAAGTATAGGATGATTTTAAAATTTCTCCAAGGCGTTGGAATATTTCCTAAGTGTGGAGTGAAATGCAAGTGAAGTGAAATAAAAGTGTGCTAGGCGAATAAAAAATTCTCTAAATGAAGTTGATAAAATCTCCTCCACTGGCAAACAAACAAAATTTTCTAAGGGAAATTTTTCAAGAATGCAAGAGATGATTAAAATATTTTCTAAGGCAAAATATTTTCTTCTTAGAAAATACGCCTAGAGCTCAAGGTGGTGAAATTTTTTCGAAGCACAAGCAAATTTTTTTTTCAGTGATGAAGGCAGAGATGATGATAATGCAAGATGAATTCAAGTTTCTTCAAGCTAGAGCAACACAGAATGATCACAGGCGAAGAATGAATTTAAAATGGTGATCACAGGCGAAAGATGAATTTAAAATGGTGAAAATAATATTTTCTAAGGTTCAAAATTCAAAAAAATTAAATGAACCCGTTCGTTGGGTACCCATGGATTCGAGGCGTTCTGAAGAAAATTTGCTTCTGGGTACTGAACATTTGCGATGATAGATGGATTCCTAAGTCTTCCAAACTTCGCCGACACTTTTTCAGTGAAGAATTTAATCAGTGCTTGAATTGTGAATTTTCCTAAGGGTGAATTTCAAATTTTCTAAGGCAAAGATGAATAAAACGTGTTTTCAAAATGAATTTTCTTCGAGTGATGAATTTGAAGTAAGTTGCCTAAATGATTTTGATCGAATTCTTCGAAGATGAATTTCCCAGAAGTAATGAAGAGTTAAATTCGAATTAATATGACAGAGCTCCGGCTGGTGAACTAAAAGGATGAGTTTAAATTAAATTTTTCGAAAACAAATTCAAAAATGCCAGTCAAAGTCAAGTTTCTAGAAGAGCAAGATTCCTGACGTCCAGAGACAAGAGTCAGAAATACCAGAGAGGGAGAATTCGAATTCTTGAAGTGGAGTAGTGGAGTTTAATTACATTGGCTAAAATTAACTCCTTCTAGAATTCGATTTTGGCTATAAAATGAACAAGTTTCTCACTTGTTTTCACAGCTTAGAAGAAGTCGAATTTGCTCTAAGGGAAGCATTGCAGTGAATTGCTTGAAGAGTTCGAAATTTTGGTTGCTGAGGCTAGCTGAAGGAGACGCCTTGAGTTGCTGGAGAAGTGGCATAGCTGAAACCAAAAGGGACGCACTTGCTGGTTGAAGACTTGAGTTTGCTGATAGCTAAGAGCTTGAATTCGAACTTGCTGATTGCTAGAGCTTGTCTTGGTTGAGCTTGGTTGAGGTTGTGTTGTACCCAAAACCAAAATTTTTGCTTCACTAAGGCATTTTGCTTAATTGAGTCTTAATCTTGTTAAAGTATCGTCAAATGGTCGTTTTTGGGGTTTTCAAATATGGAGTTGGTGTTAGTACTATGTCAGTCTGTTACCGAAGAGATTTAAGAAAAATGAAAATCTGAACGAAAAACGTCAAAATTTTCTATCTCTGGAGAAGGGAGCACATTCTGAAATGGGCGCCCTATCTTTTTGGGGCTCAGATCCTGTTTTTAGGGTTTGTCACCTCCAGCAGACATTTGTCCGGCATCACGTCAGCTTCGCAGTGAGCTATCAAGCCTACCAAACGGACCTGTTTTGTTCGAGTTACGGAAGATACAGTGCAAAACGAGGCGAAAGCAAGAATTGGCTAACACTGGAGAAAAGCGCAGCTTTTCAGAAAGGCGCCCATCTTTTTGAGGTGCCGGACGTAGGTTTTTGTTGAATGTCATCAGAGCCGTTTATCGCATTGGGTTCAAACTTATGAGCATCCGTCATAGGTGAATGCGAGTTCTTGAAGCGCTGAACTTTGGTCAAACGTTAGGTCAAATCTCGATCAAACTATCGGAGAAAGAGAAAGGTAAAAGAGCACATTTTGAGAAAGGCGCCCAAGCTTTTCGGGGCCTTTAATACTTTCTTCGATGATTTCCCGAATATTCAATGTCATTATTCGTTCGACTTTCCGTTGCTGTCTCAAGTCGGATCGGAAGATGTACAAATGGAAACTGCCGTTAGGTTTTTATATTATTTTTGTCGTTTCCAGTGGCTGAAATTAAGATGAAAAGGCAACTTTGAAAGGCTCTTGTTTTCACACCTCCCGGATAGCGTTTACGGGAAATGCATGCGCTACCGAATGTAAATGTGACGAGCGAGCTTGGCTTAGCGGTGAACACGAGTTCCAGTCACGAAAGTTGATAAATCCCGGAAGTTATGAAGGATTTTGTTTTTCCCTTCGTTCGAAATGCAGAAGTCAAAATTTGACTAAGTCAGGGAAAAAGCGCGGCTTTTCAAAAAGGCGCTTGGATTTTTGAGCCTTCAGATGTCAGTTTTATGACACGCAGTATCAAGATATCATTTGATCAGTTTTTACTCAGCTCCGCAATGCACCTGTCAGCCAGCCAATCGAAGAAGTCAGTAAATCAGTGTCAGAGGATGAACAGAGGTCCCGGCAGAGGTTTTAGCTTAAATTTTCATAAAATTTGGCTAAGTCTGGAATTTGCCCAAGAGTTCAAATTTGAATTTTCGAAAGTGAGTTGAATGGACGCCTTAACATGAGTTCTGACTGCAGTTAGACTGAACGATTTCTGGGTTGTCATCTTCAGTTCATATGTTTGCATGTGGAGTGATCTTTCAGTTTGCATGTTAAGTTAACTGGTTTGCATGTTCAGTTAACTACCTTGCATGTTCAGTTAACTTGGTTGCATGTTAAGTTTAACTGAAGATTACCACTAAAAGTCAACTGAAGTTTACATGCATGGCGAATTTTGGTCAAAATTATGAGATTTTAGTGAAGATGGCGCTTCATCAAATGTTAACTGAAGTTCAAAAGGGACGAAGTGAAGCATGAAGCATTATTTTGTGAAGCGTGAAGCATATTTGATGAAGTATGGCGAATTTGAAGTTGAAAACTTCACTCATGAAAAGGGTCGCTATTTTTAGTTTTTGAAAAGTGAAGCAAGACAATAGTGAAGATGGCGCACTTTTCAAGGAAAGGGCAACTTTAGTTTGAAAAGGGTTGCTATTTTTAGATTATAATTGATTAAAGCATGAAGTTGGCGCACTTGTTGAAGGCCAAACTAAAATTCCTAAAGGCTAGCTATTTTTAGCTTATTATTGCATGAGTTTGGCAAATCTCTTATCCCATTCTTATTGTTAACTGAAGTGTCAAAAGGGCACGCCTTAGGTCAAGTTGATGAATCCAAAGAGAAGTTGAAGGTGGCGAATTTGATAAGATTCTAACTGAAGCTAAAGTCGCATGTTTGAGTTTAAACTAAAGATGTGAAAGGCAAACCCTAATGCGTCCACTTATTGAGCTTGTTTGAGTTCTAGTTAACTACTATGAAGACCAATAAGAAGCCTAGCGCCATTTTTAATGCATGCTTTGTTTAGTGCGAATTTCTTATGATGAAATTCTATATATTTCCAAGATGGCGTCCATTATTGCATCATCTTTTGCTCTGAAAGCTTGTATTCTTTTGGGCGACCAGCAAGCTTAAGGTGATTCAGGTGTCCGTTTTCAGTGTTCTTCGAAGCTACGAGCTCAGATTCTTCAGAGGAAGTCAATTCTAGACTTCATTTCCACTTTGCATGCAGGTTTTATAAAGATTCAAAGAAGAGATTTGCAGATTTTTCAGAAGCAGACAAGCAAAACTTTCTATCTTCTGTCTTATTTCTTCTATTTCTCACCTTAGGTACTTTCTTCGCATGCCAGAGTAATTCAACACATATTCAAAATCTGATCATCTAGGTTCTCATATTTCAGCGTTTGCAACAAGACCCACTTCTTAGATTTTTTCGAGAAAATCGCCCCGTAGCCTTCATTCTGAAGCTCTGAGCCTTTTCCGAGAATTTCTTTGCATGTGGGCTTGAATCACATTTTTTCGAGAATCCAGCTATCTGGGTTTGTTCAGAATTCAGTTGTGCACAAAACCCATGTTCCAGAATTTCTTCGAAAATTTCTCCTGTCAGAAGCTATTTTTAGCCTTGTTCAGTGTTTTTCAGAAAGTTCTTCAAACATATTCGACTTTACAGTCAAAAGTCACCATTTTCAAAATACAGTTCAATCTCATTGATTACAAGGTGAAATCAGTCCTTACACATAATTTCACCAAGACTTCAGATACGGACCTAAATCATGTTTATCCAGTGGTCAATCTGAGCAGTTTAGAAGGTGTTAGCAGCAATTAGATGAGGAATCTTGAGCGTTCCGGGTTGCTGGCAGCGGCATCCATTCCTGTTTCTATCTTCGAGCTTGAGTTCGTACTTGCTTGCATTAAGCATTATGACTCGTCTTCACGACAGATCAGATCGGTTGATGGAAGAGTGGTTTGCAGTCTCAAGCCGAAGGACATAGAAAAATGTTGTGCTATTTCTCCTCGCTCAGATAACTTTACTGTTGATCTTGAAGCTTGTGAGAAAATATGGGATGCTGATCATCAACGTTCACAGAGAAAGGTTGCTCAGAAATGGTTGACAATTCAAAAAACTAACTTGCCTAAGAAGGTTGGTCGTGGTGAATTTAAAGGAGAAGTTGCTGTTTTGATCACCTTACTCAATCGAGTTACCGGCCAGTCAGATGCTAACACTTTCCGTCCATGGATATTCTACCTGATTACCAGAATCCTTGATGGCACAGAACGTTTTGATTGGGCTATGTTGATTAGTGACTGCTTACATCAGCAGATTTCTAACTTTCTCAAGCATCACGAGTTTCATATGATATCTTATTTGGTTTACTTGGTGGCATTTCAAGGTAGTTTCAGACTTCTTAAAACCAATGGTACTCTCGGTGTTCAGCGTATTCATGAGTATTATCCACAGCTAGAGTTTTCTCAGTCTGAGCAGGACTTCCGAGTGGTGAATGATCACTTTGCCATGAGAACCGTGAGGGATCTTGATGATGAGATGCACATTCGTATTTCAGCCGAGGCCAAATCAGCAATGGAGACTTGGGCAGATTGGTTCATACAGTTTCCTACTTTCACGTACCTCCGAGTTTATGGTTATGTTGGAGAGCCTCTGATGTTGCCGAGATATCCGTCAGACAAGATTGTCTTTATGGAGTTCCTCAGGCAAATGCAGCACGTTCACTTCTTTCTTCGTAGTCGTCATAAGGCTGCGGCAAATTTTCCATTCTCATTGGGAATTTTCACATGTGATGCAGCAACAGATGCCAGGCGTATGTCTACTGAGATAGAAAGGTTCAAATTCAAGCCTTATACTGAGAGGCGTTCCTATGATCCTCTTGGACATTATGCAAATCGGTTAGAGCGAGGGATTGCACATGCGCCAGCACTTGAAGATTTCTGGGCAAATTGTGAAGATGAATTCGAGGTTCGTCGTCGTCACTACTGTAGACTTACTGTTGGTCAGCTCTCTGATTACTTGTCAGAAGATGTTGATGGTTTGTCGGATGATGATGGAGAAGTTCTTCTCAATTCTTATGTTAAGGATCAAGTTGCTAGGCAGCCACTTCGCTCACCTGATTGGTATGCTAAAGAGAATACTTCTATTGAAGAGGTTTCCAGATCAGTTATCAAGACTAGTAAGTTGTTCTTGGAGAGCAAACGAACACGGAAGTCAGTTCCTGTAGCAGAGCCGCCAAAGGATTTCTCGTCATTGCCTTCTACTTCTAGAGCAAGACCCAGAGTTAAAGCCATTATAATACCTCCGGAAGGAGTTAGACTCAGTGGAAACACAGGGAAAAGAGCTACTGGTAAAAGGAAGCAGAAACAAATTGAGAATATTCCTGAGATTCCAGTAGAGACAGTTATTCAAACTGAGCCTCACGTTTCACTTCCTAGTTCACCTCACGTTCCGCCTATTGATATAGATTCTGAGCCTGAGCCACAAATTCAAGCAGGATCGGAGACAACTGAAACACCACAGGTTGATACATCAGGGACAGTCTCTCCACGAATTGAAAATATTGTTCAGTCTTGTTGGCTCGAAAAGTCTTTGGGGAGACAAAGGCGTGAACCGTCATACAACCTTGATTTGTCAGAGTTTGGTGAGCCCTATCAGAGGAGATCAAACAAGAAGATTAAGAAGCAAGTGCACATCGAAAAGACCCCTGAATCAGAGATTGTGATAGAAGTTGCAGTGCCTCCAGAAGGTAAAAGCTTGGATGAGGTCGAAGTGGGTGACTTTACATTCACTAAGGCAAATCTTGGCAGGACCACACGAGAGACAGATGTATCTCTTCTTAAGATTGTTACCAATAATCTTGAAGAGCGTATCACGAAGGATGGAGAAGATAAGGCTTTACTCAAAACTGAAATTAGTCAACTTCGTCAATACATTTCTGATCTTGTTCATGGGAATCCAAATAGAGCACCGGTTCTTCCTCAGCACACACCTGCAGAGAAACGAAAATTGGATCAGTTGGTCAGTCATGGCAGACTTTTGGATGATTGGATTGACAGTTTAGTTGCTGCTGGTAAAACTCTTCTTGCAGATTTATATCAGTTGAGGAGTGAGGCACACAAACTCCGTCAGGGTATTCAGTTGCTGGATATTGCAGTTGCAGAGAGCTTGGCAAAGGATCGCGTTCTTGTATCTCAGTTATCAGTTGCATGCGATGCTTTGGAGGAGATCGAAGATCAAGAGAAAGTCTTCACTTGGAAAGAGCAGCACCTTCTCAGAACAGAAATATGTGAGAAAATCTCTTCCAAGTTATTTTCACTGAAGGATGACGCAGTTGGAGTGCTTGCACTTGTCAGTGGCTTCGTTGTTCAGATCCCGTGTCATTATCTTCTCGAAGATGGCACGTATGTTGAGTTGGAAAAAGTTCAAGCGGAATTCGAGAAGCTGATTTTTGACAGCCTTGAAGGTGAACCTAGGGTGCCAAAATTAGAAAATGTTTCAGTGATTGCAGCCAGTTTGAGAAAGGCGACTGAAGAATGCAAAGATGGTGTGCACACAATTACTGAAAGTGGCAGAGAACTAAAGAAGCAGACTGTTATTTTTAGCAGCATCAAAGTGCCAGATGACAGGGAGATCGATGAGTTCTTGGTCGAAGTGTTAGACCGAGTTGACATGGAGTGATCTGTCAGTTAGAACGTGCAGTTAATTTCTAGGGTTGAGTCCTGAGCAGCAGTTAACTTGACTTCCAGTCTTCAGTTCACTTGCTGACTTAACACATGCTTATCTCATCTCGGAGTTATCAACACAGGAGTTAGGGTTAGGGTTTCTAGTTAGCGAAGGTAGTGGCGATTAACTTTGCTTTAAATAAGGCGTGCATGCTTGCACATTGTCATAGGTTATTTGTACGGTTAAGCTGAGGTAGTTACCCAGTTAACTGTATAGTTTACTTCATTAGGGTTTGGCGCATAACTTGCATGCATTGCAAGAACTGTAGTGAACTCAAGGTGATTTTAGGGTTACCTACACCTTGATGTATATAAATAAGAGCTTTTGCTCATTTGTAAATAACTTTTGCTTGAGAGAGAAATATATGCTGCGCCTACCTTGCCCTCAATATTGCTCTTTATGGTATTTGTTCATGTGTCTTCATTATTGCAATTGATTGTTATGCCACATAGGGTTTCGAAAGATTGTAATGCTGGATTCTTCCATAGTTTAGAGAAATCTGTTTTGTGAATCTTTTATTGTTATGATCGAGCGTTATGCCACACAGGGTTTCGTAAGATTGTCATGATAAAACCGTTTTGTGAAGTGTTTACTATGTTGATCGAGTGTTATGCCACACAGGGTTTCATAAAGTTTTCATGGTGAATCTTCTCTTAGATTAGGAAAATCTGTTTTGTGAATCTTTTGTCATTACGATTGAGTGTTATGCCACATAGGGTTTCACAAAGATTTTGATGATAAAAGCTGTTTGTGAGTCTTTACTATGCTGATTGAGTGTTATGCCACATAGGGTTTCATAAGATTATCATAGCAAATTCTCAAATCTGTTTTGTGCTTAATAAACTTGTTCAGATTGAGATGATAGTTGCGCCACCTTGCCTTCAAGTAGAGAATCTGAATGCGTTTATCGTCTGATAGTCATAACCTTGCTCCGTTTCCTCTTGCTCTGTTTTCCTGAGGAGATTGGATAGATATAAGTTGTAGTTTAGTTGATTTGCGAAACCAGAGAAAACTCAGCTGCAACGTGTAAGTTCTTTCAAGAAAGCCTTGTGCCTCTAGCAGCTGAAACAAAAAGACAGGACATAGTTTTAGCTTATTTTCCTTTGCAAGTACATTTGTCAAAGCATAACGAGGGAGCTTCCCCTCCATAATTTGAAGAGCACTCATTGCGTAGTGTGCATAGGCTGTTCATAACAACTTCTACTCCAGAGGTGTTAGTTGTTACGCCAACAGGTTGCCAGTGGTAAGAAGGACGCCTTGAGCTTGCTGAGAGATTAAAGGGTGCTAAGTTGTGAAGTGCGCACTTGCTGGTGCAAAGTACAAGCTTATTAAAGTTGCTGATTGACATTGGTTTAAAGTGCTGAAGGCTGAAGTTTACTTAGAAACTTTTTCTAAGTGTTGAGGCTCGAATTTATTAGAGAAGAGGCTGAGGTTTGCAAACATGAGAGTTATTGCAGCTTCTAGAAGTCGAATGCAGCCCCTATGCAATGTCTCATTTATTTTATAAACTAAATTGCTGATGAATGTTCATTGTTTGCAGATGGCTGAGGCAAGGACGAATGGAAAGGACAATGGTGCATCCAGGTAGGCTGTGATCAAGAAGCTGAGTAAGACGTTCATGCCGGAATCAAAGTTTATTTCAAAGTTAGGCAAGTTGACAGACACCAACCTGGGCTCCGTCAACCTAGAGACCTTCAAGAACAGAATGTTTGGAATTGGAAGTCATCGGCCTTCAACTACTTCACACAATATCGTTCGAAGCGGGTTGTATGCAGCTGCTGGTTTTCCACCAGCCATTCAATGCTCGGAGCTGATGATGGAGTGCGCCAATTACTATGAGAAGGATCATCGATCGATCACGTCACCAGATGGCCAAGTGCTAGCCAATCTTACTCCAGCAGCCATCGGTGAAGCTTTCGTGATCCCGGTGCACAGGAACATGATTTATAAATCTAGGGAGCAAGCGGAGCGGATGTATGCTTCTGCTTTTGAGCGATGCATGGAGACAATTAACACCCACTGGATGACCACTCCTAAGCCTTCTCGAACGAAGTTGCCCAAGCAGATCATAGCGGATGACTTGAAGCAGGAATACTGTGACCTCATCATGATGCTGAGCAGGGTTGGTGGTTGTGCACAGTCCTTCATTTTTGAGCCTTGGATGTTTTACTACATCAATCTCGTGCTGGAAGGAAAAGACTATGTCAATTGGGCCGAAATGATAAGTGATAATCTACATGAGCAGCTCCTGGGCCTCCGAAGAACGAAGACATTTTACATGAGCTCCTACATTATCTACATGTTGGCACGGATGACGAAGTACAGGGGGGTCTGTTATAAGGAACCTGTTGGTTGTGGCTCCCACCAGTTTAAAATATATGATGCCTGTCCACAGTTGCATCTGGAAAGCACAACCCACTACACGCATGTCAACGATTCCTTCACCATGTATATCACGAGGCTGCTTCAGGAGCGGTTACATCACAGAATCTCGAGGGAGGCCCAAGAATTAATTGAAAGGTATAGGTGTTGGTTCATACAGTTTCCGAGATTTTCTTACGTTAGGCTGCAAGGTTTCTCATCATACCCATATAGGCTGCCTAAGTACCCAACAGATAGAGTTTTAATGCTAGAAATATCTAGGCAACTGCTTGCCTTTGATAAAATTCAAAAGAAAAAGAAGAAGGGAGGAATAGAATTTCCAGTTGTAATGGGCAACTCGGATGAGGTGTGTCCTTCAATGCAGGCAGCTAGGGAGGCTGAAAGTGAGCTTCAATTTTATCATTTTTCATATCATACTAGCCGACAGCACTACGATCCACATCATAACATCAAGTGGGTACTGTCAGAGGAGTTTAAGCATAAGGCCACCATAGAGGATTATTGGGCCGATGCAGTAGATGAGATTGAAGTGAGGAAAAGGATGTTCTCTCGGTTGCCTATTACTCTGATCAGGGAGTGCGAAGTGGTACCGGTTCCAGACCAGGTGAATGAGGATATGGATGTTGTCCATCCTGATTATGCAGCTGTTCGAGATACTCCACTTCCACCTCCGGATTGGTCAAAGCCCGAGGTTGCTGATTTAGATACTCTTTCTATCCCGGTCATGACATTTACTAGGGCATGGGTTGATAGGCGAGTAAACAGGTTGAAGAGTAGGTCAATTGCTTTGACTTACAACTTGATGGGAGATCACAGAACGCCCACCACTGGCAGAAAGAAGCAGATCACACGGGGTCCAGAATCCAGAAAGAAGGAAATAGTTAGACAGGAGCCTACTCAACCAGAGCCTCCACGAATTACAGTTGCATCACCCTTGGAGACACATTCTCCAAGCATACAGGAGGTCTCTTTATTTGCTGATCAGAGGATTGCGTTGAACCAGGTGCAAGTAGTACACGAGGATATTCAGCCTCCACGGAGAGAGTCGGTTGGCCAGAGCGTCAACGCACCTGTTAGGGTTGATCAGCAGGATGATGAGGGGACTATTACTGACCCTCAGTTTCAGCAGGAATTAGAGGCGGCCATAAACGATGATGATGATATTGTGTCGGGTGATACTCAACCACTTGAGGATGATGAGCCTCGCCAGAATGATGAAGAGGTTGAGCAGGTTAGAGAAGTAGAGGCACAGGAGCAGCAGCCCTTCGATATACAGTATGATGTGCTCGATTGGCTTAAAGATAGAATGAGAAGAAGCCCCAATGAGGAGATTGATCCAGCAGTCGAGATGGAAGAGTTTCTGAACCGGATCAGTGCACCTCCACAGAAGAAGAAAGCAAGAAAATTTTCAAAGATATCCACTGAAGAGGATGGCTCTCGCACCCTTCATGTAGCTGTGCCACGAGTTGAGTGTGACCGGAATGAAGCAGTTCCTGAGAATTATGTGGTCACAACTCTGGATTTGGGACGCCCTACTGGTGCGCAGATTGTGGAGGAGTGTGATAACTCCTACCTCGCCCTCAAAGATAGGTTGTTCAAAAAGTAAGGGAAGTATAAAAAGTTGAAAAGGGAACACAAAGCTTTAATTGGATATGTGCAACAGTTATCTCGTTCTCGAGGGCAGGATATACCAGTGATAGAGCCTCCAGCGGATGTGCCTAGAGAGTCGATCAGCGGCTTGGTAGAGTTGGGAAGGATGGCACAGGAGGCAGATAAATGGGTCACAGGAGTACGTGCTGAGACGGAGAAGTTTATGGAGGATCTTGCTTTTGCTTTTCAGCAAGCCTCTAATATTTTAGCACGGATGGAGGCAGTGGATCATGCTTGGGGTGATGCCTCTATCTACCAGAGCAAAGTTATCCAGCGTCTTGAGGTATTGAAACATGTTCCATTGCGATTGCTAGTTGATGGAGGTGTCATTCAGGAGAATGACAGATATGATTTCTCTAGGTGGTATTCTTCGGCTATCACGGGGCGTGGCTTCTTCGATGCGGCACAGGCAGATTCAGCCAGGATACATAAAGCTATGGCCAATATCATAGATGGAGTTCAGAATACTTTTGAGGCCATATTTGCTAGGCGGTTGAATCCAGATGAGATAGGTATTGATAATTTGAGGGGTTTGTTGGTGCCTTTCTTTGCAGATGTTAAGACCTTTGTACAAGATGACTTTGAGAATACTTCTACTTTCTCCACCTTGATCCAGAACACGCAGGATTCCTTGGCTGCTTGGAAAAAGTCTTGTGCAAGGCATGAGCATTCAGTCACAGTGTTAGTGTTTCAGTTAGATTGTGTTCCACCGATTTCAGTTCAGGAAATTGAGACTGTGCTTCGCAGATTCGTGGAGTTGGCAGTCAGAGAAAAGGCAAGTGGGAACGCACTACTGGACGAGGATCTTCTAGAAGACTGAATATGGTCATTTATTACATTTAGTATTTTGGGAGTGAGTGGGAATCTTTGATTCATTTAATGTACCACTCCCTATTCTGGCAGTTTTTAGGGTTAGGGCTGAGGTGGCACGATTCTGGCCACTCTATTGATTGTAACCCTAGCCGTCTTTTGGGACTTGGCTAGCTATATAAAGGGGGAGTCCCCCTCATTTGTAATTCATTAGACATTAGATCAGGCATTAGCATTAGAGCTAGAGATTGGAGAGATTGCATAGTAGAGCATTGTAGACATTTTGTTAGTGTGGAAGAGAAAGAAAGTTTTCCCTTTGAAAACTTTTGAGGAGATTGTTGTGTAACACTTTTTATGATAATTGATCTTTTCATTGATGGTGGAATTCGTCTTGTCATGAATAGCTAGCAAGGTCTCTTCTTCCTTTCGAATCCAAGTAGCTTAATTTTTCATGCAAGTAGTTTACTTTGATGTGTGGTGTTTTATTGAGATAGCTTCACTTTATTCCATACCACTAGCGGCTTGTTGATGATAAGTCCGCCTTGCGTGGTCAACTGGACATTATCTCGAGTTTAACTTCGGTTGTGGTTTACATGCTTATATGCGTCGTTTTGATGGTGTATGTATGTTAAATTATAACATGAACATCTTTTGCTATCCCCTTGAAGATTGCACCGATTTTACTGAGGCTGTCCGACGTGAGGCTAGGTGAAATCTGGTTGAAGTCTATTGAAACGAAGCTCCACATATCCTGCATTTAGAATAGAATATAAGTTTCTTAGGCCCTAAACTCTTTTACTTTCCGCACATCTCTGATTAGTTTTAGGATAACAAGCTACATTGCCAAATCATACATGCAAGAATCCCCTTCAAAATCATACATTAGCTGCTAACTGCAAGAAATCTGAACAATTGTGTAAGTCCCCTCGTAAGAACACAGCAATACACATCAACCAAACTGGGTCTATTCGCACTTAAGGAACCTTGGAGTTGAACGTGTGATCTATCTCGCAATCTTAGCACACGGAATACTTTGATCAAGAGAGAACAGAGTAGCCCTAAACTATTTTTGTTCTGCTGTTTGGTGCGGTTACGAAAATCACATCAACAGGATCCAAGTGTGTTGGCACCGAGGTATAACAAAGAACCTTTGTGGGATGAATTTCCCTTTGATCCTAATGAAGACCAAAATATTGTCTGCCTTGCAAGCTATGAGGAGGCCGAAGGAGAAGTTGTTTTGGATGAAGAATCTTACTCTAAAGAGTTCCATGGTGATCCCTTCAAGTTGATTGCAGCCACCACGGAGAATGTTGTTACTTCCGAAAATTTCAAACCAGCATTCAATGATTGTTCGTTTGAGTCAGGGGCTGCGATAGCCTTTGATCAAGATGACAGTGAGGTGGATGAAGAGCTTGAAGACCTTACGACTTTTGAAGAAGAAAGGTTCAAGGTGGTTTTGGAACACAAGGCTGAACTACCAAGGCAAGAAGCTGATTGCAAGCTTGAGGGTGAAGAAACTGTGGAGTATGTCCCTCTCCATGACATTGAACATTCTCCGTTAGTTGAGGATGAAAGACAAGAAGGTTGGAGCAGCTCTGAGGACAGCGATGTCACAAGACAAAGTTCTGATTTTGAAGAGCAGCCAACCAACAGCTCACCATCTTCGCATTCTGATGAGTGGGAAGGTCAATTCAAGGTGTTCATTGACAGGGAAGTGCAAGCTCTATCCCTGTTTGACCACACACATAGCTTGGTTGAAGAGCTTTACTGGAAGGTTCAGCTTGAAGAGAGACGTAGAGGAGTGACCGATGAAGTTACTCTTCCTAATTTGCAACTTATCAAAGATTCCTTGGAGACCTTGAAGTCCGAGTACGTGCACTCTATTGGAGAACGGGATCATGCCTTTGAAGTTGCAAAGAAGGCTAGTTGTGCTTTCCATAAAAAGGAGAGTACGATTGATGAGCTCACTCTGGAGCTTAAATCAATAAAGGACAAGTTGAAAGAAACTCAGTTGGATCTAACAGAGGTTGAAGATCAGTTTGCAGATTACAAACCTTTCAAGGAGCAAGAGGATGCACAAAGAGCTGAAGAAATCAATCAAGTGATTGGAAAACTTGACTATCTTCAAGAGGAGTTTGATCTTGAAAGCATTTCAAAAAAATCAGAAGTTGCATGTGCAGATTTGGGGCAGCGAGACGAAAGGAATGGCTTCCGAGTCTTTGACAACCCTTTCTTTGAAGTAGGTGCTAAAGCAACTTATGACAATACTCTTTTTGAACCAAGTGAAGAGGAAGCTTATGAGAAACATCCCTTTGAGGTAGATGATGGGATTTCAAGCCTTGAGGAAATCTCTTATGACATCATTGTTGAAGAGGGAAGTTCTAGCACTTCTTCTGACAATGGAACGAGGATGCATGAGCTACATAATGAAGACTTCACTGCTGATCCTAGTCTCCCCATTCAGGAGGTGGAAAATCAAGAAGCATGGTGGAATGAGTTCACTAATCTTGATGGGCAACAAAGGGATGATTGGCACTCCGATGAAGAGTCCATTCATTTTATGATAGGGATGCTTGTCAGATTCCTATCGGACTTCCTACTTACACCATCTTCTCTAAAAATAACTAATTTCATAATGGAGTTTGATGAAGGGTCCATTGAATCCTTCCAGCAATTCTTCTCTCATGATTTTGAATTTGACTTTCTCAACAAATTCAGATTTGTTGAGTACGTCTTGGAGTTTCAGGGTGCGATGATTCAAATAGAATGTATTTCCCAAAGCGTTCTAGTAAAAGTAAGTCTCCATTTGCGGAATGACTCTTCTTTACTTATGATGTGGGGCCCTGGTATCAGCTCGCGTTTGATATGTGTCAAGAAGGTATGTTGGAGTGATGAGCCTCAAATTCACTGTCCTTTGGATGTTATTACCTTCTTCATCAGTCATTTGAAGTTCACTCCTAATGATCAATGGGAGTTTTGGAGAGAAAAGTTGAACAAGGATTGGTACTTGGCTGTGATGGGATCTTCAATAGGTCTATCCTCAGCGGTAGATATGAGCAGACATGATATTTTGAGTGCTGATTTTCAGTTTTGCAGCAGCTATCTATCTCCTTGGATGCTGATTTTCATAAAATCAGATTTCAAGTTGACCATTTCAGTCTGGTTGGGTCGTCGGTTCATTCAATTTCAAACCTTCCAATCTCTTTCGAGGGACAATTTATGGTTTCAAATGAGAGAATTGGTGGTGTGGATTGAGCACGATCAGAATTTGGAAAGAAACCATACTCATTCTAATGGTTTTCCCGGTACATATTCTTGTACAAATAATTGGAGCAGCAGACCATCGCTCGACTTTGCTTGGCATTTCGAGACTCCTACTGTTGAGATCCTGTTCAATGTCTTGACTCTACATTTTGAGATTCTTGGGGTAGGAATTGTGAGAAATTTCTTCAGACTTCATAGTTGTGCCATGATAGTTCAGCAGAGGCATAGGGAATTCATGTGGGATCATGAGTTAGAGTTTGTTGAGTTCTTGCAAAGGATAGCCTTCCTCCTTGCAAGAAGATTTGTAGATGTCACATTTGCAGTCATGGTTCCGTTTGTTACCATGTGGAGGTATGTTGAGGAGTTCGATTTTGATTTGAGTAGACTATCTTTCCTATTGTTTAGAATTGTGATTAACAATAGTATGGTTGATAATGTTAATTCGGGGCATTGTGGACATGAGATGTTGCATGATTTTGATCCCCCTCCTTTAAGATCTTTCGGTTTGAGTATCATGGATGGTAACACTTTGGGGTTACAAGGAAGGTTAGTGCAGCATAGGCATGATGATCTCACGGATGTGATCAGAGTGGTGCAGCATCGGCATGGTGGGTCCTTCCTACGATGGGTTTGGCAACCAGGGATCATACTTGTTTGCGTATGGTTTAGTTTAAAATTTCTGGAGTTATGGTGGTATTGCTTGAGGACAAGCAATTTTGGGAAGGGCGGATTGTAATGTCCCCTTCTCGATCCTGATCTTTCCAGTGACCGTTGGCTTTTTTCTGGAAACCCGAAGGCTAGTCGGAAGGTAAAATTAGGGTTTCCTATTTTTAAGGATGTCTTTGCTCGGAGTTGGTGGATTCAATGGCGGATTCTTTCTGGGTTTTCAGAGAGCTTCGCAGTGGTATGTTCATTTCGGCATTCTAAGCATTTTCAGGAATTTACTATTTTTAGTAAATTCTATTTCTGGCAGTTTTACAGTTGAGTTCAGCGTGGTTGACTTCCTACTCCAGTTTGGTCAGTTGACTTGCTCATTAATGGCTTCAGGGCGCATTTGGAGAGATAAGTGAGTTATTTAATTAAAAAGGTCACGTTTAATGTTATATTTTAACGTTGACCCCCTTGGCCTAGTCTATTGACTTTATGTTGTTTTGAAAAGTGGTCTTCTTGAGGGTGGCGCCTTCATTGAAGATTATTTTATATTTTATCCAAAGTCAAATCAAGATATAAGGTGGGCGCATTTATTAAAGTATTGAATTTATTTTAAAAGTGAATATTGAACTTGAAGGAAAAGGACGCCATCTTTGAGGAGATTAGGGTTTTTGACTTTGAGAGGAGTTTAGGGTTTCGAGAAGTCAACCAGAAATTATAAAAGGAAGACTTGGATCATCATTTGGGCATCTTTTATCTACAGGAATGTTATGCTGCCGGATTGGCTTTGGGATTGCTTCGAGGAATGAAGGCCTCCTAGCTCGGGCATCGCTTCTTGCTTGCAATACAGCGACTAGTGGTGATTTAGTCTAGTTTGTGTGTTTGCTTTGAGATTAGTGCATTGTAATCAGCTTGTAGCTTCCTTGTTTCAGTTTTGCATATTAGAGTTTTTCATGAAATTGCATTATTTGCTACAGCAGATTCATGTTTTTATTCATAAGTCAAGAAAACAACAAAATATTGTTCTGGGTGTTACTCCATCTTCATTGCTAGGTCTAGGCGCCATCATCCTCTAATTTGCAGATTTTTTAGTGAAGCCATTAATTTATAAGAGCAGATCGCCCTTCCTTGAGGGCCGTACCATCTGCTGCTTGCATTGAAACCCGTGCATAAATAATTTAAGGTTGTTTGATCTGTTTTCAGTGTCTTATTATAGGCGCCTTCATTCTTAGGGAATATTGCATTTAGTTTCAAGTCAATCTGTTGAGTTATGGAAGAGTTATGAACATCTGAGTGCTTTCTTAGACTGCTGGTTATTCATTTAAAATTGCAGATTTGTAAAGAAAACCAGAATTGTTATTTGATCATTGAAAGGTTCACTGTTTGGCACTCTAAACTAGGCTAAGGAGGTTCTTTATGATCTATGTGAGAGTTATGAACAATTGAGGAGTTCATGAGCGCTGATTATTCATATAAAGTGCAGATTTGTGACAAAAATCAGAATTAGGCTCTTGATCATTGAGAGTGTTATGGTCTTGGCACTTCTATCCAAGATAAGGCAAGTTCTTTATGATGTAATGCTAATCTCTCAAACTCCTAAGCTATTGGCAGGCAGATGATTCTTATTTTTGTAAACTGACAGTAGTACTGGCAGTAAATTTCAGTCTTGTTCAAATCTGGTTGTAATGCTCAATTTCATTTGAAGTTATTGTAATAATTACATCTCCGCCCTATGGTAGCTACTTTCCCACTCTGGGTTAGCAAGCACATTCTAGGTGTTGAGTATTTTCAGCTTTCAGCATTTCTTTTCGAGTATTGTACTTTGTAACACTCCGCCATATGGTCGCCCCTCACTCCATTCTAGATTGGGTAGCACATACTTGGTGTCGAGTTCCCTTTCAGCAAGTAGAGTAGAAGATCCTCTGACCATATGCTCGCCATCATCGGCGCCATTCTTGGTTAGAGTTCCTGCATAAGCAATTTGATTTAGATCCTCTGACCAATGCTCACACCTTGCCCACATCGGGATCCTGGTGTACATTCTGGTTAGAGTTGCTTCAGTACGTTTGGTTTATCTGCTAACCTTAACGGGTGCATTGATTTGTAAATGGTAAATTGAAAAAGTTGAAAAAATTTGGCTCGGAATATTTCATTTATTCAGTTCCCAACATACACCTACATCCAAGTATACGGCTTTACAGGAAATCCAGCTATACTTCCACGTTATCCTTCGGATAAGACAATCTTTCAGGAGTTCCTAAGACAGATGCATGATGTTCATCGTCTTCTACGCCGCAGGCACAAACCATCTCTCAACTTTCCCTTTCAATTTGGAATGTATTGGTGCAAGTCGGCAATTGATGCTAAGATCGCAGGACAAGAACTTGAGAAATATCATCTTAAGTATCTTGTCAAAGCATGTGCCTATGATCTTTCAGGTCATTATACAGCTCGCCTTGCTGGAGGTACATATCACGAGCCTTCTTGGAGGATTACTGGGCAAATTGCGCAAATGACTTTGAGGTTCGCAGACGCAGTTACGGCCGCTTCTCTCTCTCACAGATTTCTGTTTTCTTGTCAGAGGATGTGGGAGGTTTATCAGATGAAGAGGGAGAAGTTCTTCCTCAGTTTTCGAGGCGGTGTTCTGGCCGTTGCAGTGATTGTGATTGGTCATAAAAGTCACGTGATCAAGGAGGTCAAGTAGAGTTACAGTAGGAAGCGGTATCACTTCCTCGGCGGCAAGAGAACAAGGAGGGCCATGTGCAGGCTGAGCCGCTGGTGGTGGTGATCCTTAGCTACCTTCCTCGTCCAAAGGCCAAGAGCAAAAGAGAAAGGGAGTAATCCTCCAAGAAAGTACAACGCAAACGATTCAAAGGGCAAAGCTTTGCCACTATTACACCACGAACTGAAAATGATTAATAGGTCCGCGAGCCGGTTCGGGAGGCCCACGATTCAGTCATGATTTTGGTTCAACTCAAGTTCCTCACACCTGTTCAAAGCCGTCCGCAATCCCAATTCACATTGAATTGGATTTAGACTCTCCACCTCACAGTGGGTCTTCTACACGCTCACTCTCATCAGTACCTCCTGTTGCTAGTACCGACCCTTCTAGTAGCATTAGCCGAGATCAATCTTGGATCGAAGCTCAGCTAGGAAGGAAGAGGAGGCAGCCATCCTATGTTCTCAATCATTCTGATTTTGATGACATTTACCAAGATGCGCCAGCTAAGAGAGTCAAGAACATGGTTCACGTAGGGAAGAAACGGTAAGTATGGAGGTTATCCGCCAGTACTTGGTACCTCCACGAGGAAAGAACTTGGCTGGTTGGAATCTCAGGATTTGGTTATCGATTAGCCTTAGTGCGTAGCCACATACCCCGGACTGCAAGTTGATCTTTACCTAAGTTACTCTGACGGTGCGAGGATGGGGAATCCCGGGGCCGGAGAAGATAAGGCAGCCCTCAAGGCTGAAATCAGACAGCTTCGTCAGTATATTTCTAGCCTTGTTCATAGACCTGATGCCATTAACACACTCCCACCGATGCTTGAGCCTCCAGCAGAGCAAAGTCAACTCAATCATTTAGTTGCATATGGCAAGCGTTTGGAGGAATGGGAGGAAGAGTTCGTTGCTAGAGGCCGTACTATGCTTACAGAATTATATCAATTGCGGTACAATGCACGAGAGCTCCGTATCCGTCTTCAGGATGAGGAACGAGATATGGCTATGAACAAACCCCGGGACGAGATTATGATTGCTCACCTGAGTGTGGCCTATGATGCAGTCACAGATACAGAGGACAGAGAAGCTATCTACTCTTGGAAAACACAGTTGATTTTCAGGGCAAAGATAGAAGACACTTTAGCATCAGAGTTGGCTGAGAGTAGAGAGCACGTCACTAGTGCACTCCGGTTTGTGAGGACTCTAGTATCCTAAACTTCTTGGCGTGCAGTGCTCAGTCCCGAGGGTGAATTTTCATCTTGAGCTTACCAATGTTAGGTTGGGGCTCGGGCATCATTCATACCATTTCGGTGGGAAACAATTGACTGTAAGATTACCGACTACGGTCATGTCGACATTGTTAAAGGCGAGGCGGGGTAGAGGCGGGCTTCAGTGGGATTACGGTGGTGAGGATATGCTGCATCGACATGAGCCAGTGCTGCGTGAGGTCTCTGCTCAGGATAGTGATCACGGTTAACAATCTCGTTGAAGAGTTCGGTTGCTCGAGATCGACCTTGATAGACTTCGGTTTCACCTCGGGATAGACATTATACACGAGGTAACCCGGTATTACCACTTTCGAGTTAATAAAAACACCTCATGCATATCTATTAAGTTACCTTGTTTTACTTGGAGTTTTGTTTAGGGTTTTTAGTTAGCGGTAGTAGTCTTTAGGTTAACTTTAGCTTTCAACAGGGCGATGCATGCTCACTGGTGTCCATTTTGGTTAGATATTTCAGTTAAGCGGTGGTTTTGATTGTTATATAATTTACTCATTAGGGCTTGGCAAAATTTGCATGCATTGCGAGAACTGTAGATGACTCAAGGTGATTTTAGGGTTCCCTACACCTTGATGTATATAAATAAGAGCTTTTGCTCATTTATAAATAACTTTTGCTTGAGAGAGAAATATATGCTGCGCCTACCTTGCCCTCAATATTGCTCTTTTGGTATTTGTTCATGTGTCTTCGCTATTACGATTAATTGTTATGCCACATAGGGTTTCAAGAGATTATAATGGTG
Organism: Sequoia sempervirens; assembly: GCA_007258455.2. Lineage (NCBI taxonomy): Eukaryota > Viridiplantae > Streptophyta > Pinopsida > Cupressales > Cupressaceae > Sequoia > Sequoia sempervirens. The sequence continues at coordinate 233,808 of VDFB02209720.1, read as the reverse complement.
GATTCTTTCCATAGTTTAGATAAATCTGTTTTGAACATCTTTACCATTGTGATCAATTGTTATGCCACATAGGGTTTCAAGAGATTGTGATGATAAATCTGTTTTGTGTATCTTTACCATTGTGATCAATCGTTATGCCACATGGGGTTTAGAAATTACGGTGATAAAATCTGTTTTGTGAAGATCTTTATCATTATAATCAGGGTTGCTTCTTTCGGGTTTCATTGAGGTTGTGATGATAAATCTGTTTTAATGAAGTCTTTACTATTTTGATCAAGTGTTAGCACACACGGGTTTCATAGGATTTGTCATGGTAAATTCATAAATCTGTTTTGTGCCCAATAAACTTGACTTGATTTGAGTTAATAGTTGCGCCACCTTGCCTTCAAGTAGAGAATCTGAATTCGTTTATCGTCAGATAGTCAAACCTTGCTCCGTTTCCTCATGCTCTGTTTTCCTGAGGAGATTGGATAGATTAAGTTTAGTTGTAGTTAGTGGATCTGCAAAACCAGAAAATACTCAGCTGCAACGTATAAGTTCTTTCAAGAAAGCCTTGTGCCTCTACAGATGAAACAAAAAGACAGGACATAGTTTAGCTTATTTCCCTTTGCAAGTATTTTTGTCAAAGCACAACGAGGGAGCTTCCCCTCCTAATTTGAAGAGCACTCATTGCGTAGTGTACATAGGCTGTTCATAACAACTTTTACTCCAGAGGTGTTAGTTGTTACGCCAACAACTAGGAATGGTTTACTCCGTACAAAAGTTCAGGCATTACCTCCTAGCCACGCCGTTCACTTTCTATGTGGATCACCAAGCTTTGATGTACCTGGTAAACAAGCCGATTATCCAAGGACGGGTGAGTAGATGGTTACTTTTGTTGCAAGAATTCACGTTCACCATTATCGTACGACCGGGAAAGAGCCATGTTATTGCAGATCAATTATCCAGAATCCGGTTGGGCGAACCTGCTGAGGGAGGGGTGAATGATGACTTTCCAGATGCACACTTATTCCAGATTGCAATATTGCCATCATGGTACGAGAAGATTGGAGAATATCTGTCCACGTCCACATTCCCGAAGGAAATGCCACCGGCTGAAAGAAGGAAGCTCGTACTGAAAAGTAAGACATTCCAGTTGATCAATGGTTTACTCTACAAGATGGGACCCGACCAAATACTCCGGAGATGTGTCGTCGAAGAGGAAATACCTAGCGTTCTAAAGGAGGCACATGAAGGACTGGCTAGCGGCCATATGGGACCAGATGCTACGGCGAGGAAAATTCTCTTGGCAGGCCTATGGTGGCCAACGATGCACACTGACGCCAAGGAATGGGTGTTAAGCTGCGACACTTGCCAGAGGGTCGGGAAACCATTGAAGCTGGATTTCATTCCACTGCAGCCCTCACAGCCACAGGAATTGTTCGAACGATGGGGGTTGGACTTCATCGGACCATTGAAGGTGAGTCACTTGCATCGATGCCGATATATTGTGGTCGCTACAGAATATCTGACGAAGTGGGCGGAAGCTCAAGCGTTGCCAGACAATACAGCACAAAGTACGGCAAGATTCATCTACGAGCAGATAGTGACACGGTACGGCATCCCCATTCGGACCACAAGTGATCGTGGGGGGCATTTCGTTAATCATGTTATCAAGTTGATGACGACAGAATTCCAAATTTTTCACAACCTGTCGAGTCCGTACTACCCACGAGCTAATGGTCAAGCGGAGTCTACAAATAAGGTGCTTGTATCAGTGATTCACAAATCATGTGGCGTGGAAGCAGCTGACTGGGAAGAAAGGCTACCAACCGTCCTATGGGCATATCGTACAACGTACAAGGTAACAATGAGCCACACGCCTTTCCAATTGATGTACGGGCAGGAGGCCGTGATGCCGATGGAGTATATGGTACCAAGCCTAAGGATAGCTGTGGAGAATCGATTGGGCGATACTGAAAGTTTAAAGGAAAGACTACCAACTAAATAAGTTGGACGAGCGACGAGTGATGGCACAATGGGCGACGGAGAACATGCGACGGCGAAGGAAATATTGGCACGACAAGCATCTCCGGCGAATGAATTTCCGACCGGGACAGTTAGTTCTGAAATATAACGGTTGTAACGAGATCAAGCCGGGGAAGTTTAAAGTCCGTTGGTTAGGACCGTTCCGAGTACGAGAAGTAGGTGATAATGGGTCTATAAAGTTAGAAAATCTCGATGGCTCACTGATATCGGAGGCAATCAACGGATCGAAGCTAAAGCCATATCAAGAGAGAAAGGAGAAGAATACTATCGCCATCAACATGTTGGGCTATGCAACAAAGGAAGATTGCCTGTGCAACGTGAAGGCCCAAGAAAACAAGACTGGGGACTAGGAGGTCCCGGATATGTAGCAGACCATGTCTAGGCAGAATCAGGGCGAGATCAAATAATTGAAGAAACGTTGGCAGAGAAGCGAGTGGAAGGAATTGCAGTACCACGGATACACAAGCACCTAACCAACGCAGTGTTCGGAACCCCTGCCCTTTGGCGTCGATTGGGGGGACACTGGCACTATGTGGCCCCTTACGAAGGAGTAAAACGGGGATATATAGCCAAGGACTTGGACACGGAAGCCCAAGCGGAAAAGGAGAAAAAGGCAGAAGAACAAGATGAGTCCCAAAAGGATGACGAGGAGGAATGGACTGATGAGCAATGGGATGCTTACTTCGAGAAGAAGGCCCGTTGCTTAAAGACAGTGTTGAAGACAGAAGATACATTTGTGTCAACGGTGGACGGGTATATAGAAGACCCTCTGAAACAAATGCGTCGAGAAAGAAGAAAAATACCAAGGGTTAGGAAGATCGCAACTCAAGATGGCCTCTGGAAAATAATTCCTAACCTAGCGGGACCACCAATAGTACAAGGCGACTATGTTACGTGGTATCAATAGTATGGCAGAAGGTACATCAACGGAAGTTTTCGAGGTATTGGTCCTGCCCCTTTACTTGATAAATGGTTTGATATAGAATATATAGGAACGTGCTGTGAGGAAGAATGTTATAAAAGGCCACCACACACATGTAAATGGTACTACACCTCGGAATTAAAAGTTCGGGCACACAGCGAAGCTAGAGGAATAAAAAGAAAAGAAGAGAGAACGGAGGAGAGAGAAAATGGACGGAAGTTGAAAAAAATAAAAAAGAAAAGAAGAGAGAAGGGAGGAGAGAGAAAATGAACAAAAGTTGGGAAAAATAAAAATAAAAAGGAAAGAAGCGATGAGGCATCAGAAAATAAAGGAAAATAACAAAGTAAATAAGGAAGAACAAGGCGAAGGGAAAAAAAGAAGAAAGAAGAGAAAAATAAAAGAAATGTGAAGGAAGTCAGACAAGAAAGCAAAAGAAAGAAGAAAAATTAAATACTAAATTAAACGACTTGGACATTAAGAGAAGTATTAAAGTCCTCAAATTAAATAAAGTGAGGCGAATTAAAATAAAAGTCTCGGGTATTAAACAAATCGTACGGCCAAGGGAGAAAGTGAATAAATTAATTAAAGTTAGAAATGAAATAAATACAGAACCTCCAACTGTACGGCCATTTACAAATGAGATAGTTTGGAGACAAGGCAAAAGACAACGAAATCACAAAAGGAAAGAAGAGAGCAAAAATCCGTACGGATTTATCAGCAACCTAGACGCGTCAAGCATAGGGAAGATCGTACGGCACCCTCATCAGCTTCTAAGTCTTGAGGTCGTACGGCATTCACCAGTCCTTCAAATCGTACGGTATTTAAAAGTTCCTCAGTCTCCATTCAGTTGGTCACTAGCGGTCCTACGGCATCCATTACATATTGGAAATTGTGCCCAATTCTACATCGTACGGCATCTTGTTGATTTCTTTCAAGTCGTACGGCATCTTGTTGAATTCCTCCAGGGCGTACGGCATCCATTACAAATTGGAAATTGTGCCAAACTTTACATCGTACGGCATCTTGTTGAATTCTTCCAAGGCGTACGGCATCCAAAGGGTAGCTTCATCAGGCAAGGTTTGGCATCCTCTCAGTTGGCACGGATCCAGGATATCTTAATCACATGGCGAAGATTGGCTCTTTCTACACGGCAAGAATTGGTTCCCTCAACCGTACGGCTTCTCCAGTGTTTTGAGGTCGTACGATTTCTTTGCGATCTTCCAGTCGCCCCATATTCAGTATTTTCTCAAGACGTACGGCACTATTCCTCAGGGTTTGGCATCGTACGGCTTCCTCATGTTCTTGGCAGTGTACGGCTCTTTTACTCAATAGGTTTTCATATCGTACGGCTTCCTCATTTACCAGAATTTCACAGTCTAAGGCTTCATCATTCACAAAATTGCCAGGCCGTACAGATCTTACAGAGTTACCAGGTCGTCCAGAATTGCCAGGTCGTACAAAACCGCCAAGTCGTACGGATTTTCAAGAATTGCCAGGCCGTACATTTCAAGAATTGCTAGGCCGTACGAACTTCACAAACTTGCCAGGTCGTACGGAATTTTAAAGTCGTACAGATTTCAAAGAGCCTGCAAAGCGTACGGCATTTCCAGCCTTTACCAAATTTCGGCAGTTTTGATCAGTTCGGCAGTTTTGATCAGTTCGGCAGTTTCGGTCAGTTCGGCAATTTTGATCAATTCGGCAGTTTTGATAATTTTGGCAGTTTTGATCAGTTCGGCAGTTTTGATCAGTTCGGCAGTTTTGATCAATTTGGCAGTTTTGGTCAGTTCGGCAGTTTTGATAATCTCGGCATGTAATGTCCCCTTCTGAGCGGTGATCGCTTCTTTTGACCGTTGGCCTATTCCGGAGACCCGTAGGCTACGCGGATGGTGAAATTAGGGTTTCCTAGTTTTGAGGAGTTTGTTGCTCGAAGTTTGGGTTTCTGATTGCGGAGTCTTTCTAGGTTTTTAGTGAGCTTCGCAGTGGTGTGTTCAGTTTGGCATTCCGGACAACTTCACGAATTTACTATTTTTAGTAAATTCTATTTTTAGCAGTGGACAGGTTGGGTTCAGTTCAGCTGGTCATCTTCTTCGATTGTTTCAGTTGGCACTTCAATTCTTGCCCTTGGGCGCATATTTCTTGGAGAGATAAGTATTTTCATTATAATATTATATTTTAATATTATACCCCTTGCCTAGCAGTACAACTTAAGTTGTTTTTAAAAAGGGGAACTTTGAGGGTCCAGGCGTCATGGAGAGATAAGTTATATCTTTTAAATGTTAAATATTGAGATGAAGAAGGGACGCCTATTTGTGAGATTTGATTTTATTTTAAAAGTGAGATATTTCAATAGTAAAAAGGGACGCCATTCTTTGGAGGGAAAAGGTGAATTTGAAATTAGGGTTTGGGCGCCTCCTAGAAGCTTCTAGATGTTTCTCTCTTGTCTATTTAATCAGGCCTCAGCTCTTCATTTGGGATCTTTTGTCTACTACACCGTTATGCTACTGGAATGTCTTCAGGCACTCGCTTCGAGGAAAGCACACCTCCTAGCATTGGCTCTTCTTCTTGCTTGAAAGATAGCAACTAGTTGAGAGGTTAGCTTGTTGTTGGGTTGTTTTGGCATTGTAGTTGAGTTTCTTGCATTTAGCTGATGTTATTCAAGCATTTTGTCATGTTTCAGAGTTGCTGATGTTGCATAGCTGTAGGCAGTTTTCATTCATAACTCAAAAATACAAAAAGATATTGTTTTGGGTATTCAATATATCATCTTTCCTCATTGGGGCGACCCACCTTGCAAAATTACAGATTTTTATCTGTTGATTTGGATTTTATCTATCAAGTTCGCCCTTTTAAGAGGGTCGTACCTTTCTGTTATAGCTTTGGGATTTGTGCAAAAAGTTTATGGCTAGTTTGGTGAGGGTTTGAGTTCTTAAATGGGGCACTTTCATGCCTAGAGCAATCTGCATTTGATATTTTGTCATTTGAGTATGAATTGAGTGAGATATGAGCAATTGAGTGAGGATTGGTTTGCAGATTTCACATTTAAATTGCAGGTCTGACAGATCAGAATTAAGTTAATCATCTCTTGTTAAAGAATTGAGCATTGTAAGTTGCATTTTGGTCTTTGAAAGACACTCTACATAGCTGCAGCCATGAAGACTTGAAAAGCTCTAGTTTAATTGAAAATTCTGATACACTTGTAAGCTGTTAGTAGTACTATCAGCAATTCATCTTTATCTTGCAATTTGAGTTATTGTACATTCCCACTGAATAAGTGGAAGAGGCTGGCTTGCCGCCTATTTACTTGTTTGCATTGTAATTTCCTAAGTCTCCGCCATATGGTCGCCTCTTATCCATCACGGATTGAGTAGCACATACTTGGTGTTGAGCTAATTTTTCAGTATTGCATTAGATAGGGATCCTCTGACCGTATGCTCGTCGTTCGCCGGCGCATCTCTTGGTTAGAGTTCTTGTTCAGCACTTTCCTTTGAGATCCTCTAACCAATGCTCACACCTTGCCCACATCGGGATCCTGGTGTACATTCTGGTTAGAGTTACTTTCCGCATCGTTTTGGTTTGTGCTAACATTAACGGGTGCGTGTTGCATTGTAATCATTTGTGAAAATCAAAAAAAAAAATTGGTCCGGTTCATTACACGGCAGTTTTGCTCAGTTCGGCAGTTTTGATCATTTCGGCAGTTTTGATAGTTTTCGGTTTCAGCTGTCTGGGATTTATAAAATCGGCTGGAATCGCCGAACTAATAGAAAGATGGACAAGGGCAAGAAGGCTATGCAGCACAAGCCAAAGGTAGCCTCGGCCGGAAAAAGAAAGAGGATGGACGCTGATAATGAAACGATGACATGGGAGAACCTGACTGGCAACGAGTGCAAACAGTGGTGACGAAGCACTCCTGACGACCACTCCCTGAAGGTTGCGCCTCGGCACGCTCGGGTAGACAAAGTTGTGCTAGTGCCCTTCTTCAATTCTCGAGAGTTCGAGCCTTGGCTGAAGGCGATGGTGGATACCTATTGCAGGCATACGCACAAGTCAGTAATTGATTACAGAGGTTGCCGAGTGACCATTTCATTTTGGCCGCAGGACTTCGAGCGAGTGTTTGGCGTCCCAGCTTCGGGAATAGGGGTTAACAAACCCAAGAGGATGACACAGGAGCACAAGGAATTGTTGGTCAAACAAGTGTGTCGAAGTGATTTGACAGCAGAGGAGCAGAATACCATATGGAGTGCTGGCAACAGAGGTCTCCGAAAAAACTACTTGGCAATAGCGGAATGGAAGTGCTTGCTCGACCTAATGAAATGCCGACTCACAGGTGCCAGTCGAGCGTCGGACATTGCTATATGGATGGTCGATTACATGGTCGGACTCCACATCGGCCGAGTGTACAACTGGGCGAGGTTACTTACAGAACGAATGAGAGATTTCTTAGCGCAGAGGCATAAGGCCTTCTACATGACCCAGCATGCTATAGCCCTCTTTCTCGATGTCGTTCACACACAGGTGCCTAAGGGCAATTGGGGTCGCTTGTAGCCACTTACTCACCTGGACCCTGGGTTGCCGACAGTATTTTACTGGTCCGAACTGGAAGCGAAGCAAGCTAGCGAGGGCACGGCTTCAGGAAAGAAGAGAAAACGAAAGGAGGCGTCGGTGGAAGAGAAAACATCAGCAGAGGAGACCTCGGAGCAGAGTGATGCATCAGATAGGGAGGAGCCCATTGATTTATCTTCCTCGCCCTCGGAGTCTAGTCCACTGGCCGATGAGGAGGTGTCCGTCGCCATCGGGGGTCAGGAAGCAGGCAAGATCGACATACCAGTGTTGCAGCCAGCAGGGTTTACTCTTCCCGCACCGCCAGCTAGGAAGAACACACACTCAGTGACATTCACTCTTCCTGTTTCGCCAGTTGGAGCCGGGCGAATGTTGAGGGTAGCTGCTTCACTACCAGGAGCATCACCAGGGTGGGCACCACTTGCCACCACGGCATCTCAAGGGGCAGCCACTGTATCAGCAGGTTCCACTGCCTCGGTCGAGATATTGCCAACGGCCTGTTCCCTTACACCACCGCCAGAATCGGCAGCGTCAGGAGTGGCAACCTCAGTAGCAGGAACTGAAGGAATGATGGCGGCCACTGAGGAGACTACTCCAGCCCCAAGAGCACCCGGGGTAGCACAGATTGATAGATGGTTGGGATCGGTAGGCCTCACCTTGGAAGTGGCCGAGCAGCCCGAACAGCGGGAGAATAGTCCCTCGGAGGGCCTAGGGGATGAGGAAGGGCCAGTCGTTCACACCCAGCAAAGTGAGACGGCCAGACTTGGCGAGGATGCACTTGCACACCCTGAGGCTAGCATAGCAGAGGCACTAGAGACAGCCATACATGAGCCTCAGCAGATAGTCGGGGAACCGCCCCAGGAGGAGATGGAACTTTGTACACCTCCCGACGATGAGGAGAACGAGGAGGGTGACTCCACGGAGGGATTTGTCGTGGAGATGTCACAGCCAGACCCATCCGACCCAGTAGGCACGGTGCAACGATATGTACAGGAGCTAGAGCATATGGGCAGGTTGATGATCCGAGTGGGATAGGTTTCCAGAGACGTCAGGATTGGCCGATCTCCTCTAGTGGACCAGGAAGTTCAGCGCATCCGAGGATTTGTACAGATGGGGTGTGAGGCTGAGTTCACACGAATATTTGGTGAGGGGTGGCCAGCAGGAGAGACTCCTGCAATGATGAGAGCCTAGCGGGGTTGACCACCGAGACTAGTAGGGCGAGACGCCGTGGTCTTGGAGAGCTTATATCACATAGAGCTTGCCTTTCGGGATGTCTTTATTCTCATGAAACGCCAAGTATTTTCTACTGAGGTAGCGGTATCACGAAGAGTGGACGCCTATAGACTCCTGCAGAGGGTTAAGGACAAGTCCACTGCTACCATAAAGAGCATCCAGAATGACTTGGCCGAACAAACTCGGCTTGCCAGTGAGAGGGGAGCTCGATTGGAGGTCTTGGAACCTCGGTTGGTAGTCTTGGAGGAGGAAGCAAAACAGAAAGAGGCAGCATGGGAGCAGCGAGTAAAAGCTTTGGAAGATTAGTTGGCTGCAAAAGATGTTGATTTGGCGGCCAGGAGTGCAGAGGCGGAGAAGGCAAAAAGCCAATTGATGGAGGCAGCCCGTATGGTGAAGGCGGCGAGGGAAAGGGAGATACTGGCAGATCGGCAGCTTCGCACACGTATCGAGGAGGTGAGGCGACTGCGCGCGGAGCATTCTTCTACTACTCTGACGTCCTCTGTGCATCTAGGGACGCACTCCCTTCCCCCTACTTCTCATTGATCTTGTCTTGCTATATGTATGTCGTCTGGAAGACGACTTCTTTTTTTGGGGGGATGATGTTAGTCGTATATCTTTACTTTGTTGTCGGTCGTAGTCGGCCTTGGTCGTAGTCGACCAATTGTTAATAAAACTATAAATTAGTAAAGAATAATAATGTCATGTACTCTCGGGAAAGCATGTTCAAATTAATGTTAATGTTGATGTTGTTATGAAACGTCGTGTCGGTTGGTTATCTAACCACCGCCGAACGTTATATGTAGTCGGATTGGGATAGTCGGGAGATAGTTTTTTGTACCGATGGTTATATTGTAAGCATTGTGATACTCTCTTGTACATGATATTTCTAATGATGAATAAAGTTCCGAATGTTCAAATATGATATCTTTCAGTTTACTGTTTTATTCTATGTTCTGCACTTGACTAGTTGCCAGTAGTACGTAAGATTAGAATTACATTCCGTAGGCAAACAGTTTCCTCGGATGGAAATAAAAGGGGTCGTAAGAGCTCATTTAAAGTATGTTGGTTTATTATTCTAATTGGTATTTTGGAGCTCTTCGGAGTTTGAAACCCTAGGTTGGAATTCCTATGGGTTATATAGTTTTCGTAGAGAAACTATCTACCCTAGTAGGATTTAGGCAAAATCACTTAGGTTTCGCAATTGTGAGATAATGTTTCTTCAAGGGAAGTTTTGGAGATTACTTACAGGAGAGTTTGTGAAATTCATGAAGTCTCTTTCAGAGAGGAATTTCGTTATCAAATATTGGTCTTATTTTCGAGAACAATTTTCAGAGCATCTAGGTAAACCTTCAAGAGTATTGGATAATGGAATGAATATTGTAGTTTCAGTAGTATCCATTTTCACATTACTTCTTGTGAGAAAATTGTCATGCCATTATTATTGAATATCAGAGGGACATCGTGCTAAAGATAATAAATTAAGGTGCATCGATCACTTTTGGAGGGTATCGAGTCCCAAACTTTATTGACCAATCTTCTTATAGAATTGTGAGACTTGAAGGGGATTGCCACTCCTACTTGAGATTGTGGTTTTTGGTTCATAGCGCAGCACTAAGAAAAGTGACGATGAACCTTTAGGGAGACATGGACTCAATTTAGTGCAATCAATGAAAGCCTATGCCAATCGGTGGTGTCATGTGCTACTTCTAGCCTGCAACCAAAGTCTCAAAGGGAGCCATGGCTATTCTTGCTAGTTGTGGCATTTCCTAAGTTTATTCCAAATATTTGCAAGACATGGCATGTTTGTGGAGTCAAAGGAGGTAGTCAACACTTTAATTCAGCTTCCTGCATTTCCTTCTAGGAAGGAATTGATATATCCATATGTTATGTGAGTAGATAATAAATGAAATGCCATGTGTGTGTGAATTAGTGGGCAAGTCAAAGGAAATCGTGAGCTTCCAAATATGCAATAGCTGCCTTTTCCCTTGCAAGCCGTGTGTAATGTCCCCATTTTGGCCATACGCTCTTCATTTGGATTTAGCCTATTTCCAAAAATCCATAGGCTACTCAGATGTGCAAATGTAGGGTTTCCACTTTCAGTAAGTCTGCTTCCAACTCAGTTCAGCTTTCTGTTGGTTTTGAGATGAACTTACTACTTTTGGCATTGGCTACTTTTAGTAAGTCTAATTTTGGCAGTGGCATCATCAGCAGTTCAGCTTAGGTCATCATGCTATTTTTGGCAATCCATTAGTTTCAATATTGGCGTTAGTTTTGGTTATCTCCTTGGACTAAGTTTTATACTTAGTCAATTTCATGTTTTTAAGTTGTACCCCACGCCTAGGTTTGATGACTTCAAGTTGTTTTAAAGAGGGGGCATTAAGGGGTCAAGTTGAGTATTTTAATAATTTAATAAATGTTTTATTGTTGCATTTTGAAATGGACGCCAAAAAGGGAAGATGAATAATATTTTATTATTTCAAAATAAAGTGAATGGTTGAAGTGGCGTCCCTTTTGGAAGTTGAAGTGATTCAACTTCTTGGAATTCAAAGTGTTTCATTTGCCATTTGAAGCTTTTTTATTGAGGCCTTGCTCATTAATTCTTATCTTTGGAAAATATTGTAAAGTTATGCTGTTGAAATGATTTCAGAACCCGACTAAGGGGGAGCTTAGTATTTCTACACCATTCTTCAGGCCTGAAACTATGGTTCCCTAGATGGTAAATTGGGAGTGTGCTTCATTCAGAAGTACATATTAAGTTTCATTGTTGAAGATATAGAAGATTTTGATAAAATTTCCAATTTTATGTTTGCTGGTCTTATTATGGCTGAACGTGATTTTCAAATACAGCTTTTTGTATGATTATTTATGCATTTTGGGTATTGAAGCAATGGATTTCTATGGCATGGGCAACCTAAACTACATAGTGGCAGAAATTTTAATGAAGTCTCGAATTTTTAAGAGGCCATACTTCTACTTGGCCGTACCATTGTCATGAGATTTGTCTTGGGGTTCGAGCTCTTTGTAGTGGCTGTTCCTTGGTTAAAATCAGACTTGAAGCTGATCGCCTAGCATTGGGAATTGAAGAATCTGCAATTTCAATGAGTTATGGTAAAGTTTGGAAGAGATTCGAGCATTTTTGGGTGAGTTATATTTGCTGGTTTGAAAATTACAGTTGCTGGTTCATTATATCAGATTTATGATACTTCAGATTTTGGCTTGTAAATCCAATGGTTGATAAGTTTAGAAGTTTGAGCAATCATCCTTTAGTGTTTGCTTGATTTTGCTATTGTAACACTAGGTAATTTGCGGATATTTTACATTGTAAGGCTGTGTATTAGTAGTACTAATCCAGTCAATATTTTTGCTGCAATTACTTTGTGATTTTAATGCAAAACACTATAACCCCTGGATGATTTACCGCCAGTGTGGAGAAATAAACCATTGTAATTCTCATATTTCACCCACTGTTGAAGTGGAGAATCCCCACTGTTATGTGGATGTCTGCCGAAGCGGATGAATTGGTTTTCATTGTAATTATCTTTCAATTGGTAATAACAAAGAATATATAAAGCTGGTCAGACTGAAAAAATAAGTGTAAATGCAAACTAGAAGGAAGGAGTTAATATTGCTTGGGAGGCACAATCCAAGGGGCTTTTGGAGAGAATTGCAGCAACAAGACACAAATAAAGAGAACAATATTACAGACCTTGAATGGTTAGAGTATGCAAAGCAACTTTATGAGAGGGGGCAAGATAAAGACAGCCCTCCAATAATTAACTCAAGGGTTAAACTTTTTTCTTCGGATAACAATAAAGAAGGAATAAAAAGGTTGGCAATGGGTAAAGCTCATGACATAGATTGTTTACAGGCAGAACATTTAAAATGGGGATTGGAGGCTCTCACACCTCATATTAAAAAAATATTCAATGAGGTCCTTCAATATGGGTTTCCTGCAAATTGGACGACTAGTGTTGTCATCCCCCTACTCAAAGGTGGTGACATTAACAACCCTTCAAATTACCGCACTATAATGATCAACCCTCTTTTTGCTAAACTTTTTGGGAGCATAATAGAAAAGCGGATCAGTGTTTGGGCGGAAAAGGAGGGGAAGCGCGCAAAAGGGCAAGCGGGCTTCAAGCCAAAACATTCTACTATTGATCATTGCATGACTCTTAGACACTTGATCGAGAAGGTCTGGGATAAACAAGGAGAGGAGGTTTTTTGCTGCTTTGTTGACTTTAGGAAAGCTTTTGATACGGTTCCTAGGAGCAAATTATGGAGTAGGATGGAAGAATTGGAAATTCCAATACACTAAGAGCTGCTGTCCATAGGCTGTATGAACAGGTTTGGGCCAAAATTCGAACCAAACAAGGATTTTCAGAATGTTTTGGAAGTGATATCGGGGTCAAGCAGGGATGCCCTTCATCCCCTACATTATTTGGGATATACATTGACAAATTAGAGGAGTGGATCGATAAGTTTGGTCGGGGTGGGGTCTACTTGACCAATTGTGTTATAAAGTTGCTTTTATATGTGGATGATCTTGTCTTAATGGCAAAAACAGCACAAGATTTGAAGGAACACTTAAAAGCGCTAGAGCTCTTTTGTCATCAGGTGGGGATGCAAGTGAACACTACCAAAACTAAGGTCATGATCTTTACCTTGAAGAGAAAGAAGGTTCATAGGGAATTTGTTTTTGAAGGCAGCCCCTTGCAGGTGGTCAATGAATATAAGTATCTTGGCCTTGATTTCCACAACAAACTCAGCTGGGAAACGTGTAGAGCAAAGAGGATACAAGGGGGATGGAAAGCTTTACACTCATTGCAAAATAGATGTAGAAGGGCCGAGTTATGGGATTGGAAGACAAAGAAAACTCTTTTTGGGCTTTTAGTTGTTCCAGTGGTACTATATGGATGTGAAGTTTGGGGTAGCAACACCTCAGCAAAAAAGTGGAGACAGATAGAGAGATTACAAAAACATTTAATCACACATAGTCTCAGGATTAAATCTACTGTCCCTTACGAGATTGTTCTAGCTGAGGTCGGGGCTTTACCTGTTGAAGCGTCTGCTATGTTTCGGTTGCTAAGCTATCTAAGAAGACTAGATAATATGGAGACTCATCGCTGGCCAAAAATGGCAGCAAATGAAAAATTAGATAGAAGAAAGAGCACGTGGATGAAACAGAATATCAAATCGATGAGCAAGTGGGGTATTAGCATAAGTGAGTGTCCAAATGTCAATAGGGAAATAAAAAGGTATGTGCAAGGAAAGTTCAAAGAAAGCATGTGGAAAGGGCCACTTGGGAGGAAGAAGGAATACTATGTCAAACATTTTAACCCTACACATGACCATACACAAAAGACCTACATCGGAATGGAAATAAAATGGAAAGCAAAAATGTTGATAGCTCAGATTAGAACAAGTTCGCACCAGCTTAGATGTGAGACCGGAAGGTGGATGATACCTAAAGAGGAGTGGGCAGACAGAAGGTGTAGATATTGCACTCAAGAAGTGGTTGAGACAGAATGGCACTACATTAGGGAATGTTCGGCTTACAAGGACATTCGGATCAATTATATTGAGACATTAAAAGGGAACAACTTGGGTGATCTGTTTGAAGAGAGAAGATAATAGGGTTTGCAGATTTTCTGGTCAAGATACACAGCAGAAGATCCAAGATGCAGAAAGAAAAAGAAACATAGGTTTTTGCGTTTTCTAGGGTTCACATCTCTTCACTAGCTATCTGTGGGTCCCATAGGCTGCTTGGCCTCGTGGACATGATTAAAAACATTCATTCATTCATTTCCCCCCACTGAACAAGTGGTAATGTGGATTGCTCATGGTCGGATTACCGCCTACATTTCAATTCCAGCTTTGTACTTAAGTTCAGATTTTTGTTAATGATCCCATCACCATATGCTATCACCTCGCCTTTCGAAAGGATCTTGGTGAACATTCTTGGCGAAGGTTACATTCAGTTTGATTTTTTTGGGAGCTAATGCTAACATTTGGCGTAGTGCTGGTTTGTGTTGTGAAAACATTGAGAAAAATTGAGGGGCATATTTCACTGTGAGACTTATGGAAGCTGCATAGGAGTTTGGAAGGATATTAAGTTGACATGGGAGGAATAAGGGAGCCAATAAAGGTCAGCGCTGCCTTCCTATGTGACACTTTATTGAGCTTTTGTTGCCTTCATCGACCAAATTTGGAATTAGCGATTTACTTCATTGACTATTATTCAGGCTTTAAAATATGAAATTGATCATTTATGGTGTCATCAAACATGGTAAAATTATTTCTAGGTCAGGATTGTATTGCAGAAGTTTATTGGTATTTTTATTCAGATTATATACTGATTTATGAATAATTTCTGAATGCAAATATTATGAGAAAATAAATATCCTTTTTAGAATATAATTGTTGAACCCTTTTGAAATGCAAAATCTTATTATGTTTAAAATATTGAAAACTCTATGAAACCATCCAATGCAATATATTCGAACACCACAATGGAAACATGGGAAAACAAGCATAGAACAACAGTTTGCTAACCGTTTCACGAAATGCATGCACAACTGAATTGAGAAAGTTGAGAATTTTCGCATGGTAATTTAGCTTGGGATCTTACACCCTTCTCAATATTCCTTTAAACCCTACATTTTTTTGTGATTCTTTTCTATGCAATACTAGGACACTAATGAAATATTGAACAGCAATATCAATATTTATTATTGAAACACTTTTGCACATCAAAGGTTATTAGTATTGCAACAATCAAAAAACTTATGCAATACCGATCCAAATATCGATATTACAACAGAAATCCTTATACATGGATTGCCTAAAATAACAAATAAATCTAAGTAGAAGCAAAAACGCATTTATTATTCACTGTAACAATAGCAATCAAAACTCACAATAAATGCTACGATTAGGAGTTAAATAGAAAGTACGAACAGGGGTATAGATTGTATAGTACTTGTATGACCATGGTAGGCATTAAAGGATATCAACAATGATATCTAACAATTGTTGAAGAATGGTGTGGAAAGGTACCCAATGGTACAGCGGCTTACCAATATTCTACAGCAGCCAAGGAAGGAAGTTGTTGACTGTTGCACAAACGCAAACATTTGGATTCTCATAACAACCATGGCCACTATGGGAGATACAATCAAATCTAAATGCTCACCCTTTTCTCTGTTAGTCTACCATAGTGTTCTCCTACCAAATTGGAAAGTAGAATAAAATTACAAACATATCAGCATGAAACATCCCCTATGGATGTTTGGCCCAAATTTTCCCAATTTTTCCACAAAAAATTTAACAAACAATTTGCATGCAAACAGATTTCTATTTATCGAATAACTTGCAAACAGATTTCAATGCAAATCATATAATATCAGTTTTAGAAATAAGGTCCGAAAATACATATGATTATTGCCTTCAAATCTTCAGTAGAATATCAACAAAATATCCAATCATAGCCACAGAACTTACAGTCGGATTGGGTAGAAGTTTGAATCTGAAGCACAAAGTGAGAAATCTGAATAATATCTCCAATAGACAATGGGTTTCCATCCACTACCTCCAAGCTCGAGGGTTTCCGTCCTCAAACCTGTTGAAAGCCAAAGCTTCCCACAATTCTCCAAGAGAATATAATAACCAAGCATAAACCAAGCATATCCATAAATGAGCCCTATAGATCCTTTTATATCTTTCCTGGGAGAGCTCACACACTTTTCTAGCCAATGTGGGATAAAAGATATATTTTTTCCCTTTTAACTTAAGTTCCCACATCAATAAAGTTAAATATTTTAATTTAACTTTATAACTTAACTTTATTGATAAACTAATTAATAATCGCAATTGATTATTAAAATATCAACTCAATATCATCAATAGCCATTGACAGGATATTATTTATGAACCATCAATGATCCTAACCTGGTCCAACTGACTTACTATAAATAATAAGTATCCCAAAAAACACATCAAAACTCCTCAGAATCACCCATAACTAAAACTACCTAGGCCAAATATCCACAAGATCCCTTAAATGTCCTGGTTAGCCTATGGAACCATGGAGAGATTAGGCTAACGACAACACCATACAATGTGTGCTAGAAAAGGGGGAATTACAGTCTGCCCTTCCCAATATTGCTTGTCCTCAAGCAATCATGAATCAACATACCAATACTAGGATCCCATAACATCCTCAGGGACATTGTTGCACTAATCCGCTACGCTACCCTAGTTAAAACATCTATATACCAAAGGTGAAGCAACGTATCTTGGTCCACAAAAGATATTGCACCAATCATGTCAGTTCCCGGATCCCATATCAATTTGTAGAACCTGCTGTAAGCAGTGAAAGAGTTTGCCAACCAATCACCCCGAGGTAACCATCCATGCATGTAGGATAGCAAAACAATATGAAGATGAACTCTCATATGCCAAATAACCAGCACAAATGACCACCAAACCTCGTTGTCATAACTCTGATTAGAAATAGAGGTGATATCAAATATGCCACCAAACCAATGCCAATCAAAGAAAAAAACTCCACTCTCCAACTCAACCCAAAAGAATCACCCATCAACATTCCCATACTACAGAATTACCGATGTAGTCAATGCAAAATCAGAAGGTGCCACATGATTCCAACTAGGGCAGCCATTAGTCCATAAGAGATTGAAGACTATGAAGTCTCCAAACAACAAAGATATTGCTGCCATATCAAGAGGAACGGTTAACCAATTCAAAAGTGAAGTATCTATGCCAACACTACTCAAAACAGACAACTCTTGAGTCACTAGCCCACTAAGAGATTCATCAACCCAATCACTATCACCATCACGGGAAGATTCCATAATGTTGTCCACCTCATGTAACAAGGTCGTTACCTCCTGATGAAGGAAACAAGTAGGAATGTTGTCATTCAAATCAGAATTTTCGTCATGTGTTTGAGTCATGTTTTTGACCCCTTTAAGTGCATCATTGTTGAAAATTTCATGACCAACACTTGTAACATTGTTTTCATGAGTATTCCCAAATGCGAGAGCCACAATATCCAAAGGAGGATGTAGATTGTTGCTGTCCCAAATCAGACTTTTGGGATCCTTTTCCACACTTTCATTGTAATCATTGAACCCCACCCATGCTGCGTTTGTCTCATGCTCCTGTAATGTCCCCGTTTTTAGCACTTAACTTTTCAGTGATTGGTAGCCTATTCCCAGTGTGCTGTCGGTTGGTCAGTGGCAGAATTAGGGTTTCCGACTGTTTGATGGGTTCTCTTGAATATTCAAGGTTTTGCTTATTGGAGTTTGGTTGTTTGGATTCTGGATTCCTTCTGGGTTTTCAGAGAGCTTCGTAGAGGTATGACTTGCAACTGCGTCGGGCAACTTTTTCGGACTTACTATTTTTAGTAAGTTATGACGGCTACAGCTTGGAGTCGAGGATTTTGGATCGCGGATTCTTTCTGGGTTTTCAGAAAGCTTCGCAATGGTGTCGCATGCACTTTGATCCGAGCAACTTTCCAAATTTACTATTTTTAGTAAATTCTATTTTTAGCAATGGTCAAGTCAACATTAGCTCAGCAAGCTTTCCTTTTCTGGCAGTTCATTGGGTAATTCTGATTTTTGGCTTAAGGGGTTCATTTTGGAGAAATAAGTCATTTAAAGTTAATAATGTTTTATTTTATAAAATAACCCCTTGTCCTAGTAATATGACTTTAAGTTGTTTTAAAAAGGGGGACTTTGAGGGTGGTCATCTCATGGGGAATTATTTTGATATGTCTAAAGTCAAAAATACTTCTTGGAGAAAGGGACGCCATTTTATGAAGAGGGGATTTTTAATAAAGTCAAGATTGAACATTATGAAAGGGGGCGCCCAAACTGGAGGGAAAAGGAGTCAATTCAAATTTGAAATTAGGGTTTGTTTTCTAAAAGCTTCTGGAGGGCCTTCACAAAGTTATAAAAGGAAGTCTTGGGACTTCATTTATGATCTTATGTCTTGAATATTGTTATGCTGCCGAAATGGTGTTGGACTGCTTCGAGGAATGAAAGCCTCCTAGCCTTGGCTCAACTTCGTGCTTGAGACATAGCACCTAGTGGAGAAGTTTGCTTATGTTGAGTGGATTTGTAGTGATATTTTGCATTGTAGAAGTTGTTTTGCATTTGTAGTTCAGTTTCTTGCATTTTAATCATAATCTGGAGTTGCTGATTTTGTATTGCAGATTGAAGTTTATACTTATAAGTCTTTGGGTGAATTTATTTTGGTTCTAGGTAGTTTACCCATGCATTTGCTAGCCTTCGGTGCCCCTCTATGCCAAGTTGCAGATTTTTTAGAGGTGTCTTGGATTTTATCTTGTTGGTAGAACATTTCTTGAGGTTGTACCATTCTGTTTTGCCTGGCAAGTGTTTAGAAAAAAAAATACTTCAATTTGTCAACTGTTTCTTTGTCTAGTCTTTATTGTCATCATCCTATCATTCGTTTGCATCAAGTCTCATGTCATTCTGGCAAGTATTGAGTGAGTTGTGAACATTTTAGTGGATTCTAGGGTTGTTGGTTATGCATATTAAGTTGTTGTTTTGTCATATCAGCTTGTGTAAGTCTATTATTTGAGTTGGGTTTGGGTTGAAAGTCACTGTGATCATTGAGGAGACATTATACTATATTGCAGCTCTGTTAGACTTCTTATTCTATGTTATTGGCAGGCACTCTTTAATTCATTGTAAGCTGAACAGTAGTACTGTCAGCAATCTTACTTCTGCTTCATTTGCTTCATTGTAATACCCACTGAATAAGTGGAAGAGGCTGGCTTGCCGCCTATTTACATTTTGAATTAGCATTGTAATTACTTAGCATCTCCATCATATGGTAGCTCCAATTCCATCTTGGGTTGGGAGCCACATTCTTGATGTCGAGTTACTTCAGCATAGTAGTTGGTAGGAATCCTCTGACCATATGTTCGTCCACCTTGGGCACATTCTTGGTTAGAGTTACTCTTTCAGCATTGCATTGAGATCCTCTGACCATATGCTCGCCGTCATCTGGCGCATCCTTGGTTAGAGTTGAATTCTGCATCACTTTGGTTTTAAGTGCTAACCCTAATGGGTGCATGTTGTTGTAATTGCATTCAAAAAATGGAAAAAAATTGGTTTGGAATATTTCAGCTCCTCCCACGTGATTCGAGGCTCAAAGAATTCTTCATCACTAAATGTCATAAGGCTGCATGATCATTTCTTGTGTGGCTCTTCAACTTTTTCATCCTCTTGTTCATTTTCTATCCTACTTGCATTGTTATCTTGCACCATTAAAGTGGCTGCCATAGAGGGCTGAATTTTTTATTTTTGCAAAGAGTGATGAGACACATTCAAATGAAGACATAGATCCACAATTTCTCTATCTTTTTCTTTTACCAACTCAACCGCTATGTCTCTATCACGAAGCATGAGTAAATAGTCCTCCTTTATCAACTCCAAAGCCTCCTTGAAAGAGTGCAATTGTGAATGTGTAATCCCATATCCCATTACTTTTAATCTTTCCTCTTTTTGGGCTGACCAAATGAGGTCCTCTAGAAGCTTATGTGTAGAATCCAACCGTGTCAAAGCTTGAACAATTTTATCATCCTTCACCACCAAATGATCTTGTAAATCTTCCCACACCAAAAGCTTTTGTTCTGATTTTTCTTCTTGTGTAGGATTTGTGTCATCATTGGAATCAACTAACACACTTGGAGATGCATTGTGATTACCCAAAGAATCCATACCATCATTATCGATAACAATCTCATGCTCAACATCAAGGAATTCTTGTTCATCTCTCCCATAGAGTCCTCTTGTGAATCTTCTTGCAAAGGTGGTGAAACCTCATGTGAGTCACTCCCCAATGAAGATTAATTTTTGTATTCTTCATGATTACTTGTAGGCTGCAAATCAAGATCAAACAATTCTTCTTTCCTTTCTTGTTCTTCTACCCAGGGCTCAACTTCTTTCCCAATGGTTGCTTTGCAATCTTCAAGCATGAATGGTGGCACAGCAATGAGATCAGCCACCAGAGCACTTATAGAACTCATATCCGCATATGATTTACCAAGCATAATCTCCAAATCACCCACCAAGAGACTCTTGCATTCCTTTGTAGATGTCTCATAATCTCTGTAGGATTTATCTAAATGCATGGCTAAGGCTGCTGCTATGTTTTCTTCTTCAAGCAATTCCTCATCATACGAAAATTCATGCACTTCTTTGGAGATCTCTGGGGGAACTAACAGGCTCACTTCTTCGGTTAGGCCATCCTCTTCAATTTTTGTAGACTCATTTGTTGGTATGTTTTCAATGCTACTTGGCTGCAATAGTTCATTTTCCTTATTAACTTCAGATATGTGATCAAGTGACCAATGTTCCTAGCAAGTGAAACAAATCTCCTCTCGCCTCGTTTGGTTCTTGCTCTTTTTGGGTGATCCTAGGACCTATATACCCAAAGAAATTAGCTTTGCAGCTGTCGTCTGTTCCTTGAACTTCCCAATTTTCTACTCAACCAAACCCTTTGAGAAAGCATAAGCTATGGGGGAAACACACTGCTCCTTCCTCCAAATAGCTAACAAGTCTGATTGCAACTGTTTGCAGATATCATCATCCTCATCTAGGATTAAGGACATAATAGCTTGCATACAAGCCCTCACATCATCTAGATGATGCTTCCTAATTTTAGTTAAGAAGCATTGAAACGTTTGCAGAATTGATTTATCACACTTGAGATCCAACATAAAGATAAATGGTCTGATTTTTGCCATGATTTCTAAAATCTTAGCCCTTTTACCAAAAGTAGGGGCTTTGACATCATGTAACCCATATAGGCTCTCCACAATCAGCTGTAGAACCTTCTTTAGTATGCGATCATTATAGAGTGCTACAGGAGTTGTTATCCTTACGATCTCACTGTGACAAGAAGCAACTGCAAGTCTCACCTTTTCACAAGGATGTTCCATGAACTTGTGCTAGACCAAAGCAAGCATTGAGGGTTGCAAAACCTAATTCAGAAGCATCCAATCTGCCTGATCTACTTTGGACAAATATGTGTCTATTTCCTCCAACTGTAAGAGACCAGGTGTCTCTCAACCCAACCACTAACTGAAAATATAAGGTTTTTGTTTGTTTTCTGTATTTCTTGATTTTTTTTGTGTTTTTGCAATAAAAGGGACAAATTGCGATTTTGCAATAAATGACTATAAAATTAATATAAAATACCAGATACATATAAACTACGGAAAATAGATCAAATATTGATGCCGGAAGGTTTATTGATCATTCTAAAAGATTACACTGCGTTTTAATCAACATGCAAAGAAATGGCAATAACATTTATTTTGAAAACCTGGTTATTGCAGCCGCCATGAAATAAGGTAGAACAGGTACGGCAAGCTTCATATCTTGAATCTCCAATCTCAGAACGAAGCAGAAAACCCCAGTGACCTAGGCGCCCAAGTTGCAGAAAACCAAAAGACCAAAAGTGAAGGCGTATTCTCCAGTTTAGGAAGTACGGCCCTTGCTGGTGCAAAAGTACGGCCCAACCAGCAGCAATGAATAAATCCATACACTCTAAATGATTTGCCAGACACTGTAAATAAACCTCTGGAAGTCACCTTAGATGATAGATGAATATTCTTCTTCAAACTCCTTCATGAATCGATTCAATAAGCACAACTGTAACCTCTAGATGAAGTTACCCTATTTGACAATCTTCAACTGATATTTCACAATCTCAGTATGCCAGATCTTGAAGAGGGAACGTTCTTCAAAATCAAATGTCTGCAAAAACCCTTGTTTTGCAAACCCCAATGCTCAAAGAGGAAAATAAGACAAATTTGAATAATCATAACATGAGTTCGATTTGTCCTTGAAAGAATATATATGTCCTCAAAAAAATACAACTTTCCTCATTAAATTCATTAAAAATGCATTTAATAATAAATATTCGCCTTTTAATATTTAGGCTAATATTTATTTAAATGGCGTCCTTTTTATTTTAATGGGTATTAATCTCATTAAATATTAATTTTTCCCTCTTTCCTTGTAAAGTATTAAAAATACTTTATAATTTGCCATTTAAATATTAACTTTAATATTTCATTAAAATGACTTTATATTATAAATTCAAATTAAATATTCCTTCAATTATTATTAAATGCTTCTGATAACCCCCGTTTGCTCAACCAAACATCAAACCGGGTCGATACTGAGCTGACCAGCTAAACCAAGTGCCCTGCCCAAAATAGCAGCTTTCGCCTGCCTGACTTACTATAAATAGTAAGTATCTGAAAAACCTCTCTGAAAGAGTTTGCAAAGGCCCAACCTGAATCAACTGCTGGAGTGATGTTCCCAACTCTGGATAACTGCCTTAAGTGATCCTCTAAACACCTCTGCCAACCTACGAGGATCTAATTAATAGGCTAACCACTGACACGACGGTACTGTTTAGGACGGGGACATTACAGTCCGCCCTCCCTGAAATTTCTTGTCCTCAAGCAATCTCAGCTCTGGATGCTGTAAAATCTCCTCTGACTCCCAAGTAGCATCCTCAACCGGCAAGTCTCTCCATTTGATCAAATACTCTCTGATAACCCGCCTCTGAAGATGTCTCTCTCTAACATCAAGGATGGTCTCAGGCACTAATATCAACTTTCCCTCATCATCAAGGGGTGGCAGTACTGGAGAGGGGATCACATGTTGACCCAATGCCTTCTTCAGGCATGAGACATGAAATACGTTATGCACCCTGCTATCCACCGGTAAATCCAACTCATAAGCAACCTCTCCCACTCGTCTGATAACACGGAATGGACCATAGTAACGAGGTTTCAACTTCTCTGCACCACTCTTCTGCAAAGTAGATTGACGGTATGGCTGTAACATGAGATACACCATGTCACCCACTGCAAAAGAACGCTCAACCCTCTTCTTATCAGCATACTGCTTTTGCTGATTTTGTGCCTGCTAGATATTGTCTCTGAAAGACCTCAAAATGTCCTGCTGACTCTGCATCATATCTCCTGCGCTAGGCACTCTGCTATCACTTAATATCAAATCCAAAAGGTTGGGCGCCTCATACCTGTATAATGCCATGAAGGGCGTCATCTGTATAGTCATGTGATGAGTAGAGTTATAACAATACTCACAGAGGTTTATCCACCTCACCCAAGCTCTCTGCTGTCCAGCTATGTAATTACGCAGATAACCTTCCACCCACTTATTGACAATTTTCGTCTATCCATCTGTCTGTGGATGGTAGCTGGTACTCGGTGTCAGTTCGGTCCCACAAAGCCTGAACAACTCCTGCCAAAAGTTGCTCATGAATCGACTCTCTATCGCTGACTATAGTCTAAGGCAAACCATGTAACCTGAATACCTCTCTGAAGAAAAGCTCTGCAGTCTGCGACGCTGTGAATGTAGTAGTGATCGGAAAGAAGTGCGCATATTTGGTCAGCCGATCAACAACTACATAGATACAATCTTTACCTTGGGCTTTCGGCAAACCCGTGATAAAGTCCATCGATAAACCCTCCCACTTCCTGTCAGGTATCGGAAGTGGCTGAAGCAATCTAGCAGGATATGTGTGTTCTTGCTTGTTCTGCTGGCAAACAGAACACTCGCGAACATACTGTAAAACATCAGTCTTTAGCCCTTTCCAAGTAAACCGTTCCCGAACCAACTTGTATGTCTTGAAGTAACCGGGATGGCCCGCCATAGGAAGATCATGAAAGGCTCTCAGAACTGTATTCCTCAACTCGGAACCAGGAACCAGAAAAATCTGCCCCTTGTAAATGATCAAGTCATCCACAATGGTGTACCTACTATCCTACTCTGTCCCATCAACAATGCTAGAAGCCCATGGGTTCTTAGCATACTCAGTAATGATCCTGTGCCTCCAATCCTCGGAGATATGTGCCATAGCATTCAACTGAGGTCTACGAGATAAAGCGTCAGCTACAACATTCTGCTTCCCCTTAATGAAAGTGATATCAAAGTCATACGACTGCAGTTTGCTGACCCATTTTTGCTGTCTCTCATTCAGGTCTCGCTGTCCAAGGAAGTGTTTCAGGCTGTTGTGGTCTGTACGCACACTGAACTTGCTGCCTACCAAGTACTGCCTGAACTTAGCCAAAGCATGCATAATGGCTAACATTTCCTTGTCATAAATACTATAAAACCTCTCAAGACCCCTAAGCTTCCTACTCTCAAAAGCAATAGGGTGCCTCTCCTGCATCAAAACAGCACCAATGCCCCCACCTGAAGCATCGCAAAACAAATCAAATGACTTCGTAAAGTCAGGCAATGCTAGCACTGGGCACGAAGTCATGATCATCTTAAACCTGTCAAAGCACTCCTGAGCCTGTGGTGACCAAGTAAAAACCCCTTTCTTTGTCAAATCCGTAAGGGGTGCGGCGTGACGTGAGAACCCACTAACAAATCTCCTATAAAAAGCACACAACCCAATGAAACCTCTGAGCTGCGTAAGGTTCTCAAGTACTGGCCACTCAACTATAGCTCGGACCTTCTTAGGGTCCATACTAACTCCCTTGGCATTGATGATGTGCCCTAGATACAACAACTCCGCCATGCCTAGCTCACACTTGGATTCCTTGGCATAAAAGGACTCCTCAGCCAAGATACCCAAAACTGTGTCCAAGTGAGCTAAATGCTCCTCCCATGACCTACTGTACACCAGGATGTCATTGAAGAAGACCAATACAAATCTCCGCAGCTGAGAACCGAAGACCCTGTTCATGGTAGCCTGAAAGGTGGCAGGTGCATTGGTTAGACCGAAAGGCATAACCAAGAACTCGAAGTGACCGCAATGGCACCTAAAAGCGGTTTTCTCAATGTCCTACTCCCTCATCTGAATCCGGTGGTACCCGGATCTCAAGTCAATCTTCGTAAAGAAGATAGCACCGTGCAACTCATCAATCAACTCATCAATACGAGGTATCGGATACCTATTCTTAATTGTCCTCTTATTGAACTGGCGGTAATCTATGCACATCCGAAGTGATCCATCCTTCTTCTTCACCAATACAACCAATGAAGCAAAAGGTGACTTGCTAGGTCTAATATGCCCCATAGCCAGTAACTCATTGATGGTCTGCTCTATCTCATCCTTGAGTCGTTTCAGATGCCTGTAGGGTGTAATCATAATGGGCTTTGTGCCCTCCTCCAACTCGATAATATGCTCAGTGCCTCTGTCTGGAGGTCTACCAAGTGGAATGTTGCTAAACACTTTGGAGTGTTTAGTCCTCAGTATCTGAATGTCTGGATGGTACTCACCCTTCCACTGCTCCTGCTGTGCTGGCAATAACATACACTCTGCAGCCCAATCAACCATATCATGACGAATGAGTCTCTCCATCCGCCTGTACGAAACCATCCTCAAATTATTGTCTCTAATGGCTTTGATGACATGAGGTTTCCCATTAACCTTGAACTTCATCTCCATGTCTCGTAGATTGAGTGTGAACTCACCCAAATCGTGAAGCCATGCCATCCCTAACACCACATCAGTATCTCCCATATTAAGAACATAGAATTCAGTCTTGAACTCATAGCTGTTCAACCGCATCGGAAGATCAATTATCTTTCTGTCACATTTGAGGGTGTACCCATCAGCCACCTTGACTCGAATACCCTCAAACTCCTCTGTCTGTATACCACGTCTCTCTACCAACCGTACATCTATGAAATTATGAGTGGCACCAGTGTCAAATAGAGTGATTACCTTTTGACCTGCTAGGAGCCCACGAAGTCTAAAGGATCCATCTCTCTGAAGACTAGTCAAATGTGCCTCCTATAGCTTCCTACCTCCTTCATTTTCACCGTCATTTTCAAACCTCTCATCATCTAAATGCTCAGAATCAGCTTGCTGGTCTGACAGATCAGAATGCTCTTCCCCCTCATAAAACCACTCCATCTGGTTATTTTTCACCTTGGGACGAAGAGGGCATACATGTTTACCATCATAGGGTGCCTTGCACCAAAAACATAATTTTTTCTTTCGTAAATCATTTAGTGTTTCTCTATCAAATGGTGGTGCATTTTGTCTCCTAGGATCAGGCGGATCCCTCTTCCTGTCAAATGGCTTATTCCTGTCAAATGACCTACTTATTCCTGTCAAATGACCTATTAGGCCTCGTGTAAGGTGTCGAGCCAGAACCGAACTTGCTGCGAGGTGCTGCAAGCTCCATGTTACGTGCCTTCCTCATGGCCTCCTGAAGAGTAGGAGGATCAAATGCCTTGACCCAACCTCTCATAGGCTCCATCAAACCCTCGACGAAGAGAATAACAAGTCTCCGTTCTAAAATGCCTATCACCATGACTGCAACCCTCTGAAATTCACCGACATAAGCATCCAAACTACCTGTTTGTTTGAGCTGAGCTAGCTCCCTGAAGTAGAGTTCTGGATCCTTCTTGTCGAAACACTCTATGAGCCTGCTGGTGAACTCCTGGAAAGTAGTGACTGCATGATGGCCAAGTGTGTACATGCCATGATGCCACCAATCATGTGCCAACCCATCAAGATGCAAAGTAGCAAACTTAATGGCCTCGTCCTCCTGCATAGGTCTCAGTGATAGATAATTGTCCAACTTTTGGACCCAAGACCTCACTGAACTCTTATCAGACCCGTCAAAGTATGGCAAGGTGATTTTGCTAACTGCATACTGTAAATCCCTGTTCACCTGTGGCTGTGGCTACTGGTGCTGAGGAGCTCTGCGGTCAAATCTACCTCCCCCTCTAGGTTTATGCACATCCATAAACTCATGAAAAGACAACGCCTGCCTGATCTCAGGTGCTAATGATAGATACTCACCATGAAATCTAGTCACATTCGCCACTGACATGCCATTGTGTGGCTGAAACTCCTGATGATGACCCTGCTACTCTGCCTCCAAAGTCGAAGGTGGGGTCTCTCTAGATATGAATGTAGGTTGTCCAAACCTACGCTCATGATAGATAGGTGATGACTGTCGCGGTGCTGATACCAAAGGCTGGTCCACGCCTGCAGTCCTGCTCGTCTGCCCTATCTAAATGTAGTGCGGTTGGGATGGAGTATACTATCTGATAGTGCCCATCAACTGGGACATCATGTCCATCATATTATCGTGCCTTCACCTAAACTCCTCATCAGTAATATCACCTTCTGCATGTGCTTTCCCTGAATCCCTATGTGTCTCTGCAAGAATCTCACGATCTGCCATCAATGTTGTAACACTGTTCTCACTGCTATTGGAACTGGATCTATGAATACCCAGAACCCCTGATACCGTCTCACCTTCAGGAATAGGTGGACTTGTCCAATCCTCAACCCTGCCTGTTCCTCTACCCTTACTGTAGAAAATGATATCTCTACTCATGAAAAAGCATCTAAAAAGCAAACTTCTGACTAAAAAAGCACAAGATGGCAGGAAAACTGTGCTCTGATACCACTATAAGAGACCAGGTGTCTCTCAACCCAACCACTAACTGAAAATATAAGGTTTTTGTTTGTTTTCTGTATTTCTTGATTTTTTTTGTGTTTTTGCAATAAAAGGGACAAATTGCGATTTTGCAATAAATGACTATAAAATTAATATAAAATACCAGATGCATATAAACTACGGAAAATAGATCAAATATTGATGCCGGAAGGTTTATTGATCATTCTGAAAGATTACACTGCATTTTAATCAACATGCAAAGAAATGGCAATAACATTTATTTTGAAAACCTGGTTATTGCAGCCACCATGAAATGAGGTAGAACAGGTACGGCAAGCTTCAGATCTTGAATCTCCAGTCTCAGAACGAAGCAGAAAACCCTAGTGACCTAGGCGCCCAAGTTGCAGAAGACCAAAAGACCAAAAGTGAAGGCACATTCTCCAGTTTAGGAAGTACGGCCCTTGCTGGTGCAAAAGTACGGCCCAACCAGCAGCAATGAATAAATCCGTACACTCTAAATGATTTGCCAGACACTGTAAATAAACCTCTGGAAGTCGCCTCAGATGATAGATGAATATTCTTCTTCAAACTTCTTCATGAATCGATTCAATAAGCACAACTGTAACCTCTGGATGAAGTTACCCTGTTTGACAATCTTCAACTGATATTTCACAGTCTCAGTATGCCAAATCTTGAAGAGGGAACGTTCTTCAAAATCAAATGTCTGCAGAAACGCTTGTTTTGCAAACCCCAATGCTCAGAGAGGAAAATAAGACAAATTTGAATAATCATAACATGAGTTCGATTTGTCCTTGAAAGAATATATATGTCCTCAAAAATACGACTTTCCTCATTAAATTCATTAAAAATGCATTTAATAATAAATATTCGCCTTTTTAATATTTAGGCTAATATTTATTTAAATGGCGTCCTTTTTATTTTAATGGGTATTAAACTCATTAAATATTAATTTTTCTCTCTTTCCTTATAAAGAATTAAAAATACTTTATAATTTGCCATTTAAATATTAACTTTAATATTTCATTAAAATGACTTTATATTATAAAGTCAAATTAAATATTCCTTCAATTATTATTAAATGCGTCTAATATCCCCCGTTTGCTCAACCAAACATCAAATCGGGTCGATACTGAGCTGACCAGCTAAACCAGGTGCCCTGCCCAAAATAGCAGCTTTCGCCTGCCTGACTTACTATAAATAGTAAGTATCTGAAAAACCTCTTTGAAAGAGTCTGCGAAGGCCCAACCTGAATCAACTGCTGGAGTAATGTTCCCAACGCTAGATAACTGCCTTAAGTGATCCTCTAAACACCTCTGCCAGCCTACGAGGATCTGAGTAATAGGCTAACCACTGACACGACAGTACTGTCTAGGACGGGGACATTACACCAACTTAGAGAGAACATCATTGGTAAATTTCATGGACTTCAATTCTAATCCAATTACATAGAGCCAATTCCCTACATCATTTTCTTTTTGCAAGTCCCTTAGTTGTTTACCATTGAATGTATCATTGAATTCTTTTGAGAAAAGGTCACTTTTCAGATTTGCCATTGTCTTCATTTTATTTACTGGACCTTTTTTCCACTAAGGAGTTTTGTAAAATAGTTTGCGTTTGTACTACTGTAGGTTGTTTTTCTTCTCTTTCTTTGACGCATTTATTGATGGCAAGTGCAAAAAGGCTTAATCCAATGATACCAAATGACCTTTAATGCAATTAGTATGCAAATGCAAGTATTCTTATTGAAAATGATATGCAATTATGACAAGTACACTTTCAGCAAATAGACATTTTGTCAAATTTCATGTGCAATCTCCAACTTATGTAGAATAGATAGACTTCAATTGATTTCAAACTCTCCCCAGTCCCTTATAGCAGATCATATATAATGATGATATATTTCAAATTATATAGCAGCAACTTAAGATTCTCTAAGTAAAGCATGCATTCATTAGACACTATTAGGACAGAGATAGTATTGTCAATTATATTAAAGTGCCTAATACCAAACTTGAACAATACAAATAGGGGAACCTAATTGTTTAATTGCAGTGACTTGTATGATTTGGAAACTTCATTGGAATCTGCCTTCTCAATCAGCTTGCCCAACTCTATACCCCTTCCAGCACATAGCATATACAATGATGTGTATTCCCAGATATGAGCTCGATGATCTTCTTGAAGTGAGGCGACCCATTTCCAATGTACGTTTCTTCCAAGTTGATATCATTCCAATGCTTTGTTAGTTGAATGTTGCGCCCAAAAGTCAAAACTAAAGTCATTCTCCTCCTTACAACGTCACCTGGTCAACTTGCCTTGCCTGCGTTTGTCTTAACCTAAACTAGTTTCCCACCTTCAATAAACACAATTGAATCTGGTATTAGCTTTTAATTCAATTTAAATGTAAGCAGCTCCTGATAGTTAAACAAAATATGACGACTTCTTCAAATGATCCCATATGTCCTCCAAATAGCTCCCAAATTTTTCTTGAAGCGACAGCTCCAATAATCCCGTCTTTTTCCTGACATTACCTTCCAGTGATGACTTCTTTAATCGATGCCCTCTCTTTAAAGTTCAAAATGTAACTTTGTCTTATATGAGCAGGTCTCAAATCTGAAGCTTGGCATCTAACTAATATTAATTATCAGCTCCTTATTCGCACTTTGGCAGCTAGCACACAGCCAACACTTGATAAAGTTGCCTTAGTTTGTCTTTTTCTATAATTCATCCCTCCTAGATGTCTTAACCAGCAACGCCAAGACTACAGTAGCAATGCAATCTTCTTACTACTAAAAGATTCTCCTCTCCAGATCGCACCTTCCAATAATTCTAACTTGCCTCTATGTAATCTTGAATCTCCATCAAGTCATCTTTTAATAAATCATTCCTCTAATTTCTAACCTACCACGACTTCTTCAAGAGAATGTCAACCTCCAATAATTCTCGATATAATTTTCCTTGGTTCAAAGATTGATAAAGCCTTATTTTCTTTAAAGCTGCTCTTGATTGCTTTATTTGTCGTTTCTTATACACATTATTCAATTCCCGTCAACATAAGGAAGCGACAGAGATTGAACTCTTAAAAGATTCTAAAATGATATTCAAATCTTGAATATTTGCGTCACCTTAATAAATCGACCCAAATACTAGTCGAAACTGCCGCTTAAAATAATTTGTCTTGTTTGAACCCAGCACTGGAGTGAATACCAACGGCCTCCATAGGTAAATTCTCAATGAATCATTAATATATATTATTCATTCTCTATCAGATATAAACACCATCATATTTCTTTTGAAAAACTTAAACCTCTCAAATGTGTCAACCCCTGAACGATCTTCTGTTGAAATCATTCAAACCCCAATATTCAAAAATTCAATGAGCCTTAGCAACCTGAATTTTAAAAACCCTCTGATAATTCTTCAAACCCTATACTCTGAAATTTTTGCCTTCTCGAAAAACAACACAGGATGGCAGGAAACCGCTCTGAACCACTGAAACATCCCCTATGGATGTTTGGCCCAATTTTTCCACAGAAAATTTAACAAACAATTTGCATGCAAACAGATTTCTATTTATCGAATAACTTGCAAACAGATTTCAACATAAATCATATAATATCAGTTTTAGAAATAAGGTCTGAAAATACATATGATTATTTCTTTCAAATCTTCAGTCGAACATCAACAAAATATCCAATCGTAGCCACAAAACTTATAGTCGGATTGGATAGAAGTTTGAATCTGAAGCACAAAGTGAGAAATCTGAATATCATCTCCAACAGACAATGGGTTTCCGTCCACTACCTCGAAGCTCGAGGGTTTCCGTCCTCAAACCTGCTGAAAGCCAAAGCTTCCCACAATTCTCCAAGAGAAAAGAATAACCAAGCATATCCATAAATGAGCCCTGTAGATCCTTTTATATCTTTCTTAGGAGAGTTCACACACTTTTCTAGCCAATGTGGGATAAAAGATATATTTTTTCTCTTTTAACTTAAGTTCCCACATCAATAAAGTTAAATATTTTAATTTAACTTTATAACTTAACTTTATTGATAAACTAATTAATAATCACAATTGATTATTAAAATCTCAACTCAATATCATCAATAGCCATTGACAGGATATTATTTACGAACCACCAATGATCCTAACCTGCTCCAACTCACTTATTATAAATAGTATCCCAAAAAAAACACATCAAAACTCCTCAAAATCACCCGTAACTAAAACTGCCTAGGCCAAATATCCACAAGATCCCTTAAATGTCCTAGTTAGCCTATGGAACCATGGAGAGATTAGGCTAACGACAACACCCTACAACGTGTGCTAAAAAAGGGGACATTACCCAACAATTGATTCTTAATGAAATAGCCTCAAAGAACGACGAATTTTTGTCATCTGCTCTTGCCTAGAAACCACAAGGTTTTCCATCCTCTAAATTTTAGCACCCTGAGAGTTTTCATCTGCTCTGTGCAGTGTTTGAGACTTTGATTCTAACACCTGGTAGTTAGCCATCCTCCATTGATGACCTTGAAGGTCCTAACTTTTCTTCTGAAAAAAACGAAATAGACCCACCAGAGAAAAACTAACTTTTTGATGATTTTGATTGGACCAATGTGATCGTGACATAAATTCAACCAATCAAAATCAATTTGAGCCCTTTCTGTAAAGATTCTATTTGTAGGGTTTTTTCTGAAAATAGGACCTGACATGCAAAAAATTTGAAATTCTCCAAAATTTTGCGAGCATCCTTTTGACAATAAATCCAAAAAAAACCCTATGGTCCGTTTATTTTTCAGAAATTTCTAAGAATAGAAAATTGCTATTTTGAAAAATTTTGACCCTTTTTGACTTTTAACAACAATTTTACAAGATTTTGACCATTTTTACCAAAATGCCTTAATGAAGCAAAAAATTTAATTTTGGGTACAACACTATCATTCGACCAGCCGATTATTTGAAGGGTTTTGAATTGCAACAAATATGATATATCGATATGATTGCAAATTTGTCTCTAGAGGAGACCTCACAAATTTGCAATGAAGAACATCTGTGAAAGACCTGAATGATCTCTCCAACTAACCAGCTAGGGTGGATTAGTTTCACCATTGAACCCAATCACCCTAGGGTTTCCATCCCAGAGTCAAGAACTTTGAAAATCTCTCCAAATCACCAAATAGAGAAAACTAATCAAGCATAATGCAAATGAGCTCAAAACTCCACATTATATACTCCATGAACTTTTCTCGCTCAAATAATAAAATATCTATTATTATAAAGTGACTTTATAAAGTACCTTTTTAATATTTCCCCAAAGTCACTTTCTAACACCATTTGATCTAATTATTTAATATTACCTTATAAATGTACTTTTTCGCCAGGCAACATTAAATAATTAAATTAATCACTTCCCTTTATCTGACTATAGCCTACGAGAATTAAATAGGCTATTAAGTCTTCCTAGAACTATCATTGGGAAAGGGACATTACATATAAGGGTGGCAAATTCATGAAGAAAAATTAACATTTATAGAAATCAAGGTTAATACATATATATGTGTGTGTGTATATGTATATGTATGTGTGTGTGTGTGTATACCACCCTTACAAATAACTCTGATTCTTGACCAGCATAAGGAGAAGCATTTATGAAAAGTTGGAAACAAAGCATCTAGTTTGAATAGGTTTAGAGAGAAGCATGGGGCAGCAACCTAAAGCTCAAAGCAATTCCTTCTTATATGAGTCTAGTGTGGGAAGGTTTTATATTTTTAGTACATAATGGTGGCAAATTCATGAAGAGACAAGTATTGTCTTATAGAAATCAAGGTTAATCTTCAGTTTTTATTGGAAAATACTTCCTAAAGAATTAAATAAATGTATGTATGCACATATATATGTATGTATATAAATCCACTAAAATGTTCCTTAGTTCCTTAGTCTATGTGATAACAAACTTCCTTCTCTAGGACAAGTAGATGAGTCATTACAATGTGGATGCAACAGAGAGGAAGGAGAGTTGGGATGACTCATAGATTGTGAGAAGGATTGGCACAAAGAGTGGTAAGTAATGAGGCTGATTATGTCACAATGGTCAATAGAATACTCATTTGGATTTTCCTACGTATATTTGATGTAATACTAAATTTCAATTAGGTAATCGTTCTAGAGTAATTGTCATCATGTCACATGATAAAGTCACAATTAGTGGAGTTTATTTAAAGTCAAGTGAGATAAGATATCTGTTAATGGGCAGTGTCAAAATATCATTCCTAAATTCATTATGCACATTATTAGAAACTTAATCAAATATAAGAATCATTTCTTCATTTTCTCTATTCAGCCTCTAAATCAATAATCAACACTGAATTTGAGTTGGTCAGAGAGATGCCTACCATAACCCAAGCATTGGCAAGATCAATGGTGCGAGCTGTTGGTGTAACAAAAACAGTGTCACACCCCTGCAGATTTTGAAGGATTCAATAATGATTTTTAATTTCAATGTAACTTTGGAAAATGAATTAGGGTTAACTTATCACCTGTCCTTCTCTCAAAGAGTGGAAATCTGCAGTGCTCTGGTTATGCATAAATTGAACTCGGTCATCTCCACTAACTGAGCAGAAGCACCATTTTCACATGTTAAATTGTCAAATATGAGATCTCAATCCCCTTTTTGACTGGATACTAGATCCCAAAACATAGAAAAGTAGCCAAACAATATCATAGATCAAAATTTCACAATGAGAGACCACCTGTGGGACCATAAGTCTTATCAATCTGGCTGCATGCTTAATGAAACATCGATACCTTCAGAAATTAAATTTGTGATTTCACCAGACAAGCATGTAATTTCCTAATTAGAGGTGATGACTTCAATTATTACCCTTATATAAATCACTTATCATGAGAAGTCCTCACATTTTATCACCTTCCAATTTGATGGACAGGTTAAGCATATATAACATAGTTACTGTGGTTCCCAAATTTAAGAAAATCAACCTTCTTAGTCTTTCTGTA
Source organism: Sequoia sempervirens (assembly GCA_007258455.2). NCBI lineage: Eukaryota > Viridiplantae > Streptophyta > Pinopsida > Cupressales > Cupressaceae > Sequoia > Sequoia sempervirens. The sequence continues at coordinate 198,562 of VDFB02209720.1, read as the reverse complement.
TGACAAAACCAAAATAAATACAACAGTGGAGAAGGAGAAAAGAGATCTTTAGGTTAACAAAGATGAATTCAGTGTTAGACCCCTGTGAAATTTCAAAAGGAAAGCATTATTTTCTTTTGAAAGGGCCAACCTGCTGTTGTCCAGGACAGAGCTGATCTTGTTTGGTCTTTAAAAAGATAACAGAAATGTTCAGGTCTATGTTCTAGGACATTTCAGAGGATGGAGACAGCAGGGGATGGCTGAGGGTGGTAGTATAAATGTGAATTTTTTAATATAGGGATATTCTAGTTTTTTACAAGTTTAACTATACATGACATCAATTTTTTTACAATTTTAACTATACATGACATCAAATTTTGAGTTTAGACATTCATATAATTTATCAAATTTGATATTAAAATTAATCAAAGATTCAAAATCATAAATATAATTGAAATTTACATGGCTGATTAGTGATAGCAGTATAGCAGGAATAAAACCTTCAAACACGAATTTCTGGCTTCATTGTTCAAACTCAAGTCTCAATGTTTTCTATACACAGCAGCATAAAAACATATAGTACTATTGCAAAGTACGACTATCCCTCATCTAGGCTATCAATAGCTAAAGAGCTCTTTGAATCTAGGTCACTTTGTATATCAAGTTGTGGCTTGTTCAACGGAATCTTGACTAATCTTAGCTGCTACCACTCCACAATATGTGTAACATCTTCAAGATCAATATCACTGTAGTCAGGAAGATAGAAATAAATAAATAAATGTGGTAATCTGTAATTAGTCGCTGATTGTTGGTTGGTAGTTGCTTGGTAGTTGCCGACGGTTGGCATTCAACCAACATCGGCTTGCTATATATTGTATGTTTGCAGTAATCGGGGACCGCATACATTTTGTATTCTATAATAATTGCCTATCCAATGAATAAAGGGATACACGACATATATTATGTGCACTGTTCTGAGTAATTGATATGTTTTATTATTGTTGTTATTTATTTTCGTTTACTCTTTGTTAATCATTCAATTAGCATTATTGAGTAAACATTTCACGATGCTGCCAATACAAACCTTGGTGATACACAACTCGTAGACGGGAATCATGGCAATGTAATGGGATAGCCGACTGAAGAATCTATGTAATGTCCTCTTCCGGTGCCTAAGCAAGAGTGATTAATTAGCCTATTTTATTCCCGTGGGCTAATGTCAGAGATAAGGGTTATTTTAATTTAATTATTTAGTACTATCCATCCTAGCGTATTTTAAAGGTAATGCTATTCAATTAAATTAATAAAGTTCGTAATGTGACTTAAGTGGAGTATTTAATGAAGGTTAATAAAGTCACTTTATTCCCAGGTTTAATTAAAATATCAAAAAGCGGGAATTTTAAAAGTCACTTTTGGAGATGGATAATGTTTTTCAAACTCAATTTTGGACTATGCTGGATATTCTTTCTATTGTGTGGATTTTGGAACACTTCTTGGAGCTCAAAAACCATAGGATGGAAACCCTAAGAGTAACTGGATTCGGTGGTGCAACAATTTTACCCTAACCAGTTTGTTGGAGAGATTGCTCAAATTTTTCACATGGATATTACAGGTGGAAACAAACAAATTTGTGAAGTTGTGCCAATCTTGCTCAGCCCTAACTAGATCGTACAGAAGAACTTCCTGGCAGAGGAGGCAATTAATTCTTTAAAGACTTATCAGCCTTAAAGATTATCACAACTTCCTTAATATTAGTCGGCTCAATAATATAGATCGCAACTATTATAAGGTGGGGTCACTGCTCAAATTTAAGGAGTTACTAGGAAGTGATGTGGCCATTCGGGAGAGTCATGGAGATCTCAAACACCATACCTCGTTGCCATTCCTTTCATTGTCATCGCCTTTCATTTTATCCACCAGCTATTCCTCCATCCCAAGCACCAATATAAGTGAAGTTGTGGAAGTTTAAGGCTACTAATCGGTAATAAGGAGTCACTACCTTGAGGGTGTATATCATCTACAATCAAGTTTTCATGTATGCACGAACATGTTAGAAGTAAAGTTGTGGAAATTAATTTATATTTTAACTCACTTGAATGTGAAGACTTCTGAAAAAATTTGTACACCTTTTCTAAGAGATTAATATAAATTTCAGATATACTGTTGCTGGGTCATTTTGTATATGCTAGACTCATGATTGTAACTCAATGATATTATGGAGAAATGAGAAATGCAATATTATTTTGATCATGTCCTTATCAATCAAAATCAATACAACTACAAACACACTTCAGTCTGCTACCAAATTATTTGACGAAATGCCTATACACACAAATTGGAGAAAGCGAAAAAAAATTGCATAGAAAATTAGCTTGGGATATTTCAACCTGTGCAAGCAAACAACAAAATGGAAGACTCGTTGACAAAAGACTTGGTAAACCTATGGGACATTTCACTAAAGTAACACATACAGAGGGAAGCTCACAGGAGAGAGGTCCCTGGGGCTGCCATCTAGGACAACCTAACTCTCAACCCAAAGGTTGATTGTCTTCTCAATAGACAACCAAGATTAATTGCACGTCACTAAATCATATTGCAAGATCTTCGAGCTGAGAGAAACCAAGAACAACAAAGGCAACAAATACAACGGTACAAAGAACTAAACAAAAGGGACAAAGAAGAGCATGATACTGATTGATGATGTACGTTGAAGAAATAATGTCATTAACCTTGAATAAAGACGAGAAATTAATACAAAGTGGTCACGAACCAATCAACCAAAAAATAATATCCCTAAGAATAAAAGAACAAAGAGAACGGTGACGACGACTGAGGGGTGAAGTTGAAGAATGCAAAGGGTTCTTGAGGGAAAGCTCAAGCCCACCCAAGAGCAGAAGCCGAAGCGTAAGTAGAAGCCATAGTCAGGAGAGAAAGTGAACTTTTACAACAAGAGAATCTAGGAAGGGAGAGTGGGTAGAGATAGCCCAACACTAACCACTTCCTAACAAAACATACACTAATCTCACCAACCAAACCAGAGAACCGTTTGTACCATTAGCGTCAAACGAAGCAAAACAAAAAGAGAAGAAGAGAACACCACCAAAGAATCGTACGGACCATCACTAACAGACAAAGAAAGGTCATCATTGGGTGACAAAGAAGGTTCACCATCAAGCAAAGGGGAAGGCAAGAAGGGAACCGCCAACCTAACCGTCCAAGAACAATTCGTACCAATAGAACCAATCGAAGAGTGTAATATGTGATGTCCTCTTTTTCGGCATGATCATGTTTGATGGTGGTTAGCCTATTTCTCAGACTCTCGTAGGCTAACAGATTGGGTTAGAGGGTCAGTGGTACATTCTGGAGAGTTTGATCGTTTTGGTTTTCAGAGCCCAGTGACTGGTTCACAGCAGGCGTTGGCATTTCAGGAGTCCACAGCTTCTGACGGCACGGGAATATTCTGAGTTTTGAGCGAGTTATGGAATTTTAAGTGATTAAGTTAATTATTTAACTTAATGCCTTTTTTATTAAAGTCACATCGACTTTAATATATTTTATATCACTTAAAATGTTCAAAAGGAGATTTAATATTTTAATGACTTAAAATATTAAAAAGGTGCGGTCAAGTATTAAGTGGAAACTATTGAAAAAGACTTAATACAATATTAAAAGATTTTAATGATTGAAAAAGGCGTATTTTTCTTGAAATGCGTGCCATTTGGGTATAAAGCATTTCTCTGGCAATAGAAACTCATCTTTGACAATTTCACTTTGCCTTGTGCCATTTTTACTGTGCATTCTCCTGTGACCAGGGTTTGAACATTTTGTCCATTGAGGAACGATAACTCTTCAGTGTTGAGTGCTTTTGAGGCTGTGAAAGATCAGCTGAATCAGTGCAGTTGAGAACTTCATTCAGAGGTTCTACAGGTTTTCATTCAGAGAATTATTATTTGGGTTTTTTTTCAGTTCAGAGGAGGGTTTCATCATCTTGAGGCGTCCTCACCAGCATCTCTCAGCTTTCATCTTTGTTTCTTCTGTGAATAGCTTGGGCCGTACTTTTGCCTTGGTTTCTGTGCTTCTCTAGATAAGGCATGTGAAGGGAATTAGTGAAACGCCTCCTTCTTTGCCCATTTTTGTGCTTCAACATTGGCGTCTACCCTTACCAAAGCATTGTATCTCATTTCTGAGTGGGAGAAGTTAGATCTGGAGCTTGGGCGAGCTTATATGCTTGATTTCACCATTTCCGGCTGTCAATCTGGCAACTTTTTTAATTAAATAATCTGGAGCTATTTTGGTATGTGTATCATTTGCATTCTATTTGTCTCAATAAATTAATGCAATCTACACTCTCTTTCAGAAGCAATTAGTGTTAATTTTCATTTTATGAGAAATTATGATGTGCGCCCCTTCTCTTTTGTCTATCAAACATTCTCTAAAAAATTAAATAACACATAAAGACTTAAGAAAATAAGGGTTTTGAGTTGAGAGCCAGCAGGGCTCATCACATAATAACCCCACTTGGATTGAACAATATTTTTGTGATTTTCTCAATTTGACAATGTAAACATTTTGTCAGATAGATGTCATGACAAACACTTGAGCTTATAACAGACTTTATAAGATATGGATTACCATGAAATTTACATTCAACAAGACAAGTTTTGACTTCACATTTATATAGTTCGTAATAGAGATACAAAATGAAAGGAATGAATACAAGTTTGGACACAACATAGAACTCAAAATTTATAGACTGAAATAATCAGTTATACATATTTAACACTTTTGACTTGGCAATCAAAACAAAGATTTGGGGCCTGGAAAGGCATTGCAGCACCATCTATGATGAACGTAGCTCTCCTAGGAAACTCACGATGCCCTAGGCACACATCACAAGTCTGAAAATGATAAAGCAATGGTCACCCTTTTTAAAAGACAACAATATACTTCTAAAAAAGGGGACGTAGCACCTTAACACCAACTCGACTCCTCAAACTCTTGACAACTACATAGAAGCTCCCTTAATCCTAGCAAATGTGCATACAAAGACCGACGAGCTTCTCTTATGTTGTCATGTCCTTCTTCACTGCCCAATGGCTATGGGAATGGCATTGTAGTGTGGAGTTTTCTAGCCACATGTCTCACCATATGACTGAGAAAAAGATTCAATGCCCAGGAATAGAGATATGAGGCCAAGTTTAATAGTCACCATGCTCATCTATTCCCAACTCCACGCTATTACCAAGAAATAAAGTCATTTAATATATTCGATGCAATTGCTGATATGGGCGCCAAAATCTGAGTGGCTGAGTATTAAATCGATTAGGAACAAAGAACAATGCATCTACAAATATATAATAAGTATCCTCTGAAACCTTCACCTGAAATATATAATTTGCGATATTTGCACAACCTAAGATATTCTCTTGCATAAACCTAAAGAATCCTCAAATAGAACAATCAATCGTTGAAGTGTAGATGCGAATCCAAAGTGAATATGCCAATCACCAGCTAGGGAGGAATCTTTCACCACCAAAACTGATCTTCCCTAGAGGGTTTTCATCCTCTAGAGGCTAAGATGAACCAGGTTGAATCTCCAAAACCACAAGGGTTTCAGTCAAAGAAATAGAATAAACTAAACATACCAAATGAGCCCACAAGTCCCCCTTTTATATGCTTCTTAGGGAACTTTCCAAAAACTCCTTAAAAAATCACTTTATTAATTTATTACCCCTTTTAACTCCAAAAAGCAATTTTTTTCATTTTTAAAACATTTAAGGCATTGAAAGTCACTTTTCAGCATCCCAACATTTAAAACTTTTCATCTCAGATCCAATGAGCTATAACACTAAGGTGCCCCCTTAAATATTTTAATACAAATAATAACCTTAACTAAATATAACTCATTAATGCATCCAAATTACATAAATGATCAAAAAGCATCGGAATTGAAAACTGACCACGTAGGAGTGCTTGATGATGAAAGATGATGAATGGACCTAACCGAATGACTTACTATAAATAGATACTCCCTCCAAGAATCTTGGAGCCCAAACTGCAAAATGAAACTAATATCCGAAAGCATCGTAGAACTTCTCTAAACCATCTGATATAATGAGCCTTGCTCAAACTGATCACAATTTACTTTAAATTGCAGCTTGTAATTTTGTCAAACAATTCATATGCAATCTTGTAACTTGCTGGTCTGAGTGTTTTAGTCTGATATATATGTTTTTCCAATGCATATACTACTTGCAAAAGATTCTTATGATGTTTAGACAAGGTCCTAGATGCAATGCAGATTTCTTATTGTATTTTCAAATGCAATAGATGAAGTTTCATGAGCTAAATATGCAGCTACAGCCTATAGACATTATGTCAAACAGTTGGCATACATCCTCTTAAACTTTCAAATAGACAATAACTCAATAGAGAACTCCCAACTTCAGATTTATTATTGACAATGCAACCTTCTACAATGGCAATGAGATGAAATGGCCAAGACTCTTGGCTCACATACATATGATTAAAATGCTTGAATCTGATATAACTTTCACCTACAGCAACACCATCTAAAATGCATCTAATTAACATGTAATATCACGAAATAACACAAGGGAACCTGAAGCTTGATGGCGCCTTGAATCTCCAATGAAGAAGGAATCAATATCTTGTGAGTTGAAGACCTTGAGAAGCCAAATCGAATTTTTGAAGAAGTCGCCCCTGTTCTGATATGAATGAAGAAATAAAATAATTCACAATGAATTCCAGCCTCCAATAACTCCAAACACAATCAGCAAGCACCTACAAATGGAGTGCTCCCATCTCCAAGAGAAATCGATGCATATATGAGCTCCAATAAATTTAAATGTGTCTCCAATGGCGTCCCTGTTTGCTTCAGATTTAGCTTCAGAAATTCTTCATTAGAAATCAGACCCTCCTCTTCAAATAATTGATGCCTAGAATGCCATAATTCGATGCCAAGAAAAGATGCAATATTTCTCCAAATTCGTACTCCTCAAAATTGGCCCTTGGCCACAAATTTTGCCCAATGAAGTGACTGAAATATCACCTCCAATCTGCAACCCTTCAAGAGATATTTCACCCCCTCAGTTATGCAATCAATGGAAGTTATCGTTCCCAAAGACCAATTGATTATCTGCAGACCACTTGGCTCCACAAATGCTCAAGAAGAAATCACCAATCATCAACACCAAATCTGGATACTCAAGAGTGAGACCTCAATGTCTATTTATGCATTTCGTCTAGAGGTCGCCCTCAATAAAATAATATTATTTTTTGACTTCTAGAAGATTCCAATATTTTTTTTAATTATTTGCACTTTATAAAATATGAAAATATAATATAATTAATAAAGTGCATCTCAACATCAAATTATAATATAAGGTTTACATAAATAGAAATAATAATGATAACTAATGGAAAACCTTACTCCAATCAAATACTGAGCCAAATAATCACCAAATGACTATCAGATGACTCTCTCACCATGCCTCATTAGCCTACGAGAGCCACTAATAGGCTAATCCTGCCAATATGTCAATGTCAAATAGAAGGGGACATTACATCTGAGCCCATTAGTATCATCAAATTACCCCTTTGATTAGGCTAAGACAAATCCAGAAAGTCATCTCCAATTGCAAAGCTAGAGAACCCGAAAATGGCGACATTACAAAGGGGAAGGCAAGAGAAAACCTACCGACAATTAGACAAAGACCATACACCAAATTGAAGACTTGGCATTGATAGAAGAATTGAACATTGGAAGATTGGAGCCAGAAACACCAAGACAAAGGGAGCATTGAAAGGACCCAGAAGGTAACCCAAGGGTGACAAACATTGAAAAGGGACGAATAAAGGATTACTGCATGTCCGAGAGTGTAAGGAAAGCATCGAAATGTATGAATAAAACTCTCCAAACAAGTTACTGTCACAAAAGGTGCAACAAAGAGGTAAGATGGTGACTCCCCCGGCAAATCTAAATGTGGAGCGGCAGAAACTCCCAAAGTTCACCAAAACAAGTCAGAGGTTCTTGTAAGACATCGTAAAACATGTGAGACAATTTGGTAGCGAACAGTCAAAACAACGGAGCATATTGGCTAAGAGCATTCCCAACAACTCACAAAGGGATAGTGTTGACGTGGTTTTTGAGACCGCACCAACACAGAATAAAGTCTCCCAACGGATACTCTATCCTCTCTTGAACATGCTAAGATTGCGAGTGAGTTCATGCTTTCAACTCCAAGGTTCCAAAATACTTGGAACACCCTCAGTTGGTTTGATGTGTATTGTTGTGTTCTTACGAGGGGGCTTACACAATTGTTTAGGCTTCTTGCAGTTAACAACAAATAGATGATTCGAAAGGATTTTATTTTTTTTGCGCGTATGATTTGGCAATAAGTTCATTTTCCTAAAGCTAATCAGAAATGTGCGGAAAGTAAATAAGTGTAAGGCCTAAGAAACTTATATTCTATTCTAAATGCAAGATATGTGGAGTTTGGTTTCAGTAGACTTCAACCAAATTTCACGTAGCCTCACGTCGGACAGCTTCAGTAAAATTGGTGCAATCTTCAAAGGGATAGCAAAAGATGTTCAAATTATAATTTAGCATCCATACACCATTAGAACGACGCATATAAGTATACAAATCACAATCGAAGTTAAACTCAAGATAATTTCCAGTGGACCACGCAAGGCGAACTTATCATCAACAAGCTGCTAGTGGTATGGAATGAAACGAAGCTACCTCAATAAAACACCACACATCAAAGTAAACTACTTGCATGAAATGAAAATTATACTACTTGGATTCGAAAGGAAGAAGAGACCTTGCTAGCTATTCATGACAAAGACTAATTCCACCATCAATGAAAAGATCTATTATCATGAAAGTGTTACACAACAATCTCCACAAAAGTTTTCAAAGGGAAAACTTTCTTTCTTCTCCACACTATGCTAAGCAAAATGTCTACTATGCTCTACTCTCTAGTCTGATCTCTAACTCAATTCTGATACTGATCTAATGTCTAATGCATTACAAATGAGGGGGACTCCCCCTTTTATAGATAGCCCGGTCCAAAAGACGGCTAGGGTTACAATCAATAGAGTGGCTAAGATTAAGCCACCTCAACCCTAACCCTAAAAACTGCCAGAATGGGGAGTGGTGTAATAAATGACCAAAGATTCCCACTCACTCCCAAAAATAGTAAGGCAATTAATGCCCATAATCAGTCTTCTAGAAGATCCTCGTCCAGTAGTGCATTCCCGTTCTCCTTCTCTCTGGCTGCAAACCCGACGAATCTGCCAAGTACAGCCTCAACCTCCTGAACTAAAATGGGTGGAACGCAATCAAGCTGGAACTCTAACACCGTGACTGAATGTTCATGCCTTGTACAAGATTTTCTCCAAGCAACTAAGGAATCCTGCGTGCTCTAGATCAAGGCGGAGAAAGTAGAAGTGTTCTCGAAATCATCTTGTACGAAGGTCTTCACTTCCGAAAAGAAAGGCACCAGCCTACCCCTCAAATTATCAACATTCACCTCATCTGGATTCAACCGCCTAGCAAATATGGCCTCAAAAGTATTCTGAACTCCATCAATGATATTGGCCATAGCCTTGCGTACCCTGGCTGAATCTACCTGTGCTGCACCGAAGAAACCACATCCCGTGATTGCTGAAGAATACCATCTAGAAAAATCATACCTGTCATTCTCCTGAACGACCCCTCCATCAATCAGCAATCGCAACGAAACATGCCCCAATGCCTCAAGACGCTGAATTACTTTGCTCTAATAGACAGAAGCATCACCCCAAGCATGATCAACTGCTTCCATCCGTGCCAATATACTAGAAGCCTACTGAAAAGCAAAAGCAAGGTCCTCCATAAACTTTTTTGTCTCAGTACGAACTCCTGTGACCCACTTGTCTGCTTCCTGTGCCATCTTCCCAACTCATCAAGCCACTGATTGACTCTCTAGGTATCTCTGCTGGAGGCTCTATCACTGGAATCTCCTGCCCACGAGAACGACACAACGCTGCACATATCCAATTAAAGCCTTGTGTTCTCTTTTCAACTTTTTATACTTTCCTTCCTTGAATAACCTGTCTTTGAGGGCGAGGTAGGAGTTATCACACTCCTCTACAATCTGCGCACCGAAGGGCGTCCTAACTCAAAGTTGTGACCGTCTAATTTTACGGCAATGCTTCGCCGGTCTTCAACCTGTGGCACGGCTACATGAAAGGTGTGAGAGCCATCTTCATCTGTTCATATCTTCGAAAACTTTCGTGCTCTCTTCTTCTGTCGAGGTGCACTGATCCTGTTCAAAAATTCCTCCATCTCCACTGCTGGATCAATCTCCTCGCTGGGGCTTCTCCTCATCCTATCCCTGAGCCAATCAGGCACTGTATACCGTATATCAAAAGGGTTGTTGTTCTTGTGCCTCTACTTCTCGAACTTGTTCAACCTCTATATCATTCTAGCGAGGCTCATCGTCCTCAAGTGGCTGAGTGTCTCCTGAAACTATATCATCATCATCCTCCATAGCCGCCTCTAACTCTTGCTGAAACTGAGGGTCAGTAGTAGTCCCCTCATCATCCTGTTGATCAACTCTACTAGGCGCGTTGACGCTCTGGCCAACCGATTCTCTCTGTGGTGGCTGATTATTCTCCTGTACTGCTTGCACCTGATTCAATGCATTCCTCTGATCAGCAAACAAGGAAACCTCCTGTATACTTGGAGAATGTGCCTCCAAGGGCGTGGGCGACTCAACTGCAACTCGTGGAGGCTCCGGCTGAACAGGCTCCTTTCAAACTGGCTCTTTCCTTCTGGATTCTGGACCTCGTGTGATCTGTTTCTTTTTGCCGGTGGTGGGTGCCCTGTGATCCCCATCAAATTGTAAGTCAAAGTAATTGACCTACTCTTCAACCTGCTCACACGCCTATCAACCCATGCTCTGGTAAATGTCAGGACCGGAATAGAAAGTGTGTCCAAGTCAGCAACCTCTAGTTCTGACCAATCTGGGAGCGGAAGCGGAGTATCTCTCACTGCTGCATAATCTGGATGGACAACGTCCATATCCTCATTCACTTGGTCTGGAACCGGAACAACTTCGCACTCCCTAATCATGTTAATCGGCAACCGAGAGAACATTATTTTCCTGACCTCAATCTCATCTGATGCATCAGCCCAATAGTCCTCAATATTTGCCTTGTGCTTAAATTCCTCCGACAATACCCATTTGATGTTATTATGTGGATCATAGTGCTGTCGGCTAGTGTGATAGGAAAAGTGATAAAATTGAAGCTCACTCTCAGCCTCTCTAGCTGCCTGAAATGTAGGACACACTTCATCTGAGTTGCCCATAACAATTGGGAAGTTAATACCTCCCTTCTTCTTCTTCTTTTGAATTTTATCGTAGGCGAGCAACTGCCTAGATATCTCTAACATCAATATTCTATCGGTTGGGTACTTAGGCAGCCTATATGGATATGATGAAAAACCTTGCAGCCTTATGTAAGAAAACTTTGGAAACTGAATAAACCAGCACCCATACCTTTCAATCAACTCTTGGGCCTCTGTTGAGATCCTGTGGTGTAACCGCTCCTGAAGTAATCTCGTGATATGCATGGTGAAGGCGTCATTGACACGCTTGTAATGAGTAGTGCTTGCCAAATGCAACTACGGACAAGCCTCATGTATTTTAAACTGGTGAGAGCCACAACCAACAGGCTCCTTGTAAGAAATTCCTCTGTACTTTGTCATACGAGCCAGCATGTAGATGATGTAAGAGCTCATATAGAACGTCTTAGTCCTTCTTAGGCTCAGGAGCTACTCGTGCAAATTGTCACTGATCATCACAACCCAGTTCACGTAATCTTTTCCTTCTAGCACGAGGTTGATGCAATAGAACATCCACGGCTCGAAAATAAATGATTGTGGGCAACCTCCAACTCTGCTCAGGATCATAATGAGATCACAATACTCTTGCTTCAAGTCATCTGCAATAATTTGTTTTGGCAACTTCGTTCGAGAAGGCCTGGGATTGATCATCCAATGAGTATTAATTGTCTCCATGCATCTCTCGAATGCGGAAGCGTACATTCACTCAGCTCGTTCTCTGAACTTGTAAACCATATTCCTGTGCACCAGGATCCCGAAAGCTTCACCAATGGCTGAAGGAGTGAGATTAACAAGTACTTGTCCATCTGGTGACATGATTGACCTGTGATCCTTCTCATAGTAATTAGCGCACTCCATCATCAGCTCCGAACACTGAATGGCTGGTGGGAAACCAGCAACTGCATATAATCCGCTTCAAACAATATTGTGTGAAGTGTTCGAAGGTCGATGACTTCCAATCCCCAGCATTCTGTTCTTGAAGGTTTCGAGGTTGACGGAGCCCAAGTTGGTGTCTGTCAACTTGCCCAACTTCGAAATGAACTTTGACTCTGGCATGAATGTCTTGCTCAGCTTCTTGATCACAGCCTGCCTGGATGCACCATTGTTATCTTTTCCAGTCGCCCTTGCCTCGACCATCTCAGCTTCTTCTCTTCAACAGATTCGAGCTTCAATACTTAGAAAAATTTCTAAGTAAACTTTAACTTCAGCAACTTCTATCAGCAATTGTAAATTCGTACTTCTTCAAATCAGCAAGCTTGCACTTCAATAACTCTTCTAACTTCGCTCTTCGAATTCACTTTCAAATCAGCAAGTTTGCACTTCACACCTTCTTCAACTTCAGATTTTCAAAGCTCAGCAACTAGACTTTAATTCGTACCAGCATACCTCCAGCAATCAGCAAGTGCGCACCTCTAGAAGTTTCAGCCTTCAGCAACTTTGAACTTCAGCAACAAGTTCGAACTCCAGCAAACTCCTCTTTGAAATTCGAATCTCCTCACTTCAGATTTTGGAACTCAACAACCAACTCAAGTCGTCCTTCTCAGCTTCACTTCAACAACACTTCAGCCTTAGCAAAAAAATTCGAACTCCTCAAGCTTCAACAATGCTTAGCAACAATCCTCAGAGCAAATTCGCACTTCTCCAGCTGTGAAAATCAAGTGAGAAACTTCTCAATCTTATAGGAAAATCGATTTCTAGAAGGAGGCTAAGTATAGCCAGTGAATTAAATTCCCACTACTTTGTTTGAATTTCCCTCTCTGGTATTCCTGAAACTTGTCCGAGAATCTCAACCTTCTAGAAGTTCAACTTTGGCTGGCATCTTTTGGATTTACTTTCGAAAAATTTAATTTAAATTCATCTTTTTAATTCACTAGCCGGACCTTTGTCACTTGAATTCGAATTTTACTTCTCTTCAGCTCTGGAAAATTCACTTGTGAAGAACTGGATCAAAATCATCTAGGCAACTCATTTCGAATTCATCATTCGAATCATTTTCCTTCCAAAAGTCGTTTTATTCAAATTTGCCTTAGAAGATTTTAAAATTTTCCTTAGGAAAATTCACTATTTGAGCACTGATTAAATTTTTCACTGAAAAAGTGTTGGCGAAGTGCGGAAGACATGGAAATCCATCTATCATCACAAATGTTCAGTACCCAAAAGAAAATTTTCTCCAGAACGCGATGAATCCATGGGTGCCCAACGAACGGGTTCATTTAATTTTTTTAAATCTTGAACCTTAGAAAAATATTATTCCACCAGTTTAAATCCATTCTTCATTTGTGATCATCCTGTTTTGCTCTGACTTGAGAAATTTTTAAATTTATCTTGCAATGCTAGCATCCTGACTTCATCACTGGCAACTCATCTAGAAGATCTTCTTGCAAGCACATCATTTTAACTTCCAACATCTTCAACGCCTTAGGAAAAATTAGTTCATTATCTTGCAATTCCAACACCTAGCAATTTTGTTTCACCACCTCACACGCCTTGGAAAAAAAAAATCTCTGACACCTACCACCTTGGGCGCATATAGCACTTGGAGGAAAATACGCCTAGCATTTACCCTGCTTTCACTATGCCTTGGAGTATTTCACTCACCCTTTTACCTCATTCACCACCTTGCATTCACTTTTACCACCTTCAACTTGAGCGCATTTTGCCAATGCAAGAGGATGACTCTTCAACTTCTCGCTTTGTGTCCTTACTCGACCTCATTTGGGCGCATTTCCATATAGGTGAAGGATGAAAATCGTTGACTTGTTGACTTCTTTCAACTTCATGGGCGCATTTGAGAGGGGGAGGAGGATAAACTTTTTCCAATGCCATCTTGTGACTCTTCACCTTCTTCGTTTTTGTCTTGACATGGCTTGTTTTGGGCGCATTTAGGGGGGTGAGGAGGATGAATTCCTTTGACTCTTTTGACTTATCTCCTTCTTGGGCGCATTTTAGCATATGTGGTGGATGAAACATGCTACCACGTCCTTTTGTGACCTTTCACCTTCCCCGATTTTGTCTTCATATGTATGCTTTTGGGTGCATTTTGCCATGCCTGAAGGATGGGCGCATTTAGGGGGGTGAGGAGGACGAATTCAACACTTAGAAAATTTTTTGCTACTCAACTCTCAAGGTGGGCGCATTTTGGCATAGCTACTGGATGAAAATTGTTGACTTTCTTTGACCTTTTGCATTTTGGGCGCATTTTGGCCTTGATGAAGGATGGCCGCATTTTACCCCTTGAGCAGGATGAAATTTTGCCTTAGAATATTTTCATGCTTTCTCCAGTTTCCCTTGGGCGCATTTGAGCTAGGCAGGAGGATGAGGAATGTTGACTTTCTTTGACTTTCCTCCTTCTTGGGCGCATTTAGGCCTAGGTGAAGAACGAATTTTATACTTAGAAAATTTTTATCACGTCTTCATCAACTTGGGCGCATTTTGCCATGGCTGCAGGATGAAGTTCCAGACTTGGTCACTTTTTCCTCGTTTTCGCTAGTTTATCCATGCCCTGCTATTTATAGTAAACCCTCTGATTTTCGCATCTCTGAAGCTCAGAACGATTTGAAATTTTAAACACTGCATCCTTACGACCTTGTTACCCTATTGAAACTGCCATTCTTAGTCAGCCTGCTATTTTTAGCCTATTCTGAAGGTGATTTGCTATAAATAGTAACTGTTTGCTTCTGATAGCTCCACTGCTCTGATTGACTTGAAATTTGAATGACGCACTCCTCACCACGTGGCCTTACTGCTGACATCGGCGCATGCAACTGGTTTGCTATTTTTAGCCTGTTTCCAAAATGATTTACTATAAATAGTAAGTTCTCCGTTTGACTTGAAATTTTACCAGTAGATAGCCTGAAGGATGCTGATCGCGGTGGTTTACACCGGTTTTCGAAAATTCTGACTTTTTACCCTTATTTTTAGGTCCCGAAGCTGGAAACCCTAATTTGCTCTGCATGCATATCAAATGATCTTCGTTTGTCCTCGTTTCTGCTACATTGCGATCAGCATTGATTCTGAATTGCTGGGAGGCGACTGCCGGGATGCACCTGCTAAAAATAGTAAGTTCCTCACTGAGTGATTATCTCCATTTGCATGTCACAACACTGCGAAGCTCTCGAAAAACCCATAAGGAATATGCCAACATGCAAAGAAAGCGCTGACATGCAAACCCTAAAAATAGCCCCAGAAGACTGAATTCTGAAAGTTGTTGTCTCATTTTGCATGTTATACTGTTGCGAAGGTCTCGAAAAACCTAGATGGAATATCCAGACATGCAAAGGAAAACTTTGCATCTAAGCCCTGAAATTTGCCCCAGAAGTTTAACTGCTAAAAATAGTAAGTTGTCCGTTTTCACTCAAATTTTGCACGCGAGTAGCTTGATGTGTTCTTAACACAGTGTGACTGTTGGAATTTCGAAAATGCTGAAGGATTGCCTGTAATTGCACACTTACTAAAAATAGTAAGTACCTCAGAATCTGACAAAAATTTGCTAAGAGCCTGCTGGAAGCATACTGACAACAATGTTAAGCTCTGTTTTCAATTTACTCACTTCATTCGACCTCGGACTGACCAGGAAAGATGGAAACCCTAATTTTCAGACTTGGTCAATTTTACGCTTAAGCTCAGAGGCGGGCACAATCGAAAGGCAGACATCAGTAAAGAGACAGAAAGGGAGAGAGAGAGAGAGAGAGAGAAACCCAAGCCAAAAGACTAGAATGGAGCAAAAATTAGGGGGGTCCCCATTTTGAATGGGGCAATGTGTGAAAAGGTCACAACAGATAGCCACTGACCGTAATATCAAACTGGAAGCAGCTAATAAGAACACATGGGATGCATTGAAAAGAGCATTCCAAAAGGAATTCATACTCCTAAGATGTGACAACAAAATTGTAGCAGAGATTTACAACACCAAACAAGGAAAGCACGAGAATGTACGAGCCTACAATCATAAACTCAAGGAATTATTGGTCAAACTAGAAATCCAACCAACCAATGGACTGAAAAAGAGATGGTTCATCAAAGGATTGATTCCTTCGCTCAGGAAGAACATGAAAGACATACCTTTGTCATCATACGCCAATGCCTACAATTGAGCGATGGATATAGAAATTGAAGATAAGACATCTGCTTGACGGAAGAGGATGGGCAATGACGAGGAGAACATACAACAGTAAAGATAGTGAATCAAAGATTGTTCAAACCTTAAGGAAGGATATGATGAGAATGATGGAGCTAAAAGATGAGAAAGAAAGTACAAAGGAAAGTAAGGAATTGTGGTGCATTGACTGCAAGGTGGAAGGTCAAACGAAAACAAACTATCCGAAAAAATTATTTCATGGCATCTGCCAAGTAATGGGACATTCCATCAACGAATGCCCGTACAATTGGAAGACAAGAAGCACACAAGTGCTCTTCACCCAAGGGGAACAATCAACCCTGCCAACCACACCCTTGAAAGCACAAAACAATAACACCAAAGCATCTCCTGGCAGATACCAAGACAGACATAGAAATAACCATAGTTGCCGCGAGACTGGTACTGGTACTGGTACGGGAGATTGGTACCGGTACCAATACGGCTTCTTCTTTTTTAAATAGGAGACGGGGGTACTTGGAGACGCCATTTTTTTTAATATAAATAAAAATAAATAAAAAATAAAAGATTAATAATTTATAGAAAATCTGAAAATAACATTAGTAATTTATAGAAAATCTGAAAATATGATGACATTGAACTTTCAAAACAATAATTTAATCACTCTTAGACGTGTCAAATACATTATGTTTTAATTTTTAAAGTTTCAAATGTTTAAACTTTAAAGTCTTTTTAGGTATTTTAGCGAGAGACATTTTCTGCAGTAGGAGACGGTAGGGTACTTGGGAAACTTCAGTAGAAGTCTCCAGCCTCCTGGAGATGTCTCCAGAGACGATACCGGTCTCTGAGACGCGTCTCCATTTCCGAGACGCATCTCTAAGTGGGGGAGACGCGTCTCCTAGCAACTATGGAAATAACAATTGGTGCAATAACAATGGACCAAGGAGTAGAATCTAGTATGATGCAAAGGGAAGACCGATGATCCAGTAAAAAAAATGTAACGAATGAGGTCACTTCACCAAAGAATGTCAAAGTAACCAAAACAAAACAGGCATGCTATGTAAGTGGTGTGGATCGGGTGATCATGAGGATGCCAACTACCTAAAAAAACAAAAAAAGGCATCAACATGTTGGACGTGGAGGAACAAGATGACGAAGTGTTGGCAATTACCAGAGCACAAACAAAGAAGGCAATATACCCAGATCCTCGCACGAAAAAGGAACGACTACAAAAAGCCAAAGCCGACGTAGAATAGGGGATAGCAAAAAAACAAAGAACCTCCCATGAAATTGCAAGTACCTCATTGCGTTCGGAATTGTAATGTCCCCTTCTCAATGATCACCCAGGTGGACATTTTAGCCTATTTAATTCCCATAGGCTATAGTCGGGAAAAGGGAATTAATTTATTTCATTTTTTAATGTTCCTTGGTGGGAAATGTTCATTTAAAAAGGTAACGTTAAATATTAATTAAATATGTTATAAAGCGACTTTTGGAGATAAATTAAAAAGTAACTCAATAAAATCACTTTATTATTATTTTGAGCAGGAAATAAACTGAAGGATATAAAAATGGTTTTCGAAGCTCATTTACTTTATGCTTGTTTTATTATCTCACTTTCACTTTGGAGAGCTTCTTGGAGTTCTTGGTCTTGGTGAAGAGAAACCCTAGGGTAACTGGTTTCGATGGTGAAACGATTCCACCCTAGCTGGTTTTGCGGGCAGGTCACACAGATCTTCCAATTGGACGATTAAGTAATTTTGTGTCTCCTGCGGAGACAAAATTGGAGAAAACGATTTCTATTCAGTTTGTGAATATTGTTGCGAGGGTTACATTTGAGGATTGTGTATTGGGCGAATATCTCTTTATTTGCTAGTTGTGTGATATCCCTCCTACCTAAGCTTTAATCTAAATATTTCTATTGTGTGGGGTTAAGAGTTGGCATCTTGGTTTAAGAAAAGCTTGCAATCAATTGAGCTGCCATATTGTCTGAGATTATCTCTTGCCGATGAAATGGTGGGCGTGGGAATAAAGGCACATGAGTGTTTAGGAAACTCTAGCGCTATACCATAGTTGAAAAACTCAGACTTGACAATAACTCGACAAAGCCAAAAAATTAAAAAACTCAGGACTAAGCAAGAACTCGAGGAAAAACTCGGCAATAAATCGGCAAATTTATCAAACATTTGAAAATACACAATTTTTTAAAATATTTTCAAAAACCACACATATAAACTGAATTTTTAGAACATATTACTGATTTTATCATATGTAAATCAAAATTAGAGTTTAATACATATCAATCATCAATGTATTTACTGATTTCATCATATATAAATCAAAATTAGAGTTTAAAACCTTAATACATATCAATCATCAATGTATCATAGACCAAAAAACAAGTTCAACTTCAAGTTTCAGTATCAGTAAAAATTATCTATCCTAAATTTCTTCTACGACTGAAACTCAAAAGTTTTTGAAGCTGTTGTGTGGATGGTATTGAAGTAGATGGTATGGGTGCAGTGTCCTCATTAGAAGCCCCAACAGGTGCCTCATCCATAGGGATAGGATCAAGCTGTGTGTGTGAAGAAACAACCTCTATTGGCTGACCAAGCACGCCTTCTTCCTCCTCATATGCTGCCACCTATGCTTCCCATTCAGCTGCATCTGCCTCCCTCTCCATCTCACCGAACTCATCATCACTTATCAATGGTTCCACATTGACCTCATCAGGCTCAGCAATCCAATCTGAGTATGGATCAATGTCATCAAGGTCAAGTGCTTCATGTGAACTCAACCCTTGTACCTTCTTCTCATGCAACTAAAGGTCGTAGCGCACATAGACAAGGTCACAACCAGATGCACTACAAGGCTGAGATAAAATAGGAATGGCAACCTTTTGAAGATTATGCGTTGTGGCACCATAATTTTGCCACCATAAATCTACAAGGATAACAGTTTCCATTTATAACTTAGTATAAGGATTTAATAAACTTAAACATTGACATAATGTCATAAATAGTAAAATAATATTAAACACATGAATTTGTTACCTGGCTGTAGAGTGTCTCTCCTACGAATGCAATCCTTGGAAGAAAACAAAGGCCCTTCAACCCTCTTATAGCTCTGTATATCTCATCAAGTATGAGATCTCGAAGGTCAGCATCACTAACCAATCTCTTAATACATGTATTGAGGCCAACTTGAACCTCTGCATCTGCTCTAAAAGTACGAGAGAAATAAAACTTGGGGTTCAAAAAGTAGGCAGTAGCATGAATATGTTGGAGTTGTCGGTTCCACCTCCGATCTATTATGCGCCATATGGGTTCATATTTGGTCTTGTTTGACCCATATAAATGCGGAATTGCCTCTTTGGCCTTATCCATGGCCTCATATAGATACCCCATGGGGCATTTATCCCCATCCACCAATCGTAGAACTCTAACCAACGGTTCTAACACCTAAAATATAAAAAAATAACAAAATCAGCAAGCTGTAATATTATAAAGCAAAAAAATAAATCATCAATAAATGTTTTAAAACTTACTTTGATGATCTCCTCCATTTGTTTGGCAAATCTATCATCAAAAATCATCTTCTTGACCTTATCTGCTTCAAGCTTCTTGGAATAAGGACTCTCAACCCATTTTTCACTCACAAACATGCGCTTGAGGTTGGGCAATGTAGCTAAAATGTTCTACAAGGTGAGGAAATTGGTGGCAAAGCGTGTGATCCTGATCGCACGAGATCCTTACCATCAGTGTGCTCTCTCATGAGACTTAGGACCCATGTGTGATTGTAGATGCACTTTGTGATATTCCTTCCATCTTCAACCACATTCTTCACCCAACTTATTTTCCCTATGTCCTCGAGGAGCAACTCAAGATAGTGGGCAGCACAAGGGCTCCAAAATAATGTAGGATGCCTCGCCATTAGAAGTTTACTAGTTGCCACATATGCAGCTGTATTGTCGATCACAATTTGAATTACATTTTGAACTCCCACTTCCATCGCCACCTCATCCAACATATTGCACAAGGTCTCTACATTTTTTTTTTTCATTGGAGGCATCAACTAATTTTAGAAATACCAATTGTCCCCCTAAAGCCACTAGAAAGTTGATGAGTGTCCTATTTCTGCCATCAGTCCACCCATCAGATATAATGGTGCAGCCATTCTTTTCCCAATTTCTCCTATGTTCCTCCACTAGTTTGTGTGTTTTGGACCTCATTCTGCAATAATGGCCCACTCAACTCAACGACTTGGGACCTTGAACCCCTTACCTACCACAGTCAATGCAATGACCAACTCTTCCCAATAAGGACTAGAAGCAACATTGAATTGCATATTGTTGTAGTACCAAAATTTAGCACATGCCAACTTTGCCTCATTTTGCAACTCTCTATTCCAAGAAGTACCTTCCAATGAAGGTTGTGCACCAAGAGTATTACGTGGAACAAAAAAACTAGAACTGATGCTGCCCACACTTCCAGATCCTAATCCTCGTATCCATGGCCCAAGAGAAGAGCTTCCCATAGCCCTTTGTGACCCTGTAAAACTGAAATCTACATATGGGGCTGCCATTGCCTCTGCTGCTCTCTTTTTACTTTCCTTCCTTTGGTCATATGCTACAAGGAGTGCTTTGGCCTCCATCTCAGCCTCTTCGGGTGCCTCTTTACATGGTACAACATCTCGACAAGGGATTTGTGCAAGGTAGTATTTTAGCTGGTTTATGCCACAAGAATAAGTTTTGAGGCAATGGTTGCAAATAACCTCTCCTCGTGTTGCTCCTGGTGTTCCATGTTTCCAGCAAGGATCTCTTGGTTTGCCACCACTCTTTTTACTTGCAGAAGCCATTAGTAAAATACCTAGTAGAAGAGAGACAAGATAAATGTTAAGAGATAAAAAGTGAAGTTAAACAAAATAAATGAAAAATGTTAAAATTTAAAAATGATTGAAATTTGAAAGATTTGAATTTTGAAACATTAAAATTAAAAATGATTGAAATATTTTAATGTATTAATTTATATTATGATAAATTGATAATAAAGAATACTAGAAAAAAAATAATAACAAAAATAATGATATTGAAATAAAATTTGCAATTTGAATATCCTTATTTTTGTTATTATTTTCTTTTCTACTATTCATCAATTTATCATAATATAAAATTATAAATTAATATATTTCAATAATTTTTAATTTTAAGTTTTAAAAATAAATTAAATTAAATTAAAAGTTTTCAATTTTCTTTTACAAATATAAGTTAATATATTATATTATTAATTTATAAGTTTTAAAAATAAATCAAATTCAAAATTATAAGTTAACAACTCAATATATTAAATTAAATTATTAAAAATTATATTACTTAAAGACTTAAATAATTATAAATTAATATATTAAATTATAAGTTAAAAAAAAAATAATTAAAAATTATAAGTTATATATTATAAACTTAAAAACTTATAAATTAATAACTTAATATATTAAATTATAAGTTTTAAAAAACAATTAAATTAAAAAATTTCAAATATTATTAAATTAAAAACAATTAAATGTCTTATTTATATATAAAAAATCAATAAAAAAATCTTATATATTTTTTTAAAAATTAGGTTTTTTTGTTTTGAAATGGAAAAATTTGAATGAAAAATACCAGGCTGTAGCTGTTGATTCTGTCATGCCCTCTCGTTTTCCTCCTGCATCGTCTTACTCTTCTCTTCTCCTATGCTGTTGTCGTCGTCCTCGTCTCCTCTCCTACGATTTTTCCTACACCGCCGCCGTTGTCCTCTTCTTCTCCTGCGATTTCTCCCTACGTCGGCGTCGTCATTTCTCCCCTCTTTTTTCCCTGCTATCTGTGCTAAACGCGCGGTGAAAAGAAATAAAAAGAACGCCCTTTTTAGTCGGTAGTCCCAAAAAAATTAGGGCAAAAAATAATACATTTTGTGCACCACATTTTCCCTATCTCACGAGCATTTTTTCACGTTTTTTTCCATATTACATGCTGCGAGTTTTTAGGCGATTAACTCGCCTCTCAGATTGCAACGTGATTACTGCAAGTCAAGCACGTTTTTGGCGATTTTTTCAACTATGCGCTATACAACATCCATACACAAAGCCAAGTCATGAGTTATAGAGGAATTGTGGAGATTTAGTTGGCAAGTCATGAGCCTCTTAAGGAGGTCGTGGATTCCTAGTATTACAATTATTCATCTAACTATAGCCATGGAACCTTTGTAGCCAAGTGCATGAGCATATAAGAAGTGGTCGTGAGCTTCCAAGCAATACATTATCTGCTATATACTAGACGTGGGTTTTCTTTGAGCAGTTGTGTGAAGATCTAAAGGTGTATTCTGCTCATATTAGGGTCATATGAGGACATAGAGGTTGGACGTGAATGTCATTCAGAGCATATATCCCATCTACAAGTTGCTATTGGTCATTCCTAGGGTAGGCGCGACAATAACCAGGTTTGTTTTGTATTCACAGTTATTTATGGTTGTTGTTGTTATTCAATTTGTTAGTAAACTGAACTTCATTCACTGTTGTAGCTTAATTTGAGCATTCATTATATGCATATCGGCTCATATCAGTGCCCAAATTGAATTTGTAAATCGTTGTAGCTTTATCTTTGTAAATGTAATACTATATGACAGTCAATATGAAGCAATGAAGTTGTACAATCTGATTACTAAATTTGTTCATGCATTTTATTGAATATTATCTTAATACTTACAATGAAATGAGATATATTTGACAAAATGGAACATCTGTCAAATTGAAAACAATCACAAAAACATCAAACATTCTGGAAGGGAATTTTACAATGGTATCAAAGCTGGTCTTCCTACAGCCTGTGTGTTTTGGGGTTGCAAGTTTGGTTTCAAAATTTCAGTTGCATGATTATTTATGAATCTGGAAGATCAGGCCTACATAACTTACAAGAGTAGTAGGGAAAGAGAAAGAGCATTAAATATATTTGATTTGGAGTCATTAGAAGAAGAAAATATGGGTGATAGGCGTGAACCGCCTGAAGGTAGCACTTTGCAGATTTTGAATGACCTTGCAAGGGGTCAACAACTAGTCCAGCTACTCACTTAGTTGATGGTTGATCACAATAATGCTAGTAACAATAGTACAAGAGGTACTAATGGGTATAATAATGATAATGGGAACAATGGTGAAGGGAGTAATACACATATCCTTGCTCAAACCCATACTAGGGCAGCGAGTAGGGTGACTCCTAGACCACTTATGCCTCAATTTTTGGAAGGACAGCCAGCTGGTAATCAAGGACAGCAAGCACAGGGTTCATGAAGGCTTTACCGATTATTTGAGGGAGTATCAGTCTCTTGGCAATGAGTTTCATGCAGCGATAACTTTACAAGATTTTTATGTCACAAAATACAAAAATAGGCAAGGGATCATAATAGGGGCCCTAAGAATCAAGATTTGCAGCGTAAGGTGGGCAAACTATCTATACCTTCATTCAATGGCTCAAATAAATGCACAGCTAGATCATGGGTTCAGAAATTGGACACCTATTTCCAACTCAACCCTATGCTAGAGTCTGAAGCTATCAAGTACACCACATTACATTTAGAGGGTGAGGCCCACAAGTGGTGGTACCATGGGTTAGTCACCTTGGGGCATGCTAGTATCACATCCTACTTGGACTTCACTCAGAAGCTGATGGATAGGTTTGACCAGAAGGATCCTGAATTGCACTTCAAGGAGTTGGCACAGCTCAAGCAAAGTGGCATGGTGGATGCATATATTTTTGAGTTCCAAAGATTCTCGGTTATAGAATCAGATGTATCGGAGTACAAATTGATCATACTTTTCATTGAGGGTCTATCCAAACCGTTATGTGGTTGGATTAAGGCTTTCAAACCAGAGTCACTTCAAGATGCTATCATACAAGCACGTGACATGGAGCATTCAATGCCTAAGAGTAAATTTTCGTCTAAACCATTCATTTCTCAAAAGAACAAAGACAAAAAGCCCTTTCAAAAGGAGTGGCCCAGGAAGGACAAGTTAGATGACGAAGATCATAGGGACTTGAGGAAAAAAAATTGTTTCAGCTATAAGGAGCCTTGGGAGCCTGGACATAGATGCATGAGTAAAGGGACAGTGCACTATATTGACGTTCTTTCAAATAGTGAGGATAATGGAGAAGCAAAACACGTACAGGGCAGCAATGATAGCAATTCAGAGGAGGAGCAGCCACATGTAGAGATTAGGAGTAGTGCTATCGCTACTATTTTAGGTACTCCCAGGTTCAATTCCTTCAGAATTAGGGGAGTATAACAAGGGCAGCATGTTACTGTTTTGATTGATAGTGGGGCAACCCACAATTTCATAGACTCAGATCCGGTGACTAAGAGGGGTATACCTATAGAGAATTTTTAGGGATTCAGTGTGATGGTGGCAAATGGATTCAACATGAGTTGCACATAGAGGGTTCCTCGATTGGGTGTGACTTTGGGAAACTACACTATTATAGATGATTTTTATGTAGTTGACCTAGGTGATACAAATGCTATATTGGGTATATAGTGGCTTCATTCATTGGGGAAGTACTCACAAAACTTTCAGACCATGGAGCTAAAGTTCAAGGTAGTGGATGGTAAAAAGGTTGTGCTAAGGGGTATGGCCAATGGTTCACCAAAGTGAGTATCGGCTAAGCACAGGGAGAGTATTTTTAGACATGGGGATGTTGCGTGGATAGCTAAGTGTTTGATCACATCCAAGAAGACTCTGGATAGTAGCTAGTTGTACCATGTGGATATCCAGTCATTGTTGGGTAAGCATGATGGAGTTTTTTGGGAGATACCTCCAAGGAGGCCTCTTGATAGGGACTTCAAGCACACTATTGAGTTGGAGGAGGGTGCTAAACCCATCATAACCACTCCTTACAAACATCCTAAGAAATTCAAGGATGAGATAGAGAAGGCAATTAAGGAGTTGTTAGACATGGGTCACATCAGACCTAGCTCCACCCCATTCGCTTCTTCTTAGTCCTAGTTAAGAAGAAGAATGGGACAATGAGGATGTGTATAGATTATCGGGCATTGAACAAGAAAACAATTAAGAACAGGTACCCTATACCCAGGATCGACAAGCTACTTGATGAGTTGCATTAGGCAATGTACTTTTCGAAGATTGATCTTTGATCAAGTTACCATCAAATTAGAGTATGAGACCAATACATACATAAAACAGCTTTAGG
This sequence comes from Sequoia sempervirens, assembly GCA_007258455.2. NCBI lineage: Eukaryota > Viridiplantae > Streptophyta > Pinopsida > Cupressales > Cupressaceae > Sequoia > Sequoia sempervirens. Next base: position 172,834 of record VDFB02209720.1, on the reverse strand, counting down.
TGCCATTATGGGCACTATGAGTTCTTAGTCATGCCTTTCGTTTTGACTAACACACTCGCTACCTTCCAGTCTTGTATGAACCATATATTCAATAAGCAATTGCATAACTATTTGCTGGTATTCTTTGATATTCTTCTCATTTACAGTAAAACCTGGGATGACCATTTGATACATTGGATGAGGTATTGGGCATCATGGGTGATCAGTCTCTCTATGCTAAGGCATCAAAGTGTGAATTTGGCATGAAAGAGATTTTGTACGTAGCACATGTGATCAGTGCACAAGGGGTACAGGTACACTAGGAGAAGATATAGGCGATTCTTGATTGGCCACCGCCTAAGTCCCTTACAGAGCTGTGCATATTCTTTGCCTTATGCAATTATTGCAGACGCTTTGTCAAGGGTTTCTCACAGTTGGGTGCACCGTTGACAATCTTACAAAGGAGCTTTCAAATGGTCAGAGGAGGCTCAAAGAGCTTTTGATAAGCTCAAGGAGGTGATGAGCAGTTGTCCTGTACTAGCACTTCCATGTTTTACACAGCCTTTCGTATTGGAGTGTGATGCATTGGGTGAGGGCATAGGAGCAGTGTTAATGCAAAACAAGCATCCAATTGCATTTGAGAGCCGTAAGTTGAAGGGACCTAAGAGATTGTACTCTATCTATGATAAGGAGATGCTCGCCATTATGCATTATTTGGCGAAGTTAAGGCAATACTTGGTAGGTGGGAGACTTGTGGTGAGGACCGACCACAACAGTCTTAGTATTTCCTAGAGCAGAAGGATTTAAATGAGAGGCAGCAGAAGTGGGTCAGCAAAATACAGGCCTACGACTTTGATATTGAGTACGTGAAAGGAAAGAAAAATGTTGTTGCAAATGCCCTCTCCAGGAAACCAACAACATGCTCACTTACAAAGATTTCAGCTGATTGGAAATCTCATCTCCTAGTTGAATACTCTAAGAATAAGTTTGCTTGTGAGTTAATGGATAGATAGGTCTAGGATGATCAATATAAGGCGGTAGATGATATCATCTACTACAAGGACATGATATGCCTAGTGCCAGAATCTAAGCTCAAGGAGAATATTATGAGAGTTACACACAATACTCCTTTGGCAGGTCATCAGGGTCACTTCAAAACATACAGGCAGATCAAAGAGAGGTTCTCTTGGAAGGGCCTCAAGGATGATGTGTTGCAGTATGTGAGGGAGTGTGTGACTTGTTAGTAGAACAAGTCGGAGCACACCCATTTTGTTGGGTTATTGCAGCCCTTACCTATCCTTGAGCAAAAGTGGGAGAGCATATCTATGGATTTTATTACAGGTCTACCTAAGGTTCATGGCAGAGATTGCATCTATGTGGTGGTAAATTGGATGACTAAATTCGATCACTTCTTTGCTCTTTCTTCAGAGTACAAGGCACCACAGGTAGTAGAGTTGTTCTTCAAAGAGATTTTCAAACTCCAAGGGTTGCCGAAGTATATAATCAGTGACAGGGATAGCAAGTTCCTTAGTGCTTTCTAGCAGGAGTTGTTCAGATTGGTAGGTATTGAGTTGACTCTGAGTACAAGTTACCACCCCCAGACAGATGGACAAACCGAGATAGTGAATAAGTGGGTAGAGGGGTATCTACGTAACTATGTCTCGAGACAGCAAAAGGCGTGGATAAAGTGGTTTCATCTGGGAGAGCATTGCTACAACACCATGTCTATTGGTATAACACCCTTCCATGCATTGTATGGGTATGATGCACCATCATTTCTGGATTTGGCTTTTGGGGATAGCAGGTCTCCCAAAGCCAAGGATTGGATACAGGAGAACCAAGATATTCTCAAGGCTCTTAAGGATAACTTACAAGTGGCACAGAATCAGCAGAAAACATATGCAGACAGACACAAGGTTGAGTGCAGTTTTGAGGTGGGAGACTTAGCTTTCCTATAATTGAAGCCCTACAGGTAGTCTTCGTTGAAGAAAAGTGATGCAAAGAAATTGAAGCCACTATTCTATGGTTCCTATAGGCTAACTAGGCGATTGGGAGAAGTAGCCTATGAGTTGGAGTTGCCCGAGAATAGCAAAATTCATAATATCTTTCATGTTTCGTTCCTCAAGAAGGCACTGGGGCAGCAAGTTACTTCATTAGCAAAGTTGCCTCTGTTGGATGAGAAGGGGCATTTGGTGTTGGTTTCTAAGGAGATTGTTGATACTAGAGAGAAGAGATTAAGGAACGCGGTAATTAAAGAATTTGTTATTAGGAGATAATACTTGTCAGTAGAGGACGCAACTGGGGAAGGAGAACAAATTTTGCAGCATCCAAATTTATAGTTGCTTGAGGGCAAGCAATCTCAGGAAGGGAGGACTATAATGTCCCTTTCTCAATGATCACCCAAGTGGGCATTTGAGCATATTTAATTCCCATAGGCTGTAGTCGAGAAAAGAGAATTAATTTATTTAATTGTTTAATGTTACTTGGCGAAAAAAGTTCATTTAGAATGGTAATGTTAAATAATTAATTAAATATGTTATAAAGTGACTTTTGGAGATAAATTAAAAAGTAACTTAATAAAGTCACTTTATTATTATTTTGAGCAAGAAATAAAGTGAAGGATATAAAAATGGCTTTTAAAGCTCATTTGCTTTATGTTTGTTTTATTATCTCACTTTCACTTTGGAGAGCTTCTTGGAGTTCTTGGTCTTGGGAAAGAGTGTCATGTCCCCGAATTGGAGGTATGGTGATTTAATTAAGTTGTCCAAATTATTGATAATTTATGAGGATAGCTTAATTGATGATTTAATTAAATCAAGAGATGTTATTAAATTAATTATTTATTAAGTTATTCCCATAAAATAAAATATCAAAAGGGATGACTTATTATTTAATTAATTTAATAATAAAAAGTAACTTAAGTGACTTAATAATGAAATAATAAAGTAATAAAGTCACTTAAGGAATATTTCTGGAATCTTCTAGAATCTCTTGGTGATGAGGTTGAAAAAGTATAAAAAGAGGCTTGGGCTATGCATTTGGACATCTTGAGTTGAATACACTTTTCTACTACACTGCTGAAGCTGAATGCTTAGCTTATTGTTTTCCAGTCTTCGTTTGTGAAAGACCAAACCTAGCTGGTTAAGTGCCAATTTTGGTTGTGCAACACCAACCCTAGTTGGATAGTGGAGGAAGATACTTTAGTCTTTCTCATTGGGATAATTGCAATCACCTTTGGAAGAGTTTGGGAAGTTATTTGAAGTCTGCAATTTTGTTTCAGTCTGCAGATCAGCCATGAGAGAAATTACATTTTCATTCGTTGCTCTTCAATAAGGAGATATAATTTTGTGGGCACTTGAGGGATTGCTTCCTTTGGTGTTGGCAATCATTTTCATAACAAATTCGAAGAGCTTAGAGGCTGCATTTATTTATCTAAAGTTTTGCCAAGCAAGAACACAGCTGGGTGAAAGCAATGCCTAAGAGGAGTTCAATTTGCTTGGAATTTGATTGCTACTTCATCTATCATCAAGGGCTTCAACATTCAATCAGGTTCCACTATTAGTAGTTCATAATTTTATTGCATATGGGAAAGTTTAGAGTTGTAGCTGTAGGTGCATATTTCTTTACCAGCAATTATCATATTTTGTAATCAATGCATTTAAATGCCAAGAGTCTTGGCTTATTGATGAGCATTGTATTGGATCATTGTGTTGTAATAAGAGATACTAATTTGCTGGTCATTTGTAGTTGTCATTGAGCAATTCTATATCATTTGTACTCAGCTTATAGTATGCATGCCAATTGTTTGACAAAATGTCAATTGGCTATAGGTTCTCTTTTTGGCATAAATAATGATATAATTTTGCATACCAAGTGTTTGTATTAATGCCACTTGGCTATAAGTGCATAAATGCCATCTTAGGTTGCATCCAAAGTGTTTGTCATAATTACTAGTTGCTGTAGCTGCATATTGCAAGTAATTTCAGTCACATATATGCATTGAATATTGCCAAAATAAGTTGCACATTCATGTTAGGTCATTATTTAGACAATTTAGAGTCATTTGCTAGCATCCTTATTGATGCTAAGTGAAAAAAAGTGTCATTATAGCAAACTGAAATTTTATATCAGTCATATGACCCTTGTATGCAAAGTGTTTGATGAAATTCCTTAAGCCTTCAATCAACATTTTGAGGTCAGATTTGAGCAGAGTCATTACAAAGAGACACCCTAGGGCAACTGGTTTCGGTGGTGAAACGATTCCACCCTAGCTGATTTTGCAGGGAGGTCACTCAGATCTTCCAGTTGAGCGATTAAGCAATTTTGTGTGTCTCCTGTGGAGACAAAATTGGAAAAAATGTTTTCTATTAAGTTTGTAAATATTGTTGCAAGGGTTACATTTGTGGACTGTGTATTGGGCGAATATCTCTCTATTTGCTAGTTGGGCGATATCCCTCTTGAGCTTTAATCTGCATATTTCTATTGCGTGGGGTTAAGAGTTGGCATCTTGGTTTAAGAAAAGCTTGCAGTCAGTTGAGCTGCCATATTGTCTGAGATTTCTCTTGTTGATGAAATGTTGGGTGTGGGAATAAAGGCGCGTGAGTCTTTAGGAAACTCTAGCACTATGCAACATCCATCCACAAAGCCAAGTCGTGAGTTATAGAGGAATCGTGGGGGTTTAGTTGGCAAGTCGTGAGCCTCTTAAGGAGGTCATGGATTCCCAGTATTACCATTATTCATCTAACTATAGCCATGGAACCTCTATAGCCAAGTGCATGAGCATATAAGAAGAGGTTGTGAGCTTCCAGGCAATACATTATCTACTATATACTAGACGTGGGTTTTCTTTGAGCAATTGAGTGAAGATCTGAAGGTGTATTATGCTCATATTAGGGTCATATGAGGACATAGAGGTTGGACGTGAATGTCATTCAAAGCATATATCCCATCTGCAAGTTGCTATTGGTCATTCCTAGGCTAGGCACGACAATAACCAGGTTTGGTCTATATTCACAGTCATTTATAGTTGTTATTGTCATGTCCCCATTTTTGAACTTCATCACTATTGTTTTTAATCTATCATTCATAATCAATCGGTCATATTAGTGCCAAATTGAATTTAAATGGTTTAGCTTTATTCTATAAATGATACTTTGACGTCTCATGAAGGATGAAACTATACAATTGATTATTAAATCTATACTGCATTTTATTGAATATTATCTTAATACTTGCAATGAAATGAGTATATTTGACAAAATGGAACATCGCAAATTGAAAACAATCGCAAAAACATCATACATTCTGGAAGGGAATTTAAGATTGAAAAAAATATTACGGAACATGCTAAAACGGCCATATAATAAATATTATACCTTTCCAAACAATGCCACAACTAGGAGGGCAATCACAAACATGATCGGTGACGATCAAAGTAGGCAAAAGAAGGCCAAATAAAGGAATGATAGTGGATCGCCACCTAAGAAAAAAGCATCAACCCAATTTGAAGTGAACATAGGGAAGAAGTCGTTGTTTACAAATGGAGATGAGGGGAAAAGCCTAACAAACATATATAAGGAGATCAGGAGTCAACATACTGAGAAGATACATGGCAGTGCCTCAGAAACAACATTCTAGCACCATCATTCCAATTGGAGGATCAACCAACATGGCATCAAGCCATTGGGAACAATGATGCACAAAAGGTGACAATCTGCAACATTCCTATTGATGTCATGGTTATTTATTGGAGTACGTATGATGCATTACTCAAGAGAGGATGTTGATTCAACCAAAGCAACCATAACAGAAACGAAATACATTTTAATAGAAAATAATGGGAGGAAGTACATATTGACTTGAAAAATCAAGCAGTAAACGAGGAGATGGCATCGTCTTAGACTCAGAAGGAGCTGAATCAAGAACAAATGAAGAAATAAGATATATGGAACCAAATGATGAAGGCGTCCTTAACCTCCACCATTGCTCGGAGGACGAAATGAGCTCACTCTATGACTTTTCCACTCGCAATTGGAAGACTATGAAGTGTTCCAACAAGATTGTAATATGCTCCAAACTGGGAGATTGAAGGAGAAGAGGAAATGCCTCAACAAGTTAGACATTCCTCCGAAGTTGAAAAATATGAGGGAATGCCCAGAGTGGATGGCATGCCAACTCATACTTTTGAACGAGACAAGGTAACAAGGTGATCAATTACAAGAACCGAGAATGAAGAAGGTTAACTTAGGAGAAGAGAATAGCCTACGAATGATCCTCGTTAAGACAAATAATAATGTAAGGCGACAGCATTCAAATCTTCATGGTACAGGATGATTGCATGGATGTACAAAGACTTGAAAGGCTTACCTCTAGAACTGTGGGCATAGAACTCCCTTGGTACCAGGAGCACAACCCGTAAAAAGAGGCCCTACCGAATGAACAAAAATTATTCTTCAAAGATGCAAGAGGAAATCGAAAAAATGTTGGAAGTGGGAATAATCTTCAAGGTTGAAGTCAACAATTGGGTCTCTCCAATTATCATATCACTGAAGAAAGAATTCAAACAAATTCAAATATGTGTGGATTTTTGATGCTTGAATGCAATAACTATAAAAGGCCATTCCCAATCCCATTCTCAACTCCATACTTGAAGAGGTGGTTGGCCAAAAATTTATTCATTAATGGATGGATTCTCAATTAAATCAAATAAGCATGCCGAGGAGGACAAATTGAAAACTACTTTGTGGTAGAAGATGGAGGTATGCATTCAACTGAATGTCTATGCATGCTCCCACAACTTTCCAAAGATTATCCACACATGTTCGACAAGATGTTAGTGGGAAATTTTAAGGCATTCTTGGACAAAGGTAATCTATAGTGACAAAGACACAACTGAAGGCTCTCCAAGAATATATTGAAGGTGCAAAGTAACAAAATTGGCAGGAATCCGAAAAAATGTTGTTTCATGGTACCTCAGGGCAAACTACGAACCAAAGTTTGCAAAGAAGGATTGAGACCGACCCAGACAAAATAAAGTGACCGTACACAAAAAGCACTCAAAACATGCCAAAGTAAATCATTCTTGGGTCAGTGGGTTACTATAAATATTTATTAAAAAAAATCCCAAATTACTACCCACTCAACATACTCACAAGGAAGGGCCAACCATTCATATGGACAGAAGATTGGAGAAGGCCTTCAACAAACTAAGGTGCAATTAATGAGCTCACCAATGAATTTGAATAGACAGATGCTGATTTGATTTAAAGAGTACACAACTATTAGCCTACACTTCTTTGCGTTTATGTGAGCATTCGACTATTGAAGCCACTTCTGATTTTTAGATGAGAGCACATGCTACTCCTATTGAGAGACACAACATGAGAGTTTCACACATTGGGTACTACTATTGCAAGTTGTGTTGAAGAGACTAGAGTTGGGTAGTCTACAGATTTTCCGGAACAGACCTTTGTGAGTCTGATGTTGATATGGAATCCGAGGAGCATGCGTTGGATATGGCCGTAGATCTGTGGAGTAGAAGCGTGTGAAGATACTGTCATACCAGCAACTTCTACCGTACCAGTGGAGCCATCTTTTGAGGTACCGAGCAGCAGTACCCTAGATGTTGAGGTGTGCATGGATGAAAGCACACCTAATGCTGCTTATCATGAGGTGAGTGATGACGAATCAGCGTCCTATCATAGTGCTTATTGTGATCCGGAAAATTTGTATGGGGGTCGTAAGCTTCAGAATCCTCATCATTTGGTTGGACAACTACAAGTAAATGACAATATGATTGCTACCGCCCTTGAGCATTTTGACGTTGCTCGTCAGATGTTGTTTACCTATGGTTGGAGTCCTCCTTTGACAGATGAGCACAGTGATAGCGGTTTTTCCCTTGTAGTGATACATGCACTCCGAGAAGCAATTGGTGCGATGAAACAAAACTACCTAAAACTACTTGCAGACAGGGATTTCCTTCTCGAGTGGGATTGCATTTGTTATGATGCATTGAAGGGAAAGGAGGAGCAGATCGATGAGCTCACTCATGAGCTTGAGGTGACTAGGGACTCATTGCATAGCACCCAGTTGGCTCTTCGAGAGTCACAGTTACAGATTGAGAGATTTACCGTGGCGTTGAGTTTGGCACAATCTTCACCATCTTTGGATATAGTTCAGTCTTCCATGGCAGCGGTTGGTGAGGAGTATACACCCATGGTTCATAGCAATGAGGGAGATGTTGAGGATGTGGTTACATCCATCACGGTTACAGGAGCAGTGGATACAGATGGGATGAGTGCACTAGATGAGAGTTGCAGTGGGCTACGTGTTGCACCAGGTTCTCTTGAGATTAGTCCCATGATAGGTGATGCAGGGCAGATCATTGATAGTTCCTGTGACATGGTTGTTGATTCACTAGAGAGTTGTGTGACAACCCTCGACACTTGTCCATCTTCACAGAAGATATTCAGAGTCTCATCCAGTTGGGAGATTGGTACTTATGTTGATTTGTTTCCCTCTCCTGGAAGCAAATCAATCATTTCATCCGATGCAGTTGACTATGATCGGCAGCTGGTTGAGCCAAGTCAGGAGTACAATTCAATTTATTATTCCAGCGATTCAGAGATGGATGATTCAGATCAGTATGGAGTGATTGTGCAGTTTGTGAATAATCCATTATTTGAATTTGATGGTGGTTTGATCTATGATAACCCACTCTTCGAGTTGGACGCTGATCGTACTCTTGATGTTAGTTCTGAGTTGGGTGATGAATGTAGTGTTTGGGATTGTTCCAGTGCATCGCAATTCCAAACAAGACTCACAGAGGAGTTTAATGAAGTGTACACGGTTAGGAGTGCTTATAGTTTTTCCTTTGATCCACCTGTACATGATTCATATTCGATGCACAATACTTGTGCACAGGGTGATTCTCTCGGTACAGTCGAGGGGAGTAATTCATTACTGTGTGCAGAGTTACCATCTTCACAAGATGGGATTAGCGGATGCAGGTACTTGACTCAGCAGTTTGCGGGGAATTACTTGCAGGGACAGCAGTCAGTTATCCATCATGCTGATATGTATTCGATAGGGCTTGCTACTTCTATGTCGCAGATTTTTCGTACAGGTACATGGTTACAGGGCGACTATGGTATTAGTTGGCATGATGGCTCGGTCAGTTATCACATCCATGAGGATTTAGCAGAGGACAGGGAGAGATTCAGGGTAGCAGATGCTTCTAGGAGTTTTTATCTCTGCATGACAGATGGATGTGGATTCATATTGTATTGGGATCCCGGTGGCGACAGCTTTGGCACCGAGTATTGGATGGGTCCCATTGGGTTACTTCACTATTCTCAGCATGGTGAAGTTGGAGGCAGTAGAGTCAGTGGCAGCCTGAGGAGGACCGTCACGACAGATTTTCACTCTGGGTTTGGGATCCAGGCATTGCTTGCGCAGTTGAGTTTTGATGATGCTACAGGAGACAGTTCGTGTTGTGTGGGACATTTCACAGTTTTCCTTTTGGGCCTCCCGAGGATTGGAGTTTGTTTGCAGTGGAGATTGCTTGGGGACAAGCAATTTCAGGGAGGGCGGACTGTCATGTCCCCATTTTTGGCGAGCATCAGAGTTCGTAAGTTTAGCCTATCACGAGACCCTCGTAGGCTGATAGAGTGGTTAGAGGGTCGTTTCGGAGCTTGGCTCAGCTTCAGATTGGCAGTTTTGATCAATTGGCCTTCGTTTGGGCTCGATCGGAGACTTTTTGCAGAATTGCTATTTTTAGCAGTTCCTGGCAGTCAGCGTGGGACCCCTGCTATTTTTAGCAGTATGGCTTTGGTAACGTTCAGAATCACTTCCTTTGTCGACAGCATCAGATGGCTCGAGCATCGGGTTAATAATGAGCGAGATATTAATATTCAATTGTATTAATTAAATATTAATTATTGATGGTTATAATATAAAGTTATAATATTAAATTATAACTTAAGTGATTTGCCTTGAGGGGGTGCGCCCATCATCAGAAAGGGGCCAGTTTGAGAATTAATTTATTATAAAATATCTGGCTGAAGACTATGGGAATATTAAATGAATTAAAAGTTGAATATTTAAAAATTCCCTATCTTTAAGGAAATCGCACTTTTGTGCAATAAAGGGGTTTTGCATTGGTTTTTGAGCCATTATGATATTTTATGAATCGAGAATTGATCAGTCTTTGCCAGAGAACGGAACCTTAGGGTTTGAGTTCGAATTCCTTGGAGAACGAGCCATCTCCATCGGAAGCAATTCAGAGGATGTGAAATAACATCTGATTTATTGCCAGTTGAGAGATTTCTTCATCCAGAAGAAATTACAGAGTTCACAGAGATTTATTTCATCCGGGTTTCAGACAAGTTTCTAATCCAGAAGAGTCTGCAGTAGTGAGGCGCCTATATTTATCATATCCAGAGAATCTTCAGAGGGCCGTACAAATTATCTATTGCTGCTGTGTAGTATCAGGCCGTACCAGTTTTGTACTTGGCCGTACTATTGAAGAAGGCCATACTTTGTTCTCCAGAGCCAACGCCTTCAGCTTCCATCTTCTGAGTTCATCTGTCAGGGCGCACCAAACCATATCCAGAGGTTCAGACGTTGGTCACAAGGGAGCCGTACCTTTTAGCTTCTACTATTGCTGCAGCCGTACCTCTTTGACAGGCCGTACTACCTTCAAAGGACGTGTTTCTTCATCCTTTGTGAAACGCCTTCTAGAATTATTTCAAACCTACATCACTGGAGGCGCCAACATTCAGGAAGTTATTTGCAAACACCTCTCGGAGGGGGAAGGGCATTTATTGTCTCAGCCGTACCAGATCTGTACCTTCAGCTATGGCAGAAATACCAGGTTTTTACAATTAAAAATCATTCTCTTATATTGCATGTCTGTAGAACAATTTTGTAATCATTCCAGAAAGACAAATAATAGACTGGTATTCGTATTGGCATTCAAATACTACTGTTGTCAGGATAGATTTATTTTATTTGAATTTATTTCTTATTTCCAAGCAAAATCGCCATCTTTCAATTACATGCAAAAATTCAAAAACGGTAAAAAAAAACCTAAAACGTCAGAAAAGACTCAGAAAACTGTCAGATTCAGAATTAGGGGAAACTTAGGGTTTCATTATTCAATTTGTTAGTAAACTGAACTTCATTCACTATTGTAGCTTAATCTGAGCATTCATTATATGCATATCGGCTCATATTAGTGCCCAAATTGAATTGTAAATGGTTGTAGCTTTATCTCTATAAATGTAGTACTGTATGACAGTCAACATGAAGGAATGAAACTATACAATCTGATTACTAAATCTATACATGCATTTTATTGAATATTATCTTAATACTTGCAATGAAATGAGATATATTTGACAAAATGGAACATCTGTCAAATTGAAAACAATCGCAAAAACATCATACATTCTGGAAGGGAATTTTACAGGACTCTGAAAGGAACATCGTACGGAACATGCTACAAACGGCCATACCAATCAAAGTGGCATACCTTCTCCAAACAATGCCACAACTAGGAGTGGCAATCACAAACATGATCGGTGACGATCAAAGTAGGCAACAAGAAGGCCAAAGAAAAGGAATGATAGTGGAGTCGCCACTCTAAGACAAACAAGTCATCAACCCAATGTTGACAGTGAACATAGGGAAGAAGTCAGTTGTCGTACAAATGGAGATCAAGGGGAAAAGCCTAACAAACACTATAGTCAACGGAGGATCAGGAGTCAACATACTGTCGTAAGATACATGGCAGTGCCTCAGGAAACCAACATTCTAGCTACCATCATTCCAATTGGTGGGCATCAACCAACATGGCATCAAGCCATTGGGAACAATGATGGCACAAAAGGTGACAATCTGGACCCAACCATTCCTATTGAATGTCATGGTTATTCTATTGGAGAAAAAGGCGTATGATGCATTACTCAAGAGAGGATGGTTGATTACAACCAAAGCAGACCATAACTAGAAACGAAATACACTTTCCATAGAAAATAATGGGAGGAAGTACATGATTGACTTGAAAAATCAAGCAGTAAACGAGGAGATGGCATCGTCTTAGACTCAGAAGGAGCTGAATCAAGAACAAATGAAGAAATAAGATATATGGAACCAAATGATGAAGGCGTCCTTAACCTCCACCATTGCTCGGAGGACGAAATGAGCTCACTCAATGGACTTTTCCATTCGCAATTGGAAGACTATGAAGTGTTCCAACAAGATTGTAATATGCTCCAAACTGGGGAGATTGAAGGAGAAGAGGACAATGCCTCAACAAGTTAGACATTTCCTCCGAAGTATGAAAAATATGAGGGAATGCCCAGAGTGGATGGCATGCCAACTCATACTTTTGAACGAGACAAGGTAACAAGGTGATCAATTACGAAGAACCGAGAATGAAGAAGGTTAACTTAGGAGAAGAGAATAGCCTACGAATGATCCTCGTTGAAGACAAATGGAATCCAATGTTGAAGGCGACAACATTCAAGATCTTCATGGAATACAAGGATGCCATTGCATGGATGTACAAAGACTTGAAAGGCTTACCCCTAGAACTGTGGACATAGGCTTACCCCTAGAACTGTGGACATAGAACTCCCTTGGTACCAGGAGCACAACCCGTACGGAAGAGGCCCTACCGAATGAACAAAAATTATTCTTCAAAGATGCAAGAGGAAATCGAAAAAATGTTGGAAGTGGGAATAATCTTCAAGGTTGAAGTCAACAATTGGGTCTCTCCAATTATCATATCACTGAAGAAAGAATTCAAACAAATTCAAATATGTGTGGATTTTTGATGCTTGAATGCAATAACTATAAAAGTCCCATTCCCAATCCCATTCACCAACTCCATACTTGAAGAGGTGGTTGGCCACAAAATTTATTCATTAATGGATGGATTCTCTAATTATAATCAAATAAGCATAGCCGAGGAGGACAAATTGAAAACTACGTTTGTGGTAGAAGATGGAGTGTATGCATTCAACTGAATGTCTATGCAATGCTCCCACAACTTTCCAAAGAATTATCCTGCACATGTTCGACAAGATGTTAGTGGGAAATTTTAAGGCATTCTTGGACAAATGGTCAATCTATAGTGACAAAGACACAACTGAAGGCTCTCCAAGAATATATTGAATGGTGCAAAGTAACAAAATTGGCATTGAATCCGAAAAAATGTTGTTTCATGGTACCTCAGGGCAAACTACTCAACCAAAGTTTGCAAAGAAGGATTGAAGACCGACCCAGACAAAATACAAGTGACCGTACAGATGGAAGCATCTCAAAACATCACCAAAGTAAAGTCATTCTTGGGTCATGTGGGTTACTATAGAATATTTATCAAAAAAAAATCCCAAATTCCTACCCACTCAACATACTCACAAGGAAGGGCCAACCATTCATATGGACAGAAGATTGGGAGAAGGCCTTCAACAAACTAAAGGTGCAATTAATGAGCTCACCAATCCTTGCATACCCAAATTGGAATAAAGAATTCCACATACATGTGGATGCATCAAAATATGCAATTGGTGCAACATTGGCACAAGTGGGACCACAAGGGTTAGACCACCCAGTATTCTTCACCAACCAGTTATTGTCAAAAGCAGAGAAGAACGACAATACAACAAAGAGGGAAGCGCTAGGAATAGTCTATGTTGTACAGAAGTTCAAACATTATTTATTGGCAACACCCTTCACATTCTATGTCGAGCACCAAGGCCTTATGTACATGGCAAACAAGCCAATAATTCAAGGACAAATGAGTAGATGGCTCCTACTACTATAATAATTCACATTCACTATTATTGTTAGGCCGAGGAAGAGCCATGTCATCGCTGACCAATTCTCCAAGATCAAGTCAAGTGAACCTCTAGAGGGAGTAAATGAAGATTTTCTAGATGCACGCTTATTTCAAATTGCAGCACTACCCCCATGGTATGAAAGCATCGAAGAATACATTTCTACTTCCACATTTCCGAAGGAGATGCCACTAGGAGAGCGAAGGAAACTAGTATTGAAGAGTAAAACATTCCAACTCATCAATGGACTATTATACAAAATGGCGTCTGACCATGTACTATGGTGATGCATCATGGAATAGGAAGAAGTACATGAAGGATTGGCTAGAGGACATATGGGACCAAATGCTACAGCTCGTAAAATCCTATTGGCTGGTCTATGGTGGCCGACATTACACACTGACACCCAAGAATGGGTGGTGGGATGTGATACTTGCCAGAGAGTTGGCAAACCACTGAGGAGAGATTACATATTCCCATCTCAACCCCAAAAACTCCTTGAAACGTGGGGACTTGACTTCATCAGTCTACTAAAAGTCAACCAACTACGTCGGTGTAGATACACAGTCATTGCCAAGGAGTACCTAACAAATGGGTGGAGGCTTGAGCACTTCCAAACAACACTGCAATCAATACAATGAGATTCATATACAAGCAGATTGTCACAAGGTACGACATCCCAATACAAATCACCAGCGACAAAGGACACTTCATCAACCACATCATTTTCCTAATGATGACAAAGTTGCAGATTTTTCATAACCTACCAAGTCCATACTACCCAAGAGTGAATGGACAGGAAAAATCCACAAATAATGTATTTGTCTCTGTCATTCATAAGTCACGTGGCATCAAAGAAGTTGACTAGGAAGAGAAGTTTCCAGTCATACTATGGGCTTACCATAGGACATATAAAGTGATGACAAGCCACACACCATTCCAATTGATGTACGGTCAAGAAGCTATAGTCCCCACCAAGTATATGGTGTTGAGTTTGAGGATTGTCGTTGAGAACTAACTAGGTGACACAGAGAGCTTGAAGGAACGACTATTCCAATTAAACAAATTGGACGAACAAAGAGTACTCACCCAATGGGTAACAGATGTGATGTAGAAAAGATGGAAATACTAGCATGACAAACACCTCCAATGAGTGAACTTCCAGCCAAGACAATTAGTTCTGAAATATAACGGTCATAATGAATTCAAACCTAGTAAGTTCAAAGTGAGATGGCTCCGTCCCTTTAAAATGCAAGAAATCTCTAATAATGGGGCTATCAAACTAGAGACTCTAGACAGCAATATACTAAAATATAGTATCAACGGATCAAAATTAAATCCATACAAGGAGAGATCGATTGCAACCAACATGGTGGACTGGATGGCAGATGGGAAACCTACCATGCAAGTACTAGAAGGACCAAAAGGACCTGAAGGTGTAGTAGTAAAACCTATTCTGCGAGAACCTAAAGGTGTGGTGATACCTAGAATCCATCGGCATTTAACAAATGCACTCTTTGGGCAACCTGCAGAATGGATTAAACTACATGGCGAATGGCACTTGAAAGCACCATATTCAAGACCAAGAAAAGGATACATCACCTATGAACTAGACAAAGAGTAGAAGAAGAGGAAGACCATTGAAGAATGGCATACAAAAGAGCATTCGAAAGATTGAGAGGAAGAAGGCCCTAGCCTATGTACGACCAGTGTTCATGGTTGAACATTACTTTGTAGCAAAACGGGATGGATACAATGAAGATGTAATTTAGTAGGCAATAGACCATAACATAAAAACACCTTTGATATCGACCTCTAATGAACTATGGTGTGCAGTACATAATCCAACGGCACCACTAATAGTTCAGGGAGATGAAGTGAAACGGTACAAGCAAAGAGGAGGCATGTACATCAATGGTAGTTAAAATTATAAAGGTACGAAAAATCCACCATTATTACAAAAAATATTTGATCTCGAATATGTATGAACCTGCTATGAATATGACTATTACAAAAGGCTATGGTTATTTCAAAAGTAATATCCAGCCTCAAAAACAATATACCTTGGAACAAGCTATGAAAATGTAAATTAAAGAAAATTGGAATTAATTGGTATATGAGATCAAGCCTCAAAAATAAAATTTCAAACAAAAATTGAGCGAAAAAGGACAAAAAAGAAAAAATGGAAATGGAAGGAAAGATAGAAACAAAAAGAAAAATTTATTAAAGTATGGGAGTTGGAAAAAATTAAAAAATTGAAGTGGAAATTATCAATGAAAAATATTAGATATGAAAAAAAAAGGAAATATTAAAAAATCAAAGGGTGGATATATTATAATTTAGTTGGTAATTATTAAAAAGAGAAATTAAAGTGTCAAAAGTGAGGAAAATTAAAAAATTGCCAAATTGTAAAGTATGGAAGGCAGAATTAATTCATTTCATAAATTCCATATAGCAAAGGCAGTAGAGAAATTTTCATCATGCAAGAAAAATTTACACCATACAACCTAGGATAAAATATCTTGTACAACACAAATAGGAAGGGTTTTAGAAGGTTGCTAACACCGTATGGAAAAAGGAGAGCAAAGGATCCATCCTCATATGGAAAAATGGGAAGAATAGCGACGTACGGTGCAGAAGTCAAACTATATGACTGTTGTACCCAAAATAAATTTTTTGGCGTTCTATATAAATTGAGCTAAATCTTGTTAAAATGCCATTAAAAGTCTGTTTTAGGTCAAACTAAACATAGGGTCCTTATGGGTTTCTGTCAAGGAACACGTGCAAATTTCTGAAAATTTGAAAATTAGGGTTTTTCGCCCCTATTTTCAGGGAAACCCCTAAAAATAGGACCTTCCCAGAAATGATTGAAAATGATTTTGATAGGATTAAAAGGCTTCATGATCACATTGGTCAAGTCAGAATCATCAAAAGACAAGTTTTACTCTGGTGGGTCTATTTCTATTTTTCAGGAACAAAGTTAGGAGCTCCGCAGCCATTAATGGTAGATTGGCCAGTACCAGGTGCTGAAAGCTAAGCTTCAAAAACTTCAACGACGCAACCATGGCGAAAAAGATCTAAAATGATGCTGTTTGATGAAGGAGATTCCTGAAATTGAAAAAGAACATTACGAAGGAGAGACAAGTTCACAATGCTGAAAAGAGCCTTTTTCAAGCAGGGGCGCCCATGATCTTTAAGGGTCAAATGCAGTCTACAAGATCTTCCAAGGCAATCATCTTCGACATTTGCTTGTTGGCGCGACAACGAAACAAACAGATAAATCTTTTGAGGAGTGGATCATAAGTAGTTGTTGATGAAGCAAAAAGAGGCAGTTGAAGAAACATCAGGAAATAAATGTCAAAGGTGAAAATAAAAGAAAAAAAGCCTTTTCAAAAAGAAAGGCGCCCTTCTTTTTTGACATCCAGATGCTGACAAACGACAAAAGGTGTCCCAGGATAACCTTCCAAGCCTAGGTAGATCTCAATGACGCAACTGAAAGCACAGACATCTGATAGGGCAGTCAACGGATAATCAGGATCAAACTAGGCAACTTTTCAGATGAAGATAAACTTGTTGAAGGACAAAAGCACCCTTTTCAATGAGGGGCGCCCTTGAATAAAGGAACCTTAAAATGACTTCTAAGTTTTCTGAATTCAGTCATCTTCGGCGAAACAGAGCTGGCTACCTGGCGAGATATCAAGCGAAAACATCTAATTCTCCGATCAACAAGAAATCCAGATCAAAGCACGAGAGGTCATTTCAAAAGGCTGAAGAACGAAGATTGAAAATTCACCAAGGCATAAGCAAAAGAGCCCTTTCTTGGAAAAGGCGCCCTTTCTTTTGAAGCTTTAAACTCAACTTTTTGCCATCATGTCTCCCAGGCACTTCTCTTCAAGTTGGATCCAGCTCAATAGTGAATGTACTGGCAACAGCTCAGGATCAACAGATCAAGCTAGATTCAGGATCAAACTGGGGTCATTCAACAAAGAAAATAATAAAAACTTGCAAAACTCAAAAGGGATGCCTAGAAGAAGTCAAAGGCCAAGTTATTGACTAAATTCAAGATATTTTGAGATAAACTTGGCCAACTCACTCCATGATCAGTGGAAATCACCTTTTTGAACTTCAGATCAAGCCAAAACAACTTTTGATCATGAGTTAAGTCCCCAAACTTGTGGATCTAAGGCTTGAGTCTATGTAATCAAGGTATAGGCATCCCACTTCATTATTTCATTGCAGGTTGATGATCAAGAATAGCCATAAGCTCTCAAGGACGCCATTTACAGATCTGGCCAAGGTTTTCATCCATTCTTTGATATTTCCAGAAGCAGAAGAAGATTGCTAACCTGAGGTCGGATTCAGAGACAGATTTTCTCAGGGAGTCAGATAAAAACTTTGAATCCATCTTCTGTCTACTTCCTCTCTTCTTGTCTTAGGTTTTCTTGCATGTCACACAAAGCAGCAGGCTACATCAGATCTAATCAACTAGGTAGATTCAGCATAATTTTCCAGTGAAACCCATCTCGTCAGATTTTCCAGAATCAGCAAACTTGCTGCCCCTATTTTTGGGGGTTTTTCCCAAAAAGTTTCAGAATCAAAATTCTAAGGAACTGGGCTTGTTCAACATTGAAGCACGAACAAAACCCATGTGCCAAACTTTTTCCGGAAAAATACTTCTCGGCAGGGCGCTATTTTCAAGGGTTTTTCAGAGATTGTTCTGAACACATCCGTGTTTACAGTCAACAGGCGAGTTCTTCTTCACAGAATGACGATTTGGCGTCCTTGGGCTCCAATTGAACAACCAGACCTTGCACCAGCAACTCTCCAACCAGATCTTACACACATTGCTGGAGAGCAAACGGACATCATCAACAGTCTATGGATCTTTATCTTTGAAAAGAATACATCTCCCGCTCAGTGGAGAGCCGCAGCAATTACTCTGGACGAAGAAGAAAGGCTGATCTTGTAGCAGAAAGACCAGTTTTACCACCTCCCGCGTGGCAATAAGCACCTTGGCTTGCCAGCTGCGAGGAGGTCATTCAAAGCACGGAGCCGCCAAAGTTACCAAGAGCAATAGCTTGCGCAAGAAGAGATGTCGTGTCATCAAAGCATTGACTATCCAGGAATGGAAGAAGTCAACACATGGATCAAGGAGCTGTTGACCAGAAATGGTGAAGTGTGAAAAGACACCTAGGAAGGACGTCCTACCTTCCAATTGGCATTTATGATACTTGAAGTTGACTTGATGCCTCATTCCAAGTCAACTCAAGAAGGCATTAAATGTAGTTGGAGTTAACTTGATGTCCCTTTCCAAGTTAACTCCATATCCCTTAAATCATGCATTGTCAGATCCCACTGATTAAGGATGTCTAATTGGCTTCCATGATTTGTGGATCTTAGATCTCCACTAAATGTGGATGTCTATTTTGGAGGGATACTTTCATTAAAGTTCACCTTTAGTTTACTTTCAGTCAACTAAAGTAGTTTCCAGTTGACTCTTTGTTTACTTTCAGTTAACTGAAGTAGTTTTCCAGTTAACTGCTTGTTCCCCCTTTTTAGGAATAAATCTTGCTAATTGATTGGCAAGAACTCATTGTTAACTCAAGGAGATTTTGGGGTTTCCCACTCCTTTGAGTTCTATAAATAAGAGCCTTGGGCTCATTATTTGTTTAACTTTTACTTGCTATGCAAAATTGCTGCACCATTGTTGCCAACAACTTTGAAAGCAGATATTTGTTCACTCTTGGATGAGAGTTCGTTGGTCGATTGTAATTG
Source organism: Sequoia sempervirens (assembly GCA_007258455.2). NCBI lineage: Eukaryota > Viridiplantae > Streptophyta > Pinopsida > Cupressales > Cupressaceae > Sequoia > Sequoia sempervirens. Next base: position 153,236 of record VDFB02209720.1, on the reverse strand, counting down.
TGCATGATTTCGTGCCTTTGCTATCCCAACCTTTGTAATTTGTTGAAGAAGCTTGAAGAAGAATATGAGAAGGTGCTTGCATTTTGATCTACCTATTTGAGTTATTTCTATGTCTTGTATTTAATAGCTTGTTGTTTCATTTCCCTCCTCGAATAGGGGTTCCTCCTCCTTGGATATTTTTCATTGACAGTTATCGTTCGTTGTTGTTTAATGTATTGTCCTTCAATCTATACTTCGGATAGGGGTTCCTCCTCCTTAGCAAGCTTGTTGGCCAAGACATCGTCAATTTGTTGTTTCTTGTAAACCATTTCCTAGCCCATACCTCGGATAGGGGTTCCTCCTCCTTGGCAGGTCTCAGATCTAGTTTACCGTAAAGAGTGTTTGCTTGTACCAACCTTATCCCAGTGTATACCCGAGAGTTCAGAGCCTTGGTCATATTCTCAGGAGACGGAAAATTCAGGTGATCCAACCATCCATTCCCGCTCCTTTACCCTCATGCTCTATTTACCTTGAAGGTATTGGATAGATTAAAAGCTAGAATAGTTGTAGTTAAGATCTGCAGAAATCAGGGAAAAGCTTAGCTACGGCGCATTGTGTTTGTGCACCCTTGTGTCCTACCGCTGAAGTACAAAAAGACAGGAACCTTAGTTAACCATTCCCTTCCTTACGCATTGCTTTCAGCAAAGAGGGACTTCTCTTTAAATAACAAAGAAGTGTTGCAAAACATTTGAAATAGCTTAATGTTTACAATCAGCACTCCAGAGGTGCTAATTTACGCATTGCTTTCAGCAGAGAGGGACTTCTCCTCTTTAAGAATAGCGACGTACAGTGCAGAATTCAAACAATATGACCAAGGAAGAATTCGTAGCTCATATGGCATACTAGCAAAGGAGTATGGTTCAAAAAAGGAAAGCTCAACATTCAAAAAAGGAAAGCTCAACATACAACAGGAAGGGTACAACATACGGCACAAAGTTGGAGTAATCATATGACAAGAGCAACATGAAGGATACAACATACGGCACAAAGATGGAGTAATCGTACGACTAGAAAACCGACTACAGAGAAGAACCAACATATGGAAGGAAGTTGGTCTACAATGGAACCAAGGCAAAATCATACAAAATTGCATCATACGGCATCAACGAACAAGAAATTCCAATAGAATCTGCAACATATGGATCATACAACATTCTTTTGCATTGATTGTACGGCCTACGCCTATCTTCTTTAAACCACCAAATTCCAACAAATAGCTAAACCAATCCATACATTCATTTTGCATAGTACAAACTCCACATAGAAACCGGTGCATTTGCCTCGATTCCATTATGAGAGTACAACAACCAACTACTGTGGCAATCAGACAGCAAAGAGCTCCTTCCAATCAACATCAATTATGTACAGTATGAATAGACAATTATTACAACCGTCTGTATCGTCTATTTAATCTCCATTGTGAATTTCCAAAAGCATATTGTTGAATAGTATTTTCAACCATGGATGCTACTAGCAATAAGGGGAAAAAGGTATTACACTACAAGCCTCAAATTGCTACAACCAAAACAAGCAAAGGGAAAGCAGACGACACAGGAGAAGATGCATTGACATGGGATAGTCTCACTAGCAGTGAATGCAGAACATGGTGGTAGAGCAACCAAGATAACCACATATTGAAGGTAGCATTGAGACACACATAGGTAGATAAAGTCGTGCAACTTCCATTCTTTAACTCCCGAGAGTTTGAGCCTTTCTCGAAGGCAATGGTAACGAATTATTGCAGACATTCTCATAAATCCGCCATTGACTACAAAGGCTGTTAGGTAACCATTACCTTCTGGCTAGCAAATTTTAGCAATGTTGGGCATACCTACCAAAGGTGCCACTATGTGTAAGCTGATGAGGAAACTCACCCAACAACATATGGAGTGCAAGAATTTGGGGTCCAAGGAATAATTTTTTGGCTACACCAGAATGGAAATACATAATGGATTTAATCAAGTGGCACTTAAAGGCTCCTCTCACCACTTAGTCATCACCTAGGTGCTCCTTTATGTATGATCTATGTAATGTCCCCTTTTCTTGCTCGCATTGTATGATGTTGTCGTTAGCCTATTTCTCCTTGGTTTCGTAGGCTAACCAGGGCTTTTAAGGAATCTTGAGGATTTTTGGCCTAGACAATTTTCATTGCAAGTCAATCCGGTGCTTCTGGAGGTAGTTTTGGCATATTTACTATTTTTAGTAAGTCATTAATGTTGTGAATAGTAAATCATCAGGCAGGCCGCGATCTCCAGTGACAATGCCTCTTCAATGGAAAATTTGGGTGTTCTCGTCAGATGATTTCAGTTCCATTGGTTTAATTCATCTCCACATTAATAAAGTTTAAATTATAAAGTTAAATTCAATTATTTAACTTTATTAATGTGAGTCTAAAGTTAAGTGGGGAAATGAATAGTAAAAGGGTGTAATGTCCCCTTTTGGCCGAAATCACTAAAACCTGAATCTTGCATTCAAAGTGCTTCTCAAGAGACATTAGAAACATTAGATATCAATAAATTCCAGTGATAACCACTAAATAGATCATAGAAGATATAAGTATTCTATACTTGCCAAAGGATTGTTCATTTACTCCTTGTTGCGCACCCTGAGTGATTCTTTCATACTATATCTCATGAGTACATTGGATGTTAAATATCTTTCGGGATCCCATAGATGAAATTCCATTATACCATTTTAACATCACGATGAATTATTGGAGTCATTATTTATAAGGCTCAATAATTGCTACAAGCATCATTATTGGATAGTTGTAAATAGTATAGTATATATATATTATCTGGTATATATAGTGTATGGGTCTACCTATATATATATACATATATGTCTAAATGTACTTATCAAATGTTACATGTCATTTCAACTCTTATCCATCCTAATATATTCAAATATATTCATAAATCATAATATGCTAAAATATTTTATGTGTACAACCTATTTGTTAATCATAGTAATATATATATTTGAATATATACTTGTTATTTATATTTAACCATCATAATATATTTAGATATATTCATATAACATATATTTATAAGACAACTGAAATTTAGATTATTATTGTATCTGATATCTGCTATTCTTACTACCATATGACAATACTTACCTCCGAGTTATGTATTTGCAGCCACAATTACTTCTCCAGCAGATATCTCATATTTATTTCTTTCCCATCGGCCTTACCTACTACTGCTGTAGATTTCATTTCTCCTCCTTTATAAATCCTATCTAGATTCTATATTATATTTGAAATAGAATGGTAAACAATTATAAATCCTGTGCTACATTTTTATGACAAAAATATAATCTGCAATTCATCATGAATTAGCAAGTCTACTTTAGGCTGAGACAGATCGCAGCTTACAGCATTGGTTTATTTCCTGAGTTTCACCGAATATTCTAATCTAAGTATTCTTTCTCTTTTTCACCACCCCTTATCGATTTTGTGGACATAAATAATCAAATACCATTGCCGTCGAAATGTGGGATGTCTTTGGAATGATTCGCTGGGTTGGAGGATATTTAGATGTTTCTTTATGCTAAATACTTCTTTCTTATATCCCGATACTGCCTGATCCTCTATTCTCCACCAGCCACCGATGATGCCTCTTTTTGCTTCGAATAATTCTCATTAAATATTGATCTTTTGCTTGAGGAAAGGTCACGTCTTTAGTCAGAGAACTTCCCTTGGTTGAAACGTTGCTTTCCTTCGAATCACTGTTTATTCTAATTGCTGCATTTTATTAATGTTTATGCATTGTCGATAAACATCTGCTAGGCATTGAGATATACGCATTACGGCTTGTAGTCTTAACTCATTCCCGTCTACACCTATATTCCACACTCCTTCGACAAACTTACTCCTTAAATATGTCTATGTGTGTATATGCATGCAAACTTGGCATCCTGTGTATGTTTATAGATATGTATGTGTGCATAGTGCAATCTTGAGTATACACATACATAAATATCCACACACATTGTATTTGCCGAGTTTTGTGAGTCAAAATTTTTGGGCTTAGTACTCCCGATTCGAGTATGTAAACTATGGTCTTAAAGGCACAACTTTGGGGACATGACAAAGGGGCCCCTTATTTTAAAATACATGAGACATCAAAAAGGCACGAAGGAAGTTTATGTTTTATCCCACATTGGTTAAAAGTGTGAATGAGCTCTTATGAGAAGTTTATAAAAAAGTGTTGCAAGGGCTCACTTTCAGTATGCTTGGTTAATATATTCTCTTGGTGAATTCAAGGAAGCTCTGGCTTTTCAGCAAGTTTGAGGACGGAAACCCTCGAGCTTGGAGACAGTGGACGGAAACCCATTGTTTGTTGGAGATACTATTCAGATATCTCACTTTGTGCTTCAGATTCAAGCTATTTCTGAGGGTTTGTCAAATTTGCGGTAGCTATTGTATTGCTGCAAAAAATATTTGTATCTGTAAGTTGCCATAGCTAATGTATTATTGCAACTATTTCTGAATAAATGCAAAAGTTGGATTATTTTTGCAGTTTATTATTGTGCTAGAATTTCATATCTTCATAATAGATTCTACAAAAGTTTTTATTTTAAATTAAAAATCTAAAAATTTAGGGTAGGAAATTGGGGGTTTTTGAGTCAGATCTAGTTTGGCTCATTACAATCTATCACTTAATGATTGAGTTGTCCACACTAAGTGCTCAATTCAACCTCTATTGTCACTAAAGTCTAATTGCATGCAAATAGGCACACTTTTAGACACTTGTTGCCACCAAGGCATCCAATCTTCATCTTTGACTGCATTCTTTCCTCGTTTACCTCCCTGCCTTAGCACTTTCAATCCAAGCTCAATCTCCTCCAATCCTTCATCACTCAAGACAAGTCTCCTTCCTTTGCATGGGCTTACATCGTCTCCTACTTGCACATATGGCTTGAAAAATGGTCAATACATCATTGAGAATGGCAAACAACTCACAGTTGACGTCATGATCCTATACATATGTATACAACAGCTTGAAAAATGAGCATGACAACAAACACAAAATACTTGTCATTGAAAGTTTTGTAGGGTTACAACAAAGTGCAAACAAACCTTTGCAATCAAATACCTATCTATAGTTGAACATAATGAATATAGGTTTTGTAATGGATGTGTAGTAATTAATGTATAGTGCAAGGTACTAATTACTATCATGTCTATATCTTTTCATCTTTGCCAATAGCTCCTTCATGGTGTAAATATTAAGATGTGTTATCATGACAACTCGATGACAATTCATTCCAATAGTGATGACTTGTTCATTTACATCATTCAAAAATAACCTACTCAATCACAAAACAAATGTCACCCATCTCCAGGTCACTCCTACAAGGTGTTAACAATCAACAACTGCTCCAAAGAATGAAATTGAATTTACTTCTTTTCTAACAAATAATTTGGATCAAAGCACAGACAAATACAAGTTCATATTTTGTGGAATCTTTATAAAGTGCATTCATATTAATTTGCCTGCTCTCAACACCCAGATCATTATGAAAAGAATTACCAAGATTGTTAGCAAAATATATAGAAGGGAACTTGCACTACTTTAAATGTAAATGCTCCCATCTAAGTAGAAGCTACCTGTAAACTTTATCAAAGTAACAAGAATAAAGACACCAATATAATAGCCATGCCCATGTTGATTTTCCCCCATGCCCCCCAGTTCAGTAGAGTGCAATTCGGAGATTATCCAAATTAGCAGCTCTTTTCCCATGGGAAGTGACAATTCAATACCTCAGTTTGTTCAAGTGAAAGACACTCTTCAGTCCCCCTACATTGTCTCTTTGAAAAAATATACAAGTTATTCCATATCAGCATTCATTGTTCTCAATTCCAACAACCACACAGCCCTTGCCTTGCGAACATGCATTATGTGCACTATAGACTTATTTAAGAGGGACCCACAAATTTGATCTTTCCCTTCCACCCCTCAATTACTCATTCTAGTCCTCACCTTTGCCAAACTTCAACCCCAAAAACTAACTCAAATGCATTGAATGTCACTCTCATCATCCCATTGGGTACAAAGTGGTTGAAGACCAAGCTGCCAGCCCCCATTGCCTTTGAGACTGCCCCCCTCCACTAAAGCATATACACTTTCTTCAAAAAACCAAGACTTTTCCTTGCACATTGCTATGGAAAATATTGAAAAAAGAAAAAGGGACTACTCTTCATAACTTTGCCTCTCTTGGTTGCTTACATCCAAGACATAATGCCCACCCTCTATAGTACTTGATATTTTTGTATTATGGTATCATTTGAATCATTTGGTTACGAACTTGTAGTGGAGAATCAATTAATAAGGGTGATTATTAATTTTGTTGATTTATCATGGAGAATAAATTCATAAAGATAATAGATAAATTTACTTCACACCTAGATATGAATAAAATAATTACTTCAATATTTATTAGAGAGTGAGATCATCAAAGATATGCTGTTTTTTACGAGTTAATAGTTTATTAAACTTATTTGGAAAATTTTGGGTGTGGACCATAATTGTTAATTTTATGCAAAGATGAATTTTTGAAATTGAATAATTATTAGATAAAAAGAAAATTAATTCCAAAATCTCCACATGCTATGAATAGAAGATTGATTACATAAATCTTGTTTAGTAGAAAAAGATATTAATGTAAAAAATAATTCTTTTTGAAGGAAATAAATAAAAATATATAAAAGAAAACCTACTTAAAGAGAATTATAAAAATAAAATTGGATATTTTACTTGAAAAGATGAGTGGTTGAGATTTAATGAGATAGATTAAACTATTAATGGAATGGAATCTTGGAGAAGAAGCAATGTAGACAATTTCACAAAGATAGAATTCAACCCATATTAAAAAGTATCGGAAGCTTTAGTGTAGACACAACTATACATGTACAATTTGGATTTCTCAAAAGCTCAAGCAAGATTTAAGGATTTGAAAGTCTTCAACAAGGATTTTACAAGATTTTGGAAAGCATCGAAACATAGAGTATTAATCCTAAAGAGATTTTTGTAAATAAAAATCATGTGCTGATGAGAATTAAGTGGAAATAAAACTGAATTAGTGGAACCATGGGGTTAACAAAATCTTGAAATAAAAGCAAGCTACAAAAATGTCAAATGGAAAACCTAGATGACCAAATCTATGACATGTGAAAATTCATACTTAGGATGTTGTGAGTATTGTGAAACAAAAGTCAATTTATTTTGAACTAAATAATCTCAGGAAACCAGCAACATTTGAGAAAGCTAAGAGAGATTACACCTAGGGAAGTCAAAACACTAAACCCCAATTATTATACTAGGGCTTCAATTCAACAATCGGTTATTTAGTGAAAGGAATGTAAACGCATGTCAAGATGGTTTTGTTGAGCATTGTGGGAGCTGGATAGGTTGTGTTGATTCAGCCAATTTTATGTTTTTGTCCTGGAAAATGAGTTTTTATGATATTTTTATTGATCACATGTCATGGTATCAAATTGAGTGAATGGCATTGGTTACTTTTTGAATTTGACATTGTTAAGTGTTGTATAGGTCTGTTAGAGTACCTACATATGGGCAGTTTCTATTTGCATCTCAGGATAAAATATCCCTTGAGAAATTTGACCTCAACTTGCTGATTTGATGCTCAAGGAATATTGACAAACACTTGGCCAACAGAGTCTGTACCTGCTGCTGATTGCTTGTTTCTGTGTTTTTGAAGTTTTGGACGATATTTGCAATGCTGATATAAACTTGAAAGTAGTAAACTAAAGTCTGAAATATAATGCAGCAACTGATAATGCAAAGATATCAATGAAATGATGTTGAATATGCATCTACAACACCATGGGCATTTCTACAAACACTTAGCATGAAAACTAGATCATTGAAGTGAAGCTACAGCAAGAGACAATTTATCAAACATATGGCATGCAACCTGTTGGCGTAAAAACTAACACCTCTGGAGTGCAGGTTTGTACGGACAGCTATGCACACTGCGTAATGAGTGCTCTTCAAATTAGGAGGGGAAGCTCCCTTGTGTTGGAATGCGTGGAAAAGAAAAGTAATCTAAGTCCTATCTTTTTGTTCTCAGCTGGAAGAGGCACAAGGTTAAGAGGGGAAGCTCCCTTGTGTTGGAATGCGTGGAAAAGAAAAGTAATCTAAGTCCTATCTTTTTGTTCTCAGCTGGAAGAGGCAAAGGTTAAGAAAACCAAGAATGTTGCAGCTAAGGATTTTCTAGTTTCGCAGATCATTAACTACAACTAAGCTAACTACTTTAAATCTATCCAGTTTCCTCAAGAAAACAGAGCATGAGGAAATGGAGCGGGGATGATTATCTGATGATAAGCCGGGTACGGACTCACAACGTGAAGGCAAGGTGGCACAACTATCTGCTTGTCTGAATAGGCTTATTGGTAACAACATCACACGATAAATTGAATACGGATTCTCAACTTGAAGGCAAGGTGGCACAACTATCAGCTCAATCCGAACAAGTTTATTGTTCACAACAACACACGATAACCAAGCACAAATTCTCTACTTGAAGGCAAGGTGGCACAACTATCATCTCAATCTGAACAAGCTTATTGAACACAAAACAAGAAAGAATTCACCATTATAATTGCATGAAACCCTATGTGGCATAACAATTCATCATAATAGTAAAAACGCATGAACAGATATAGAACGAGCAATATTGAGGGCAAGGTAGGCACAGCATATATTTCTCTCTTGTGCAAAAGTTAATTACAAATGAGCAAAAGCTCTTATTATATAGACATTGAAAGGTGTAGGGAACCCTAAAATCACCACCTTGAGTCAACTACAGTCTTGCAATGCATGCAAGATTTATTACTAAACCCTAATAAAGTAAACTATACAGTTAATTGGAAAGCTACCATCAGTTAACCGGTACATTTAACCTAAATGGGCCATGTGCAAGCATGCACATCCTTATTTAAAGCAAAGTTAATTGGACACTACCCTCAGTTAACTGGAAACCCTAACCCTAACTCCTATGAAGATAATCCCAAGGAAGAGATAAGCATGAATGAAATCAGCAAGTGAACTCAAGACTGAAAGTCGAGTTAACTGCTGCTCATGACTCAACCCTCGAAATTAACTACACGTTCCAACTGGCAAATCAGTCCATGTCATCTCAGTCTAACACTTCGACCAAGAATTCATCAACCACTCTATCTTTTGGCACTTTGACGCTGTCCAAAACAATAATCTGTCTCTTCAATTCTCTGTCACTCTCCTTGATTGTATGCATGCATTCTCTGACATCTTCAGCTGCTTTCTTGAAACTAGCTGAAATCACTGAAATGTGATCCAAAATCTCCATCAAGATATCACGAACATGCTTCTGGAACTTAGTTTGCATAGCCTTGAGATCAGTGTAGGTACCATCTTCACGAAGACAATGGCATGGGATTTGAGTGACTTTGGCGGCTTTGTAAATGGAGTAATCTCTGTTCCTTTTGTAGCGTAACACTTCATTGTCAGCTGCTCTGATGAAAACCTAAATTAAGACTGATTTGGTCTTGAATTCAGTCTAGTTGAACCGCCTTCTGAAAAACTTGCCCGTTGACTGTGAACACGGCTATCTTCTGACAACTTTCTCGGAAAGCTAAAATGGCTACTCTGAGGCTAAAAATCCCTGTCAGAGGACAATTTTCACCAAAAATTCTGAGACGTGGGTTTTGTCCGGAAAATGATTCTAAGACAAGCCACAACATCAGAATTGCGAAAAAAAATGTCGTTTAGCTTGACATGCAAAGACTTTTCAGTTGAGAAAAGCAGGGGTTCTAGAGCTTCCCGGGGCAATTTTTCTTGAGAAAATCTGGAACATGGGTTTAGTGCACAACAAAATTCTAGACAAACCTAGATGATGCAATTTTCAAGAAGATGTGATTTTGGCCCACATGCAAAGAAATCTTCGGAAAAAAGCACAAAGCTTCAGAATGAAGACTACAGGGCAATTTTCTCGAAAAAAATCTAAGACGTGGGTTTTGCTGCAAATACTAAAGTATGCGAACCCAGATGATCAAATTCTGAATGTTTGCTGAATTTCTTTGACATGCGAAGAAAGTACCTAAGATGAGAAATAGAAGAAATAAGACAGAAGATAGAAAGTTTTGTTTGTTATGCTTCTGAAAAATCCGCCAATCTCCTTTAGGAATTTGATAAAACCTGCATGCAAAGTGAAAATAAAGTCTGGAACCTTCTTCCTCTGAACAATCTGAATCCGTTGCTATGAAGAACGCTGAATTTTGACACCTGTAGCACTTTTAACTTGCTGCTCGCTCAAGAAGAATGAATATTTCAAAGCTTGAGATGATGAAAAAATGGACGCCAATGCTTGAATAAATAGACTTTCATCTTTGAAATTCGCACAAAGCATTAAACCTTGAAAAATGGCGCTTGGCATATGATTGGACCTCAATTTAGTTAACTGAAACTAAAATAGCTAAATAAAGCACCATGCTTTAGGGTTTCCCTTTCAATCTTCAGTTGCAAATTTATTTTAGAACACCATGCGAATTAGACTTCAGTTGACAATCCTTTGTTGAATTCGCCATCTTCAAAATTTACTAAATTCATAAATAAGAATTAAGGCGTCCCTTTTAAGACTTCAGTTGACATTCAAAAAGTGAAGCGCCAACTTCACCCTCATGCTTTAAATCTTTTAAAAACTCTAAATACGGCGTCCCTTTTGGAAACTCCAGTTGACAAAGATGAATTCGCCAACTTCACAAAGTCTTCACAATTTCAACCAAAATTCGCCATGCATGCAACCTAAAGTTGATTTTCGAGCATAATCTTCAATTAAGTGAACATGCAAACAAGTTAACTCAACATGCAAAGTTGTTAACTAGACATGCGAACTGAAAGATCACTCAACATGCCAATATATGAACTGAAGATGACAACCCAGAAAACGTTCAATCTAACTGAAGTCAGAACTCAAGTTAAGGCGCACCAGTCAACTTCTTTCGAAAACTCAACTTTGACCTCTTAAGGCGAATTCCAGACTTAGCCAATTTTCATGAAAATTTGGATTTAAACCTCTTTCGAGACCTCTGTTCATCCTCTGACACTGGCTGACTGACTCCACCGATTGGCTGGCTGACAGGTGCATCGCAGAGCAGGATAAAAACTGATCAAAAGGTACCTTGAGACTGAACATCATAAAACTAACATCTAAAGGCTCAAAAATCCAAGCACCCTTTTCAAGAACTGCTCTTTTTCTCAGTGTTAGCCAAATTTTGACATCTGCATCTCGAACGAAGGGAAAAATAAATTCTTCATAACTTCTGACTGACCAAGTTTCAGGACTAGATCACAGGTTCACTGCAGAGCTGACCTCATTTTGCACGACAAATGCAGCACATTTCTCCAGAAAACATCATCTAAGGGGTGAAAAAGGAGGGCGCCTTTTTGAAAAGTTGCTCTTTTACCTCCAGACTTAGCCATTTCTGGAACTGACCAAAATAATACTAAAACTCCGACTGCAAGCTGCTGAGTCATCTTCGGTTCTGACGAAGACAGGCAACGGAAAGTTGAACGTAACACAGACAAATTGAATATTTGAGATCATCAAAAAGAAAGCATTAAAGGCTTGAAAAGCTCGGGCGCCTTTCTGAAAAAGTGCTCTTTTGCTCATTCCTTGATATTTTGACTAAGATTTGACCCTATGTTTGACCTCCGGCTCAGGTACCTCAGCAACTCAGATTCACCCACTGACAGATGCGTCGCGAAGCTTGAACAAAAGTGAGATAAACATCTAAGGTGGCATTTAGTCAACAACCTTCATTTGACACCTCAAAAAGATGGGCGCCTTTTTCAAAAGCTGCTCTTTTTTCCAATGTTAGCCAATTCTGGCTCTCCTCTCGTTTTGCGCTATATCTTCCAGAACTTGCACGAAACAGGTCCGTTTGACAAGCTTGATAGCCCATTGCGAAGCTGATATGATGCCGGACAAAAGTCTGCTGGAGGTGACAAACCCTAAAAACAGGATCTGAGCCCCTAAAAGATAGGGCGCCCATTTGAAAATGTGCTTCCTTCTCCAGAGATAGAAAATTTTGACGATTTTCCTTAAGATTTTCACTTTTCTTAAATTCCTTCAGTAACAGACTAACATGACACTAACACCAACTCCATATTTAAAAACCCCGAAAACGACCTTCTGACATCACTTTAACAAGATTAAAACTCAATTAAGCAAAATGCCTTAGTGAAGCAAAAATTTTGGTTTTGGGCACAACACAACCTTATATCTCCTTTATTATATGCAAAATCAAGTGCAATGCTTAAGTACAATCTGATATGCCGATTACAACTGATCAATATGCCTTGCCAAGATTTTTTTGGCTTACAATGAAATTTCATTACAATGTCTGATACAATTGTGCACCTACTGCCACTATATGGCAGCAACTAAACTATGTGAATGACCCTATATAATGCAAGTAAGGAACCTGGATTATGCTGATAGGAATCGATGATGATGATGTAGACTTGATAGCTGATGTGAAGCTCTCAAAGTGCCAAATCATTCCTTCACTAATGCCACCCCTATTCTTGAAGATGCAGCTCCAATAATAAATCGTGGCAACTTGGTATAGGCTCCAAACAACCTCTATTACTAGCACCTCAACTCTTCAGATCAGATTCATTATATGGGTGTTTGGTTGCTACAATGAATGGTACTAGTCAACTATGGTGCCATCCAAGTTAAACTCACACCCAAAAATTATCCTCTGCCCCTGATCTGTTGTAATATGCTGATATATTACTGCTGCAAACTCAGATCTGCAAAATATATACTTGAAACTCATCCAAATAAGCCCAAATGAAGACCCAAGGTAGGCCCTCCCCAAAGGTGAACTGGGTTTTCGTCCAATCCACGATAGCCTTTGAGAGTTTTCGTTCCCAGAAGGCTGAAGCACTGCTGAAATCCTTCTCTAGAGCTCAAACCTGCAAAGTGTTTTGTAAAATGAGAGTAGAATGCCCAAAAAATAGCCCATCACTTTGCTTTATAACCTCCAAGGGCCTTTTTTTTATAGAAGTCAATAAAATAATATCTTGAGGGTCTTTCGTCATCCAAATAAAAAGGCCACTTTTTAAAAACAACTTGAGTTGCTTGGATGGGGGCACTTTTCACTATTCACCTTATGATTTTCAGTTACTATTCACTTTTTACTACTCCCATAAAGCAATTTTAATCTTTTCACTTTATTTCTAGATTCATCAACTGAAATCCAATCTAAAAGGCTCGAAAGGCTCCCAACTAACTCCACAACCCTCGATTGGGTCCCCCAACCATGCTGCTAACCTACAGGAACCCAAATAGTAGGCCAACCTCCGCTATAGACTGAGTTGTCTAAGGAAGGAACATTACACAAGATGTGTGCCAAGGACACAACTGAAATTTGTTTTGTTAATTCCTAGTTAGTTAGAGGTTAAGTTCAAATTTTAAGTTGACCAAAGGCTACCAGAAGATCTATTCTACAGTTCTAGGCAATTAGTTTGTGAATACAATGTACGAAGGCAAAATAGGTATTAAAAGGTTCGGACCCCAACATAGGTGAAACCATGATTTATAGATTGAGACCATGTAGTGTTGGTCGAGACTACATAGGTAAGGTCTCTACCATGGTTTTTGCAAATTTTGTTTGAAAATGCTCCTCTTGAGGCCCTAAATGTCTAATGCATCTATTATAAAATAATGAATATTTCCTGTGTTACACGGGGACGCGTCCCCCCACCCAAATCCTACGTCCCCGTCCCCTGTGGCGTTTCGGGGACGGGGGGACGGCAGAGGACGTCCCCCGATTTTCCCCGGGGGGAAACGCGGCAAAGGGGGACTGAAAAAAGGGCTAGGGGCGTTAACGGCTCCCCCAATTGGAGGGACGCCAGGAGTCCCCCCTTTCAAAGTAAAAAAATCTTTTAATTTTTGACAAATTAAATAAAAATTGCTTAATAATATTAAATATTTCATCATATTTGATAAAAAAATTAATTTTTAATTGCTTGTAAGTTAATTATATTATGAAATAAAATAAAATTGCGTGATAATTAATAAATAATAAATATTAAATATTATTATATTTCATTAAATAAAAATTTGATAAAACATTTAATTTTTAAGCATAACTATTTAATATTATAATTTATTGTCAAATTAAAAAAAAATTACGAGTAATAAAATGAATTTTTAAACAAACTATTATTTAGTTTAAATTTAAAATAATAAAATAATAAAATTAAATTAAAATAAGCATAACTATTTAAAATTTTAATATTATTGTAAAATTAAATAAAAAATTACGAATAATAAAATTGATTTTTAAACAAACTAGTTAGGCAGATTGATGAGGAGGAGGTGCAACTGGGAATGGTTGGCCTTCCTTTGGATGATCCACTTCAGGCAGAGAGTGACAGTGACACAGATAGTGCTTTTGATATTGATAGCCCGAATGAGGCATAGTGTCATAGATTGACAGATTGTTGTATTTAAACTTTAAAGTTTGAGACGTTGATCTTTGAGTTATTTAACTTTAGTGTTAAAACTTGAACAAAATGCTTTTATATTTAATTGTTAAGTTATTGGCATTGCTGTTAGTGTTTACCTTTATGTTTATATTGTTGTTATACTATTGCTATATTGTTGTTATATTGTTGTTATACTCTTTATCTATGCACGTATTGTCATATTGAAATTGTTGCACATATTTGATATTTCAAATTGCTCTTTCTCTCTCTCTATATAATATATTTTTAAAAATTCATATATATATGTAATTGTGTATATATATATATATATATTGAAAAATTTCTATATCGCCGTCCCCCCGCCGTCCCCAAAAATCTGCTCTCAGACTGCCGTCCCCGAAACTTGTCCCCCCATCCCCGTCCCCGAAACGCCGTGGAACACAGAATATTTCCCTTACTGAAATCAATCTGAAAATTAGACAGGCTTATAGCTTAGACTATTGTCTATCTTTCCTTAAAGACAAAATTTGAAATTGGTCTATCAATAGTTCAATAATTGATATAGAGCCCAATATGAGTAAATTGATAGGAAATGGAATTGATAAACAAAACCCTTGAATACTTCTTGGAAGCTATAATCACACAATATCAAACCTATAAACATGTAAACATAATGGGAAAACTACACGTGATCTTGATTGCAAGGACACAAATATGCAGGCAGGCCCTTGGACAAGGATGTCTAGAGGAGCCAAAACAACACACTAGGTAACTTAGGGTTCTTCATCTTAATAATAATATGTTTTGACAATTTTGTGTAAATAAGAATGATTGTCTACTCACTAGTTTAAAAATGTGATATGACATAGCAAAACTAAAATCGTGAAAAGAGATAGAACTGAAGTGGATATAATGGGTGACCCCTTATTATTATGTTTTAGATAGAATGGAAGCTATGTAATTTGCAACAGAAATGAGTGTTCTCCTTAAGAAATGAATTTCTTTATTCTATGTTATAAAATAAACAATTGATTCAGAATTGAAATTATATGTATGATCGTTTACTTTTAAGTTATAAAAGTAAAACTTTGTTAATAATTGCATCTAGACAGACTGGGTACTCAGTCCATTATAAAAGCGGATTCTATTGCACTTCCTTTAGTAATAGAAATAAAATCTGAGGCAGAAAATAAATGATTATTTATTATGATGGGCTAAGATATCAGCATAATCTGTCACACACACATTTAGCTACATAATATCTCTTCAGTAAACAAACTTAGGTACAAAGTCTACTTTGTTAGTCTCGAGCCAGAGTATGGTGGTCTTGAGCCACTAGTATTCAGGGAAAAATTTTGCAGTGGCATTTGTAGTCCTAACCTACGAATAGTTACACCAGAGTCTTGAAATTGCATGCTTAGACATGGTTACACATATTCATATGAGTGAAATTATGGTTACATCAATGGATGATATTGATTGGAATTGCAAATTATTGGTGTATATGGATTTGTCCATATGTCAGCGAATGACACTTGCTGACCTCCGTTATCATCAGATCTGCACTAAACATGATTAGGAGAGTTATTTTGTATGGATCTATGAATGGCAATACTTGATACATCATGTATGCAATATGCTCTTTTATTATAATGGAATGGCTCATTTGGTTAAGAAATTGTAAATCTTATATGCGGGGATGTAAATCTATTTGAGCATGTGTTATTGCACTCGGAGTACATGTTCAATTGAAATGCTCTTTAAAAAAAAAGAAAAAATTAGCATATATTTTTGGCTTATTGTGGTTGTTCTAATAGCCAAGTAGAGGTGTCATTACACAAGAACACAAATTCAATCAACTTCTATTGCAAGATTTCCTCATAAAGTGCATTAGATCTCTAGAATTGCTGCAACACAGCCTCACCAACTTCCACGGTTTAGCCAAAGCAGTTAAGAAGTTTCTCGCCACTGAAAGAAAGCATTTTCAGCTGGCTGAGGTTACACAGCACAACAGGCAGCGAAACAGGGCTCATTTTGCTACAAATGCCACATGTATCCTTTGGATTATGGAATATTTCAGTCAACCTGTGCACCATCACCCTCCTACCGAGCAAGGAGCAGACATAGGAGGTTGAATACACCAAGAATATGACACCATCGCTTCATTCACAGCACACAACAAAAGGCAGCATTTGCACCCTTATAGACCAGCTTTAATATAGGATGTCCTTCTATGTTCTTGAGCAAAACTCATCTCTCATACTCTCTTTATCAATGCTCTCTTCTTTTCTTACTATCTCTAGATGGTTCTTTTCTGACATCATGTAAATATCTCTATTATGCCACCTTGGACTATTCCTCTCATGAAAATTTTCTCTCTTTTGGTTCTTCTTTCCCATTGGCTTTGTCCTAATGACCACTTAAGGTTCGCATACTCTTTTTCTATATTGATATAATTATCCTTTATCAAAAAAATTAAGAGATTGACACCCTTAAGAGATCATCAGATTTGATCTTTGCGTGTGAAAGTGTAGGTGTATAGAAGACTCAATGTCTCAATGTGCTCCTAAACATTGTTAAAACATCAAAAATCCAGAAAGTACTATCTTATACAGAAATAATATACCATTTTTATGCATTGATAGGTATTTTGTTTCCCTACTGTTTAAGCTAGTAAATAGATGACAAGACGCAGTTTCCTTTATATGTGTTGATAGATATTGTATTTTGTTAGTGTTTAAGCTAGTACAAAACAAACATGATAGACTTTTTATGATACTTTTGCATTTTTGCACCACTTTAAACAGGAGTGAACTTCAGCAACAGTTTTGATAGCCACCAAAGTTTGCACATAAATTGTACAATTTTATATTTAAGCACTAAGCATATATAGCTTATCAAGGACCACCATACATTTCTATAACATAATGTTGAAATTATAATTCTTAGCCATTCTCTGATGGATGTCATCAGAACTTGTATTAGCTCTTTCACAGTGATTAGTGATGAGGAAGGCAGCCCTTCATGAAGTAATTGAAACTCGGTATAGCCTTTTCCTCCAGACATGACCTTCATCATCCCACTCTTCTATACGACAGATTTTCCTTTCTCAGGTTAATTTGTAATGAAGAAGTCTTCAATGCATCGTTTTGTAATATATGCGAGTGTCATTGCATTTTCATGTTCACCTAGACCAACAAAGAAAAACCACCAAATAGAATTTTGCAACTTGTTTGTCTAGACAAGATAAAAACTACCCAGTACCAACAGAACAGAATAATAGTGTTAATGACTATCTTGGAAGAAATACTTCAGAAAATTGTTGAAAGAGGTTTGACCATGTCAATAGCATCAAAAATGGCAATCCTAGTGTAAAAATTATGCATATCCAGCTATAGTCAAAAAAATTAACTGCTAATTAGTTTTTTAGAAGAATACGTACCTCTAATTCTACCAAAATGAGATAAATCTACAATCTGAACAAAGAATAAGATAGGAGTTAACATAATTGGATAAAAATGCAGAATTTGATTCAATAAACTCATAACTTTCAAATCAACTCTATAAAGCATATATTTGGTCGAGAAAAGTAAACGTGCTTCTTGAATGCATGTAAAGAGCAGAGGAAATAATTAGGAGCATTAGGTTTTCAGTGTTTCACGGTCCATTTTAGTAATTTTGTAAAAGCTTCTGGATAAAACTGTGTAACAATATTTTCTTTCAAAATTTCAGATCACTCTTCGAACCATCACTTGGAAGTTCAAGGCAAGAGATTGTGGACAAAGCAGAAACTAGTCATTCATATATAATGCTAAATATGCCAAGAAGGTTGGTTACCTTAGGGAATGCAGAAGGGAACCAAATAATTGTTAAGAGCATCATATTGAACTTAGGTTATAAGTTCCGTTAGATTAGATGTTAGTGACCTAAGTAGTGGCTGTTATACTCATATAATGAACAAATAAACATGCATATCATGATATCTGCCCTCTTGATTAAGTGTTGGTATTTGTTTTGGTTTCTTATTTCATTTCTCTATAGTCCCATTGACCTACTTTTAGTCATACATGGACATTATTATAATTTATTTATTTCTTTCCATGATGGTATAAGTGTCAATGTGATCAATTCTAAGAAACCAAGGACAAAAGCCAACTTGAAGATTGAGCAACCATGAAAGCTTGGGTTCGAAAGGATTGTGAAGGTCATCACAGAAAAGTTACAGAAACCACTGGCAATCCTCTCAGGTCATGAAACTCTGTAGCAAGTTGCTAAGAATGAGAGATCGTGACAAGTTTCCCTTAAATACATTAATTGAATGCTAAGATTGTAGAATCTTAGTACTGATCTTTTTATCCATGTAGCATATCAAAGTGCCATCTCATTATTTAGCTGGTAAATATAATTAGGAACAAACCCTCAAAATCCATCCTATTTTAGATTCACTAAAGGACCAAGGAGCTGTGTTATCATCTGTATTTGGTGTGTTAAATTTGGTCATATTCATAGAACATGGTCTATATTTCCATGAAGACATCCAATCTGCTGTGTGTAAATGCTCAATAAAAGGACCCATGTTTGATACTTTTGGGAAAATTTAACCTTAATTGAATCTTGGCACTAGTTCCACCATATGCTAGATCCCTTCAATAGATTTCTAATGCTTCAAATTTCAAAAAAAAGGATCCCATATGAAAAAGTTATGGCCTTCATAAGTTTGTCTTTGTAATCCTAGCTGCTATGATCACCTATGCATTAATGGCAGACTCATGCTTGATGATATGTGTGATTCTTTGCTGAATTAATGACTTATCCATTAATTCATGACATGTTCATGTGTCAAAAATTCATGTGTCAAAAATGTCATTATGATCGAAGTTATTTATCTGTTGGGTTCTTCTATATCATTTTATTGACCCAATATATGACCAAATATGGTCATTGGGGCTTTGCAATGACACTTAATGGTATTCAATGGCAGCACATTTTCAACTCGAGTTAGTTATAGAAATGTTGGGCAAATTCCAGCTCAGGATGAAGCCATTATGAGTGATTTTTCAGAGCAAGGGAAGTTTTTAAGAGCACGATGGATGAATGTATCTATCCTGCAATATTCTTATAGGTTCCATGAGAGCAACTGACTTGTAATCTTATTGATTCAAATTGATATAAGGAAGCACAACCTTGTCTCTCAGCTTAAGTAGACATGGTGTATAGAAGTAAAATGTTCCTCAGTCTCCTCTTCCTATAGAGAAAGATTGAAAAACTATCACCGTGTGGAATATTGGTGGTCTATCTCAACTCCTAAGTGAAGGGAGCATGCTCTCAGCTAAAGAGAATCACTAGGGCACATAATCTAGTACCCTATATATTTTGAGAGAAGCTTGAGAGAAGCCCATGTGACTTATGTATTGTTGACCTATATATCCTCTCACATTTCTATTGGTTCCTTTTATGAGTGAAGGTGGTGAGGAGGAGTGTCATGTCCCCTTTTTGAGCTAAGGAAATCATTAGCAACATTGTCCATATAACTGTCATGCCCCAAAATTGTAAATGCTATATTGATATGTTGACAAACAAATAACGAAATTGAATAAATATCAAAAATCAATAAATATAAATAATTGCCATTTAAACACCATTATTATAAAAATATATATACATACACTTCCAGATCCTATCGGGTGTTGGAAGGTAATCACTTTCAAAGCAAAGAGAGTAATCGGTGGCTGCATACAAAGAAGGAAATGTGGCTGAGAGGATAGAGGAAAGTCTACAGGTAATAATAAGGTAATAAATTTTCTTTACATTAAAATAATCATTGAATGAAACAATATATTATTATATCAGGATTCTGAGAATACAGCAGTTGAAAGGTAAGGATAAAAGACATTATGTTTGAACAGAAAATTTAATATTATATACATATATATATATAAGTTGAATAAATATAAGTTATATATATATATATATATATATATATTTTCATATAAAGGTAATTATTGTAAATTGAAATCAAATAGAAATAATGATAATATATATATATATATATATATTATTTACAATGGTGCAATAATGATGCTTGCAGTAATTATTGAGCCTTATGAGTAATAATGACTCTTCAATATAAACATGAATAGATTGTATCTATATATTTATGTATGTTCGTATCCTATGATCAATCAAATATAAGATTGAGGAGGCAAATTAGGAGGATGTTGTTTATAGGCCTCCCATGCTAAGTATGCCACTCCAAGGGTGGAATAGTCTTGGTCAAGCGTTCCTGCCGCTTGGGGCCAAGAGGTCCGTAGTCTTGGTCGAATGCTCGTGCTCTTGGGCTTAGATGGTGTTTATAGGCCTCCCATGCTAAGTATGCCACTCCAAGGGTGGAATAGTCTTGGTCGGACATTCCTACCGCTTGGGGCCAAGAGGTGGGTAGTCTTGGTTGGACGCCCGTGCTCTTGGGCTTCAATGGGTTGAGTAGTTTACAAACAATCCTTTCAAGACTTTCCTATCAAGCCAAATTATGATTGATTGTTAGGACAGATTCAAGGAGTCTCAATCATAAGGAGGATGGACAAGACAGCATGGATAGGAAAAGCAAATACAAGTGTATCCACTAGGCACGCCACTCCAGGGGTGGAATAGTCTTGGTTGGACATTCTTACCACTTGGGGCCAAGAGGTGGGTAGTCTTGGTCGAACGCTCGTGCTCTTGGGCTTAGATGGATAGCTTCGAGCGGACTTATCCTGCTTCTCATCCAGACCTTGTTTTGAATAAAATTTCCACTATGCATTATGGATATGGGTAGTCTAGATAGTCTTGGAGTAGTTATGTATCTTAAATTGATAAGACATTTATTATGTTTTGATCACATGAGTTCTATTTTCAATATTATCTAACATATTTGTAGGGCCTAAAGCGAAGATTTATCTTGTTTAAAGAATTAAGTGGTAAGTTACAGCCCTAACTACATTAAGCTTGTGATTCTAGGGCAAGATTTAGGACAGCCCCAGAAGGGGACATTACAATAACTTTATGTTATAAACTTGCAAAAAGGGCAACTTATGTTTTATTATTAAAATAAAGAACCTAGAAGTGATACTAAAACATGTTTTTAAAAGAGGGCCTAACATGATGACAAAAAAAGTGTCACTAGAACCAAGGGCCCAATTGAAATATTAAATTAAAAAGAAAAGGAAATTCTAGACACTTCTAAAGGGGCTTTAAATTAGTAAATAAGGGATTATAAAAGGAAGAGCTTGGCTAGGAAAAAGGGCATTTAAAATATCTCATCAAATTGATTTCTCCAATAGCTTGGAACTTATATTCATCTATTAGCTCCCGAGAACAAAAACCTTTGGTGTGTAGATGATCAAAACCCTTTGGTTTCTAGGTGGGTAGAGGAAAAAAACCCTCTTGTCTGTGAATGTTATTCCACTAAGGTATCGCATTGGTGCCGAATCCCATACCGGATTCTCCTACCCTTACCCGAATCAAAAAACAAATCGGTAACTTAGTAAATTGATAACAAAAAACAGAGGTTGAGTAGTACAGGCATCAAATTTCAGATGGGTACAACAATATTTCATGTTGATCTTGAAAAAAAATATTAGTGAATGAAACAATTTTGGGCTAAAAATTGCTTGATATTACTTGAAGAATAGATTACAATTTATAGAGGAGTAAAAATACTGTAGACATTAAATGTCTACCTACCAGCTACCTACCAACTACTGTTGATAAGATTGACCATTATACAATATCAGAATATAATATTCTAACAGTGAAGTTGGTATATGGAGTTATTTAATGGTGCGTCACCAAGAGGTTTCAGTCTAATGCAGCCCTTAGTAACAAACCTTGCATCTTTTCTATATCTAACTGCTATTCCCACTATAGTTATTCCTGTCTATTGCAGTTAACTTTCATACATCTGTTGTGTCATAATTGTTCAAGGCAGTTTTTCTAGCTTTGTCAATATTATGATGACTTCTATCTCATTGCTATTTAACATCACTTTGGACCAAGTGCATGTTTACACACAAACTGAGATTATGATGATTTTTGAAACAAGGATGAATTTTGTTCTTACCGATATGTTCTTGACAAAGTTGTAATCATCCAAACAATATTAATCAAAAATTGGGAAGTTACGAGGATGATAACATGGTAAATAAACCTAAATGTAATAATATGCATTATGACATTAGCACTGAATTTATTGCCTTGTATGAAAGTACGACATTTCAAACATCAAATATTTTTTTATAAAAGCATACCACACTGCCATCCTCCACAGCCTTCAAAGCAACCTCATCATTTCCAAAAGTTTCCACAATGCCACCATCTGAAAACTTTGCACCCATATCCATCATTATAGCCTATGACAAAAAGCAACTGACAATGTCAGTGGATACTAAAATAGTAAGTCTATGTCAACAAGATAGAAAAATTATGTGATAGCTATAATTAGTTGAACAATCAACCTTATCAAGAATTTCATTAACCACCAGATATGCAATCAGCTGCGGTGGATATATGTTGTCTACTAGATGAAAATTTTCATATTTTGAGGAAAAATTGAGAGACAAAGGTTAGCAATTGTCAATTGGAAGCAGTAACTTTAGAGAGCAATGGACATTGTCTTCTATGTACTTCTCAATGTTAAATTACATAATATTGTGGCCCGTTCTTTTAATAAACATTGTTTGATTTTGAGCTTATTGGGAAAAGTAGACATAAAAAGTTAAAAACTATAAAAGGTGGCTCTGCGGCTTAATTCCCTCTTGAATATAGGCAAATGGAGGACAACCTTCAACAAATCTAATGATGTTATGTCCGACTATTTTCATATAAAATAGCAGTCAAAACAAAGAAACTATATTAATTTCCATAATCCAGGGGGATTTATGACTTTGATTGACTCAATGTGTAAAGGAATTCTACTTCACATCATATGCTGTCTTCACTGTAGCTTGAGGACCTCTACTAAAACATGTGGAACCACTTCAAAGTCCTAACTATTCATTCATGTCACAGTTCTGATAATGTCAACCCTATTCTGCATAGCTGTTTTGTAGCATTTCTAGAAAACAACAAAGCAAAGGGATATAAGCCAACATAAGATAAGTGGTTGTGTTTCTTCTAACTATCAAGATCTCCCTTCACCTCCAAACCTTGTCTATTAGTTTCCTATTATTAATCTCAACATATTAGACATAAGTTAGCCCAAATAGACATCTTGTGGTATATATCCAATCTCAGATTTTGTATAGAGCTTCTACATAATACAATCTCGCAATTTACAGTTCCAACTTCTAGCATGATGTCTTATTTCTCTTGAATTTCCCTTGTTGAATGGCACTCTAAGTAAAATATAAACTTTATTGCACCTGCATTAGCTTCCATTCATAACGCATTTGAATCTGTTTAAGAATATTGTCCTGGGGCACTCCTGGGCCACAAAGCAATCCACAAATGACCAAGACAAATCAATGAGACTCAAGAGCAAACCAACTTACAATAAAAAAAGGGTGCGATAACAATAACTCCAAGGGCTGCAGAAACTACTATTATTTAAACATCAAAGATCCTAACTAGGTATGATAAAATAAACATACATTCAGCCTACTGTGTTCTTTAACAGCTACGTAAAGAAGTAAGTACAGCAAATTTACAGCAGTATATAACAGGTGATCAACCAGAAATGTAAGCATAAAACAACACAAGATTCCAACCATGTGGAGGAGTAAAGATTTCAAAGGAACTTCCGTCCACCTCCATCAATATGGTATGCCCACCAAGCTGTAGAGAAGTAATTTGCAGCAGTATACAACAGGTGTGTTTAACCAGAAATGTAAGCATATAACAGGAATAGATTGCAATCATATGGAGTAGTAAAAATTCCAAGGGAACTTCTGCTCACATCCATCAACATGGTATGCATACCAAGCAGAAGGAATTCAGATAGATACTGAAGCTGTTGATCACCCCAATGCAGTTTTTCTCCCACACACAAAGCCCTCACCTGCTAACAGGAGAGAACGCATGGAGGTGATCAATCTGGACCACAAAATATAGGGGAGAACCTGCTGACTAGAAGATTTTACCATGGAACTCTGAGATTCATAACAGCTTAAGATACACCTTCATGACCTTTATCCAACTGGTCTCAGTTATTTTTCCTAAGTCTTTTGGTATATATTAAGTACAAGGCTATTTTATTGTACAAGGCAATTGAACAAGTATGCAGTTTTATTATAGTATGGTGCATTAGCAAAATGTGGTAGCTATAAAGCTTTTCTATGATACATATAAAAATAACCATGTAGGAAAATTCCGCTTATTAAAACAAAAAGAAACTACATCAAGGGAGTCCATGGAAACTAAAAATGGAGACAAAGGACGGAGATCAAAGTTGGTTGTAATGCATACAAAAATACAGCATAGAATGACCAAGATCTTCATCATCAATCACCATAAGAGGATCTGATGGTGTCTATAGGAGAATGACTTTGAGCTAAGAGGTTCGTTTATGGTTACCTGTCATTATCTTATGTTACCGATTTGTCCCTGGGAGCCTCTGGATACGATACGATTCGTATTGGATTCAAAATTCGGATTCGATACGATTCAAATTTGGACAGGGTTCGAAATTTTGCCTGCAGATACGCCATGGATACGACTTGCCTCTGTGGATTCATCCAGGATACGCCTGACCGAATCCAACATGAATCCAAACGCATGGACGCCCAAGCCATGGAAAAAGTGCCTTTTTTTGCAAAAAAAAAAAAATTTACTAAAATTTGACTTCTAAATAATAAAATATTCATTCCAACCCTAATTTTTGCCTCCATACACATCAAATAGGTAAAAACACTCTCATTTAACAATTTGTGAATGAAAAACAAGTTTTTTTGCCTCCATTGCTAAACTTTCTCTCTTGCTTGCACAAGCTTGAATAGACTTGAAAGCTGATCGTTGGTTGTTCAAAGTTGATTGTTGTGTTATTCCTAAGAATGTGCAAGTGTGTGTTCGTTGCCAAGAAGATCGTAGAGCAAGATTTGTTCAAAAGAGGTAGGTTTCTTTGAAGTTTTTTGATTTTTTTCTTACATTTTTTTAACAAATGAACTATTTTTGTTTTGTTTTTAAGTTTTTGTTTTGTTCTCATTCTTTTAAGTTTTTTAGTTTCAAATTTCAATGCCAAAGTTATTTCAATCTGTTGTGCCTTAGGTATTACAATGGCATCCGCTTCTAACTCCTCAGGCCAATCTCGTTTCAAAATAAACCCAACCTCTCCCCTTTGGAAATATGTAGAAATGGTTCAACAATGTCCAGGTGGTGGAGTATATATTTGGATTTGTAGTCATTGCAAAGTTCGATATACGAGCTCATACAGTCGAGCAAAAGCGCACTTGTGTAAGATCCCTGATAATGGGATCAAACCTTGTCCAGGAGGTGATGGCAAAGGCCTTCTAGATGACGTAGTGTTGAAATATATTGCTAAGCAAGAAAAAGCAAAGCAAAAAGATGGTAGTCTTAAAACAAGCCATCCTTTGAAGAAAGGATCTCGATCCATGAAACCCCCTACACCACCTACAGAAAGCCATCCATTTATGAACATCCCTCAAGAGCAAACCATGCCCTCTTCAAATAAAAGATCTAAGGGACCGTTGGAAGCTTTATTTCAGAATGAGGCAAGAGAAATTGCTGATCAAGACATGTTAAGATGTGTCTATGCCAATGGATTGGCATTCAACGTTGTTCGTTCACCATATTGGCAAAAAATGGTGAAATCTATTAATGAGGCTTCAAAGGGGTATAAGGGCCCAGGTTTTGAGAAGGTGTGTTGCACCTTATTGAAGAAAGAGGTGAAACATGTAGCAGACTCTTTGAAGCCCGTTAGGGATTCATGGATCGAAACAGGGGTGACCATCGTTTCTGATGGATGGAAAGATGCAAAAAATCGCCCATTGATCAATGTTATTGTTGTGTCCTCTAAAGGGGCAATGTTTGTGAGAGCAGTGGATTGTGAAGGACAGGTGAAAGATTGTCCATTTATTGCTAACATCCTTTGCCAAGCTATTGAAGAAGTGGGCCATCAAAATGTTGTGCAAGTTGTAACTGACAATGCCAAAAATTGTAGGGCTGCTAGGTTATTGGTTGAAGAGAAATATCCACACATATTTTGGACACCTTTTGCTGTCCACTCCCTCAATCTAATGCTACAAAAAATTGGATCCAAAATTGAGTGAATCATACAGGTGTATGTTGAGGGCAAAGACATCCAAATGTTTGTCACTAACCACCATATGACACAAGGAATATTAGACAATTCTCAAAATTGGAGTTGTTGAAAGTAAGTTAATTCTCAATATTTTTAAATTTTTAATTTTCTTTTAATTTTAAATTTTGATTTTGTAAATTTCAATTATATCTTAATTTTTATTTTGATTTTCAAACAGGTTGCCGAGACCCGTTTTGCCTCCAACACAATTGTGTTGAGACGACTTATAAAGGTTTGTGAAGCACTCTGTGCCATGGTAATCAGCCTTAATTGGGCCATATGGAGGCAATCTAGCAGTGAAAGGGCAAATAGGGTTAAGCAAAGGATCCTAGATGATAGTTGGTGGGATCGTATTGAGTATCTCATCAATTTCATTGAGCCCATATTGAGCATGATCCGTTACACAGACATGGATAGACCTTGTTTGGGCGAAGTATATGATGGTATCGACTCAATGATTGCGAAGATGAAATCCATCATCAATGCAAAAGAGGAAGATCCTGAAGAAAAGTTCTTCAAAGAGCTACAAGAAATCATTTTTGATAGATGGAAAAAAATGACCACTCCGTTGCATCTTCTCACTTTTGCATTGAGTCCCAAATATTATAGTCCTGAGATACTTTTTGCTTCATCAAGAGTTGCTCCATATAGGGATGCTGAAGTGGCTCAAGGGTACAAGGCAGCACTTCGTAGACTCTTCAGTGATCGTGACCAACATGATCGAGTGAGGGCTGAGTTCATGGATTTTGCATGCTCCAGTAGTGTTGATCAAAATCTTGATGCTTTTCGAGACAAGTACAGGGTGGATGCTCATAGTTGGTGGTACTTCCATGGGCAAGAATAGAGGCACCTCCAGCCTATTGCAATAACAATTTTATCCCAAGTAAGTTTTATATTTTGTAATCTTAATTTTAATTTATATTAACTCTTAACTATTTTAAAATTTAATAATTTAATTTAATTTGGTCTTAATAGGTTGCTAGTTCATCTTCTTCTGAGAGGAATTGGAGCACATACTCCTTCATCCACTCAATAAAACGCAATAGGCTACATTCAGAAAAGGCAGAGGACTTGGTGTATGTGCATTCAAACTTGCGCCTCCTTACACACAAGCAAAGTTCCTACAAAGAAGGAGACACAAGGAGGTGGGATATTGAGTCAGAGCAGCTTGACTTGGATGCTTCCACAAGTCACTTAACTGCACTTGATATTGATGATAAGTATGAGCCTAAAGCAGCTACTGAGCATGAGAGTGGTAGTGTCAGTGCTTGTGTGAGTGCCACTGATGCTATTTGTGGTTCTACACAAAATGTAGCATCTAATGATGCTAATGATGCTGTTTTTTTTTATGACCCATATGATTCAGATTGATCAACGATCAATAATGGCTGATTGTAAACACTTGACATTTTTATGTTTGAACTTTAATATCATGACATTCGAGTATCACTAATATTTTAATATTTGACTATGAAAGTGGTGATGCATTTTTGCTATGTTATTTTACTATTAATATGGTGGTGTATTCTGAACTTAATTACTGCTGCAAATATGTATATATTTCTGATTTTTATATGTTTTTTGTATTAATGTACCCAAACCGTACCCAACCCCAAAAAAAATTTTTGACCAAATCCCGCACTGGATTCGCGTACCCATACCCGAATCCAAAAACAAATTGGTAACTTAGATGAAATGGATGCTGCTAAAAAAAGTATTTCAATAACTATTTAGCGACTAAATATGAAAATACAAATTCCTTTTTGAGGAAAACGTGAGGAAGTCTACTCATAAGGAAACCTCGTCTACTATCAAATACTTTGGCTTTAGTTGCTCTCCACTTCCCACACTATTCAATCCAAATCAAAAGAAGATGAAGCAAACTATGTAAAAATGACTCTGTCCTTGATGTCAGCTCCTTTGGGTGGTTTAGGTAGCTATAAGTTCCATAATTCCATGGGGATGTATCAAGGTCTGGGTGCCATACCGAACACCATGGGGGATGGGGGGACTGGAACAAAACATCCGTCTCATCCCCTCTGCCAAAAAACAACAAAAAGAAACAGGGGAAATCCCTCTCTTTTCTGAAACGTCCAAGGACAGCAAGTCCTATGAAAAAAAATTATTAAAAAAAAAAGACACTCAAAAATATTCTTTTAAAATTAAAAAAGAAATCCCCATGTAATGATGACAATATGATTGTGGATGCTGGAAATTGCAGCCACAACAAATACAAGAGAGTACGATAATGATGACAATAAGATTCTATTGCTGGAAGTCAACAGATAATATTTGCTAATTCCACCATCATTCACATTAGTTTCATTCAACAAAATAAACTGGTTTACAAGAATTATCAAATGAAGTTCTTAAAGAAACTAGAGAAACGTCTAAATAAAGTTAAGGGCTGAAGAGCCCACATCATGAATCTGAATCGATAAGAATCTAATCCATTCTTCAAGTGCCCACGTCATGAGTGTGAATATAAGAGAATAAAATCAATTCCTCAACTGTGCACATATGAGTGAGAATCTGAAGGTAAAAATTCAACTGCTTCAGAAAATATGTCATAAATTTACCATCATAAAAATATATATATATTTGGGTGGAGTATTTTAAGCCTCTTAAGGGATTGTCATGGAGTAATTATTTAATGTACCATAAAGGATATTTGGGGTGGGTTGATTTCAATGTTTCCCTTCTTTATTTATTGACTCTCGGAGATCTTTACTTGGTCAACTATGTATTATGTTCAAGCTCCATGTCAAAGCACCTTTTGGTTCCCAAAGTGATGGAGTAATTATTTAATGTACCAGAAAGGATATTTGGGGAGGGTTAATTTCAATGTTTGCCTTCTTTACTTATTGACTCTGGGAGATCTTTAATTAGTCAATTATGTATTATGTTCCAGCTCCATGTCAAAGTACCTTTTGGTTCCCACTCGTAGGCTTCATACTAATAAAAATGAAGTTTACAACCGTAAAATTTATATAGTTAAAAGGGTTGTCAGTTTAATTTTAAGGGTTTATCAGCATCCAGTTTCAGTTCCACTGCACCTTGCTGCCTTACTTTTGCAGTTAATCATTACTTTGCAAGGTGTATCAGCATTCAGTTCCACTGCACCTTGCTGCCTTACTTTTACATTTAATCATTACTTTGCAAGGTTTATCAACATTAAGTTTCAGTTCCACTGCACCTTACTGCCTTAATTTTGCATTTAATCATAATCCATTAGTCTACATTTTGCACTGTAAACCATCCAGACATCTATTTTTTAGAGAAAACCTTTTCCTCTTCCGGGAAGAATGTTTTTCTTACTAAACTTTTTACGTGATGTTTTTCGGTAAGGTTTACTATAAAGGGTTGACAGATTGATTCGTTATCTACCATAATTGTTAAACCCAATTCGAGAAAAGAAAGAGAAACTTACGTGCAAGTCATTGTCAATGGGAGGAGGAACAAGATCATACGCACACGCAACTGAGATTGTCCGCCCTGAAAGAAATTTCAAATTGGAATACAAATAAGAATGATGGTGCATGACATTCATATTCCCCGGAATTGGCTTTTTCAGACCCAATTTTAGTTTAATTGAATTTAGCTTTAGACAGTGCCCTCCTGATATTGATGACAAACATGCCATACTGTAATAGAACAGGATTGGGCCACTTCTTCCCTGTGAAAAGATAGCTTTTTCCTTTCTTTCGCCCACAATTTTTTCGTTTGGATATTTCTATATATTACTCGCATTTAGGGGACATTTTTGCAGAATATTAAATTATATGATATTTGCTTCCTGCCGAAATAGGACAAAAGCACTCGATTCTATTTTTCAATTTTCCATTCATAAATTGTTCCAACGAGTCTCCTTTCACAGCAGGTTTGGTCAAAATTCTGATATTAAAGGTTATAATTTATGGAAGATTATTTTAAAAAATTGATTGCGTGTTTGAAAATGTTTAGAGTATTTAATAATAGGTAGTTTTATTGATTTTGTAGAAGTATGTAATAATATAAAAAAATTAGAGAGCTGGTGGTTTTATGATTTTTTTTAGCAATTAATGTTTGTAACAATAAATTTTGTATGTTAGAGTCAATTTTATTTGTTTTGGATTTATTTTGATGAAATATCTTAATAAAATTATATATTAATAAGTGGCAAACTTTTATGTTGAGTTTGGTTCACAATCTAAATCTTGTTTTTGTCTTTTTTCATACTTATTTGCACATATTTCCATGCATTAGACTTTACGGCATCTATTTTTACACTCATCATTTTATACATATTCATTCATCTTTATTTGCACACATTTCTACATGCATGTCCTTGACCTAAGATCTTCATGTCTATTTGAGATTAGTTAGAATTCACTTGAGAATGATCCCAAAATTCAAATTTCAAAGTTGAAGCGACTTTTCACTAGCTATTGTGAGTCAACTTGACACGTGTTTGCAAATTCTTGTTATATTTTATTTTAAAAACATTCATGTGAGGATTTGGTTTTGTACACCATTGCATAAAATAATTTATTACAATGTTGTAATTAAATTTAATTATTTAGTTGTGATACATCTAGGAGATGTGGTTAGCCACATTAGATATTAAAGGTCACTTGTAAAATTATATTGTAACATTGGGTTAATTATTTTACGTGTGAGAGACATAGGATAATTATTGAATATTTGAGGAAATATATTAATAATGTCCAAAATTAGTACCCAATATTAAATTAGGGATCAATGATTTTGTGTTCTTATGGTTTTGAGGCACATGTGAGTCAATGGTTTTGTGTTCTTACGGTTTTGAGGCACATGGTTTTATCTTATTGTTTGATTGTATTTGTGTGACCTTGAGTCTATAAAAATAAGCACATACATTTTAGTGGTTAAAGTTGGTTGAGTGGGTGGGTTGTCATATTATTGAGTCTTTTTACAGAGTGCATATGTGAAGCACGACATGGGATGTGTGGATTCATGCTTGGACACATGGAGGATGCACTGAAGAGGCTTGATGTTTCATAAGTGTTCATTGTAACTCTATAAGTGTGTGTATTGCTTATTGTTAAATAATAAGATGGATTATGAATGCTTTTAAAGGTTAGGTTTTTCCCTCTTGAGGGTTTTCTCAAGGAATATATTGTGTTATCTTATGGCTTGTTAATTTGATTTATGCATTTAGCTATTTTGTAAGCTTGCATGCATGCTTTTTTCCCATGAGGTTATGCAGGAAATAGATTACATATTATGGGAATTATTCATTTATTTTCTAATAAGTGGTATCAAAGTTATATTTATGGTTGTAGGAGGTGTGAGCTTCCATATTTGGTATAACCCTTGTTTGGGTAGATCAAATGCAAAGTTGAATTCATGGTAGTGTAGAAAAGATTTGAGGCATTACAAGGTGTGGACACATTGTGCAAGTGTTATTTTGCAAAGTTGGGATTTTACAATATGTAGATTTGTTGGGCTTATTGCAGATTTCGGGTTAAAAAAATGTTGGTTCAAAGACTCAAAAGGGTTTCTTGGAATGGGCATCATATGAGGTTTTGTAGAGAAAGTTGCATAAATTACCTCTTGAGATAAAACAAACCTCGTCATTGGATCCAAGATGGTCAAGCAACGAAGATTAATATAAAATTTGCCCTATTTTGGCCATTGTGAAAAAATGTAAAAAAAATTGCCCAATGACCCCCTTGGCCATATGGTCACCAAATTTGCAAGTGAAAAAAAAAAGTCATAAACCTGCAAAATAAAAAATTTATCAAGAAAACTAAAAAATAATAGCAAGCAAAGTTTGTAAACCCCATGTACTTGCTAACTGGAAACTTGCATCAATGGGTACTAACAGTGGTAGTACTATCACCATCGGATGTCGGCTCTAGTTGACAACCATCAAGTCGGTAGGTCTTATCAAGCTGGCGTAGCCTCGATCTTGTGGGGGACCAACCCCTAGCTCTCGCAGGGCTTTCAAATTAAACTACCAATTTATAAAACAAAATTCAAATCATTTTTAATCTCATCACTACTAATGAGCACCACCATCAACATGCCCATCGCCACCAGCAAGGTTGGCCAAGGGCCACCCACTTGCCACCTTATAGGAAAATTAGATCAACTTTTTTTTAAATGGGCATAACTTTCACCCAGGGAATCGGATTTCAACCTCCACTACTCGATAGAAAGCTCTTTTCAAGCACTATGCAATGGTATAAGTTTTTCATCATTTTTTTGGGCCATGAAGTTAGATGTTCCTCTGGTACACAATTTTGCTCATAACTTTTGCATGTGAAATCATATTTTCAATTTTGAATAAGCGTTAGAGAGAATTTGCAATGTACTACACAATGGATTGGGTATATTTCTAATGTGTGGTGTAGAGAGAGGTTTGTACTTATTTGATCACTTGTAGGTGCTTGAGATTCGTGGTGTGATTGTGTAATCACTTGGACAAGTTAAGAGGGAAAACCTCAAGGGAGTACATGTTTTTATGTGATATTTATGATGGTACAACTAATTTTCAATTTGGTGCTTCTTGATATAAGTTTACAAGTGTTTTTAGAGTTTGGACTTTAATGGTGACATGTGCATAGGTTGTCTTTTGGTTTGAAGACATGGAGTCTCGTGTTGGTGAGAGTTGAGTGTGTAGGTACAACATTGGCAATGATTATGGTATCATGGATATGCAAGTACATTTGAGCATTAGCACGACATAATCATGTATGTGGTTTATTGGTGGTGGTGTGGTTCAGTGTTAGGAGGTAGTTCTTATCTCCTAGATGCTTGTTTGGTTCCTTGACTATGGTTACTCATTTGTGGGATTTTTTGGCAAATCAAATTTATGGTAGATTTGGTGTTTGAGTCTTGAGGTCTATTGGATTATCTTCTTTGATATATCAGTTTGTAGATTATAGATATGATGATGGGTTTTCATGCGTCATTGTTTGAGATCTACAAGTTATGCAATTTTTTGGGATGTGCAACTCATTGATTGTAGTGGGATGAATTAGATGTGGACTGTTTATATCCATGAGATTATTTCAACGTTGATGCAAACTTTTCTAGTTGGCCTTGTCTATTGTTATTTGTGCATTGATATGTTATATTGGGATGAGAGGTTGGATTATTAGAGTGCTAGGATTGTCAATGATCAGGACTTGTAGCATGTGGTTTTGTCACAGTGTCATCGATAGCTTGGATACATGGTTTTATGATTGATATTTTGATAGTGATGGTTTGTGGTGTAGGATTGATTCCTAATTTTTCAATGGTGGTTGTATCTTATTGGCTTGTATATCTCAATTCTACTTGTTCTATGGAGTTGTTGGGATTGCAGTTGAGTGTGTGTGGACCATGGGAAATATTTATTTAGGATATGGTTGTCATGATTTCATGTGTAGCTTGATATCACGGTTCAATGGGAGTTGTTGGTAGTGATGTAGATTCAGCATTTGGTGATGGATGATCTTCTTTAGTGTTTTTTGATGTCTTAGAGGAACTCTTCGATCATGTTGCTACAAAAAGAGTTCTTTCACATTTGCAGGTTCGCTGTTAGGAGATGGTTATCTTCATGTGATTAGAGATGTTGTTTCTTAGTTTAGAGTGTGTTTGGTATTATGTCTTGTTATACTTTGGATACTAGTTTGAGTGTTGGCATGATACAAGTTCTCTTGAGACTAGAGTGTGTCCATTGGTGCATGTGACTTCCTAGGAGGAGATATTAGATCATGATGTCACATTTAAGTTCATAATTATGTGGTTGGAGCTTGATTGTGATTTGGATAGTTTCTCTTGGTATTGAGTATATTGGTCATGTGCTTGAGAACTTCATAAGGGTGTCGTGTTACATTTGGAGCTTAGCATGGAGTGATTAGTCATGTATGCTCATGGATACTTGGAGATTGGGTGAGGTTGGAATTCTCTTGTGATTAGAGATATTTTCTTGAGATGGTTACTATTTGGAGGTTTTAGTAGGAATGCTAAGGAGCCTCCACCTAGATATGGACATGAGTTCATGGTAGACCTATAAAGGAGATTGTTCTTGGAGTGAGTCATGATGACTTGGTTATCCTAGAGGAGCATTCTCATTCCCCACTCTTGGTCTTCTCAATAATTTATCATCTGAAAGGTATTTGCTCATGTTTGTTTTCAGATGCATTATGTTTTGTGCTTTATTTTCTCATGGAGATAAGTCTTGAGCCATGGTGATTGATTTTGGGAGACTCATTTAAGGATTAATTGCATGAGTTTTAATTTCTTTGTTTTCTCATGGATACAAACCTTGAGCTATGGTTAGTTGGTTTTAGAGGGTTCATTTGAGGAGTGTTAGCATGGTTATCTCCTTGTGCATATGTGTTATTTTATGATGTCATCCATTGATTGGGAGTTTTAGGAGATGTTTATAGGGATAATTTTCTAGTTTTGGGAATGGATATCTTGATTTTGATCTTCCTTTATTAAAGAGGCTTCCATCCATATTGATATTACACATGATATAGATGTTTCATTTGATCTATGAGATTGAGTGATTGGGTGTTGTTGAGGCTTTTTATTTGGGTTGGTAAGGAGATCATACTTGTCACAACTTAGCACTTTGAGGTGTTTGTAGAAGGATATGGTTTATAGGTAACCTTCTCTCTTTGTTTAATGGCTACTTCTTGGAGGTTCATCTTCATATGATTTGAGATATTTATGGCGACATGTTGTGAGGTAGTATGCATCTATTTGTGTTGCATGTGTGGATCATTATGATTGTTCTTATCACTACATAGTTTTGATCATTTACCACAAATGGTTTGACAATTGATTGGTAGACTTGATATGCCATTATTTATTTTTATATTTGATATCACCCATGCAATGGGAGTTCCTAGATGGGTACGTTCTTCATTGATAGGTTTTATATGAGGAGCTTGTGATTGTGGCTTATGGGTTGCATATATTGTTGGCTTGAGTTTACCAATGTTGTTAATACCTAAGAGGTATGGATGGTTGGATGTATTAGCATATGTAGGTTCAATTCCTAGCCATGTGGATTTTTTATCTTTGACAACTTGGATCCTTTGTTATCACTTGGATTTGATGCTTGTATTATTAGATTGGCGCATCTTCACCTTGGCTTGCTCTTTTCCTCCATAGGTGGCATGTTGGAGGATGAAAGGAGTTCTTTCTTAAGATGGAACGGTCACTTTATTTGTATTACATTCATCTTGATGGAGCACAAGAGCATGTTGGAGATTCGTGGGGTTTCATGTATGGCTATGATGATATATTTCATTAATTGACCCTTATACAGTGTATACAACATGTGGGAGAATGTTAGGATTTGGTGTTGTACACCATTGCATAAAATGATTTATTATAATGTAAGTAAATAATTATTTAGTTGTGGTACATCTAGGAAATGTGGTTAGCCACATTAAATAATTATTTGGGGTCACTTGTAAAGTTGTATTGTAACATCAATTTAATTATTTTATGCGTGGGATACATAGGATAATTATTTAATATTTGGGGAAAGATATTTAATAATGTTCAAACGTAGTACCCAATATTAAGCGAGGGTTCAATGGTTTTATGTTCACATGTTTCAGGCAAATGGTCTTATATTACTATTTGGATGTATTTGTGTGATTTTGAGTCTATAAAAGCAAGCACATGTATAGTGGCTAAGTTTAGTTGCATGAATGGGCTATCATATTATTTTATCTTTCTAAGGATTGCATATGTGAAGCATGGCATGAGATGTACAGATTCATGCTTGGACATACAAAGGATACAGTGAAGAAGCTTAATGTTTCAAAAGTGTTCATTGTAACTTTGTAAGTGCATTTATTGTTTATTGTTGAATAATAAGATTGAGTATGGATGCTTTTGGAGGCTAAGTTTTCCCTCTCGAGGGTTTTCCTAAGGTATATCTTGTGTTATCGTATGGCTTGTTTATTTGATCTATGCATTTGGTTGTTTTGTAAGCTTGCATGCATGCTTTTCTTTCATGGGGTTACGTAGGAAATGGGTTAAACATTTTGAATACTATGCATTTATTTCTTAATGTAAATTAAATGTATGCAATTAATTAACATGTAGGAGATCATTTAAAAAATGATTACAAGATAAAAATCACTCGAGCATGTTACAAGGAATCTACAAGTCTATGCTATAATGTCCCCTAAATTTGGACAAAGTGACTTAATTATTTAATATCACCTAAGTCTTAAATTATTTTTAAAAGAGGGATATTAAATAATTAATAAATTAAGTTATAAAGTGACTCCTTGAAATATTTAAAGAGTGAACATTATAAAGTCACTTTATGATTTTGAATGGGGAAATATAAAAGAGAAAAATGAGAGATCATTTGACACTTTTTGAAAATGAACTTTTTTTTCATGTGAAAGCTCAAGCTTCCTGGTCTTTGGGTTTGGAAAACCCTAGCAGCCATTGTTTCGAGTGTGGAACATCACTCCTAGCGTGGCATAGTTGAAGGTCTTGAAAGGGAAATATATGCATTTTGGTAGCATTCAACTTTGATAGTATGGAGGAAAATTTCTGGAGGAAATCATGGACATTCAAGAACATTATGGTGTTGGTTTAGCATTCGATTTTGGAATTCATTCTCAGCCCTCTTGAGTCAAGATTTTGAAAGAGATTAAAGAAAATGAATTCAGATTTTGAAGAGTTCATTTCCAGAATTTGAAGAATTCGATTTTCAACTTAAGATCAAATTTTTTTGTTGCTACAATGCGCGAATAGTAACGATGAACAGTGACGATGCTACAGTGATTGTGCTACAGTGCGTGAATAGTGACAATGAACAGTGACGGTGCTACAGTGATTTCGCTACAGTAGTATTATGCATTTAGCATCATTTGAAGTCAAGTTTGGAGAAGGAAATCATTGGGTATCTGCATCAATGACATTGCTGCAACAAGACGCTTAATACAGGTTCTTTTTAGTTGTCATCGTTTGCATTTTCCCTGCATTTAGCTTGCTAGTCTGTAGTTGGTAAAATTGTTGTCTATAGCTTCATTTCTATTATAAAGAGTGTAACCAAAGTCTGCAAATATCAAAGATCATATCACTGTCTAGAAATTGCATATGTATCTTGAAAGCAAATCAATTTTGTAATGAGTTTTGGAGATATATTTGAAATACTATTCACCAAGAAGTTTGCTTATGACATGTTTGTCAAAATGCCTACCTGTTGTAGGTGTGCATTTGCTTAGGTGGATTTCATGTTAAGTGTTTGACCAAAAGCTCATTGTTGTATATGTTCATTCCATGTAACAATCCTGAGTCTTTGCATTATCATTGGAGTCTGAAATTTACTCATGATATGTTTGACCAAATGTCATACTGTTGTAACAGAATATTTGCATAAAAATAAGTCACTTATTTGCATTGGGAAATCGTAGAAATAATTGAATTTGCATTCTTATTGCACTAGTAGTCATTGGGCATTGAAAGTTGAAGTCTTCTAAGTCATTTCATGCATCCTTGTCATCATATAAACTTAAAACAAAAAGGAGAAATCACTTATCTGCTGAAAAGAGATTGTTCACCAACTGTTTGACGAAATACCTAAGTGAGTGAAACTGAAAATAAAGGCCAAAATTTGCAAGGGTCATTACATATGCATAATATCTTCACTCATTTTCTCAAAGCTATAAAGCAAATATAATGAGGGGTTGAACTAGTAGAACTTGACCCTAGTGTTCAAGCCAACTTCTCAAAGGTGAACTTGTAAATTTATACTACCTTGACAAATTCATAGATTAAGAAGGCAAAGACAAAGAGATACATGTTGTAACTTTTCAACGGATCTTTATTGTAGCCTAAAAATCATTCTTGCATCTAAATACACCCTTCCAACACTCTAATTTAATCCAAAGGGACTCACATTCAACCTATGTGTGTTTTAGGACTACATAGAACTAAAACATTCATCAAATTAAGAGCACTATTTTTTGTACTTAGCAACTAGGTTATATATGATACCAACTAATTCTCCTTTGTTGTTTCCAAAGTAAATGCATATATCCTCATTTAATTTTAGAATATTTATTGATTTTGTCAACCTAACTCCTGATTATTTTCTAGGATAATTAGTGCTTGATTTGATTGTTTTTATTTGTTTATTCTAATATTTATGTAAAAGGGATTTTATTCCTTTACAGTATTAGAAAAATTGCACATGTCTTCTAATGAAACCATATGACAAAAAACCTTAGATTAGTAGGGAAATTTCTTAGCCTTGGATCAAAGATAACCAATAGAAATTAAATATCTAAAATATAAGGGGTCATAATTCTTAAGATTCTAACTTGTCCTCTAGCAATTTATTACACTCCATAAAAATATATTGTTATGCCCCATTTCATAGTTACCAAGTTACTTTTACCTTCACTTTAAATATGATGGAAGATGTTAATTGTAACTTCAATATGTTTGTCAGATGAATGAAATACTTAAATATTCAATAAGATGTTCTTGATTTCAAAGGAATGAATATGTTTTATATTGATGGACATATAGATAAATAAACATAAATAGCAATATGGTTGAAATATGAATGATTTGATAATGCAAATTATTTATGATGATAATGGATTTCATGTGAATGGCTAACTATTGTTATGATGCACTAAGTTGAGTGCAAAGATAGGTTCAATCCCTAAGATACGAGAGGGGGAGTATCACTCAGGAGAGGAACTTGGTCTGGTAACCTTAATGAGGCCTAAACTGAACTCTCCAACACTCCCATATAGAATGGTTAAGTCAATTCGTAGTTTCAGGAAATTGGTAAGTCATTCCTTAGTATGGTTTGTTCATGTATTAGATAGGTCATGATCTCATTTGAGAGTGTTTGGATTTGTGTTAAGTGCTTGGTTGGTGTAAGCTCTTCCTTATATGTTCCTTATGTAATCAATTAGAAATATATATGTATAATGTATATATATGTATACATAAACATGCCACCAATAAACCCATGCACATAAGTTAATACACACATGAGTATATGTAGGTAGATGTACCTATGCATGCTCATGGACGGATTGCTCATGGGCATAAGAGTATAAAATGGACAAATAGACAAATAGACATGTATATATATATGGATATATACATCACATGTATATGTGACTATCGATAAGTTGGCACATATATGTGAATGATTGTATAAGTAAATGTATATATATGATATATGCAAATATACATATATTGACATACAAGCATGTATTGATGTAATGGGAAGTTCATACACATATATCAATGTATGTGTATATGTACATATGTATATAAATATATACATATAATGATGTTTTTATAAAAGATAGCATGAAAATATGCAATTGAATATTAAATGGTTTATTATTATGATTGATGTTAATGAATATATACATATACATATATATAATAACATATATACATACAAATATATAAGTTTATATACTTTATAAAATGCTCAAGTGAAAGCAACAATAGCATTGTCTTTGTATAGTGCATATAGTATTAAAGCATTGTTTATAACATATGCATATATGTGTATTATAACCATGCCATGGAATAAGGAATTCAATGCATAAAACATAGTTTGGAATCATAGCTTATAAACAACAATACATAATGTGTGTAAATGCAAAGGAAGAAGAGTTTCCCACGTACTTGGAAGTCCATATACATGCATTAAATGTAGTCAACACCTTTGTTAAAGTGTTGAGTATAAAACAAAGACCAATTCAAGAGCTTTAAATGCAGAAACAAGAATATGACTTACTCTACTGAGAAAGAACAACAACCAAATTAATAGGGAGTGAGGAGTTTTGGTGGTGCCAACTTGTGAATTACTTAAACCAAATATAAGTATGTTGCTACAAGTCAATTTTTTGTTGATAAACATGTGCTAAAATGAACTAGTAAAACCATAGTTGGCTCAATAAGAGGTCGATCTATTGTTTTATTTGCTAAGCATTTACTTGAATTGTTGCCACTTTTTTCCTAGAAGTGTTGAGTCAAATTATATTGTTGTCGTGTGGTGTTTATTTTCTTAACATACCTATAGGCATCATTGTCTCATGTTTTTTTATAAATAGATGAGCTATTCTCCTCATTTGGATGCCCAATTCACTTCCATTTCTACTGCATTTTATTTGCTTTGTTCTTGTTGAGAGTTTTTATTGTGAGGAAAGAGTTGCGAAGATGGTTTTTGAGAGATATATTATAAGGGGATTTGAAGAATTGATCTGGGAGGAATTGAGCTAGGAGTCAACTTGTTCAATTGGAGAGCGTATAATAGGCATGAGATTTTATTCTCTCTTTATGTTTTAACTGTTTTGATAAAGCTTGAATGTATTGATTGTTTTTCTTGGAGAAATTCATTAAATTGCTAGAATAGAGAAATGATCTATTTGCTTGTTGGAAAGGAAAAGAATCCAGTTGTTATGATTTCCTTATGAGTGTTTGTACCTATTTCATATTAAGAAGTGGATATTATCAATAGTATTATATTCTAGGATTGATGAAAACGTGAATAGCTTAAAGAAGTTATTTAATACTTTTATACCCTATATAGGAACTCGGATGATGATTTTTTTGTTGTACATAGATAGTATATACTATACTTATAAAGAACATGAAAAGTATTAATGT
The DNA here is from genome assembly GCA_007258455.2 of Sequoia sempervirens. Taxonomy (NCBI): domain Eukaryota; kingdom Viridiplantae; phylum Streptophyta; class Pinopsida; order Cupressales; family Cupressaceae; genus Sequoia; species Sequoia sempervirens. The sequence goes on along the minus strand of VDFB02209720.1, from coordinate 111,749 downwards.
CATGAGGTGATTTGACACTGTTAATTTATAATGCTAGGAAACCTTGGAAATGATAAAGTTAGCAATACAACAATAGTATTGGTATGAAAGATATGGTAGGATGAGATATCTTATTGTAATCTATACTTGAATTATCACTTGATCATTGCTTTACTTGATTATTGATTGAAACCCTAGGTTGAGATTAACCTACTTGGTTGGGTTGTTTATTTGATCTTTGCTTGAAGCACATAGGTTGAGATTAACCTACATGATTAGATTGATCGTTGATTGTTGATTTTATCTTAGGATTAAGGTAAAACAAGGTTGAGAGTAACCTATGTGATTAAGTTGATCACTTGAGTTTGTGATTTACTATTTGGCTGGAGCCATAGGTGGATTACCCTATTAAGATGGAATTGTTACTTGATTGGTTGCTTTACACTCTTGAAGTGAAGTCATTTTATTGATGAAAAATCTACTTTTTGATTAGTCTTTTATTGGTGAGATTACACTCTTGAATAGGGTCTTTTATTTTTTAGACTATATTTTTGAATAGCATTTATTGATATGGTTATCATTTTGATTGAGGCCATTTATTGTTGGAATCATGTTTTGAGCTAAGGTCATTTATTGATGAGATTATACTTATGACGAGAACTATTTATTGTTGTGATATATTCCTGAAAGGAAACATTTATTGACAAATATATGTGATAAGATGAAGATTATGTAGCTATACTTAGATTATGAAGTTAATATTTGTAAGTTAGAGCCATGAGAGCTCATAGGTTATTTCTAGGAATAGAGTATCCAATGAAGAGATAGCTTATGCATGAGAATTACCTAGTAGAAATAACATTGTAAGTTAAAAAGGGAATAGGTTGTTCCTATGGTTAAAGATTACCTCATGAAGGGATTACCTACGCATAGTGAATAAATGATCTTGAGAAAAATCAAGCTAGGGAAGTGTATGTGATGTAGGATGAATTTTTATATGAAACTTTGGCCAAAGTAGTTAATTTTCCATTGGTTATGCTATCAATTTCACTATGTACCTTTTATGCATGCTAGTTCAGGATTGTCATATAAGATAGGATGTATACAAGTTCTAGTCATGTAGGGCACAACATTGAGCTCAAATAGGCCATAGTTATGAGGTTATCAATCCAACTTAATCTTACCCTATGTGGTAGATATGTGGGGGATTGCATGAGTCTGTGGTTGGTAGAAAAACGCTTGAGTTATATTTGACTTAGCTTAAGACCAATTGTATTAGCTCTAGAATGTATGTACCAATGCAGGGACATTCAGATCATTTGTTCATCTATTGCTAAAGGAAGCTCAGAAGAGTTATGCATGTATCTTGTACCCATTTATATGGAAGGTTGTAATCATGAATGTTAAAATTGAGTTTATTCAATATGAAATCTATATTATCAAAAGATTTGTGAAATTACAATGAAATGCAATAGAAGTTTGGAATAGTGTTTATTTCAATTGTGCGTGTAATTTACTTATGGAAAAAAAATTGCTATGTTATGGCATCATGGTTCATTCACTCAAGGTGAAAATTTTGAAGTTTTACTGAGTTGAACATTGAGGTTGTTACATATATCTTAGATTTCCTACATGAAACTGCTTCCTTAGAATCAACAACTTGAACTTATTATATATGTTCAAGTTCAAACTTTCCTTATTAAAAAAACTTGAAAAGTTTGTACTATGATAGAAGCTTATGAAGCTCACACCCTACATTTTGAGTGTACAATAATTGCGCTAAGAATGAATGACATTCAATTGACCTTATGATTCTCAAATTGTGGATGTTCACAAATACTTTTTTCTAATTATGAAAGGTAAAAGGCCAACTTCATTACCTTTTGAATCATTTACAAGTGGCCCGTAATTCAAAAATGAGATTTAAATAGGAAAATAAGATGGGCACATGGAACAAATGAGAACATCAAGAAAATGTGTGAAAATCATAAAATTTAATATTTACTACTTCCTACAAGAAAAAGTATCGTTATCAATAAATTTTATGTGATTACAAATATTTTATAAACTACTTTAGTAGTTTCTAAAGTTTTAGGTTTAATCTTTTACTTTTATAAAGTAGTTCCTTGATATTTTTGAATTTCTTATTCTAAAAATGTATTATACCTAAATTAAAACATTTGACCCATACAAAACAATTTATTACCTTGCATAAAAAATGGGATTAGTGTCATAACCATTTCGTAAACAACAATAACTAGTTGTTATGAATTTCTACCAAGGAAATCAATTTTGAATTCTAATGCAATTATCTTAAATTGAAAACCTATCAAAAAAATAACCCAAAGCATCTAAATTTTTTTTTGCTACCCATCACTCATATGAAGCAAATTTTAACAAGATAACACCATATGACAATCTAGACGAAATATTACAATGATCTTAGTTACGATCACTCATCTTCTAAATGTGCTTGTACTAAAAATGTAATTGGATTTGCTTCAAAACCTTAAGAAGTGGGGTTCTCTATTTTTTATAGTCTGACTATATGCTCTTTGGAAAAGATTGGTATAATGAGAGCTCTATTTCCCTTCATCAACCACAACTCATTCAAACACCATTGAGAGTTTTCAAAGATCTTGGAATATATAACTACCTAGACCAGTGTCATATAAATAAGGTGCAAAGTCTCTTCTAAACATGTAAATTACATATTTATTCTAGGGGTTGCAATAGAAAAAACTTCTTCAAAATTATAACATCCAAGCCTACATGGAATTTTTGTATATCTAAGGCCATTAATTTATTATAACAAAGATCCTTTATTTTGATTAGTAATTCTATTAAAAAATAGTAGTTCAACAAAAATGTGTAAGATCTAGTGGGTTGATGCATGATATAAGTTGCATGGAATTTTGCTCATTTTGAGCCCATGATTAACATATGCAGCCCTAAGTAATATTCTAGTTGATGCTTTAGTTCACTTAACAACATTGTTTTAACCTTATAGCAACATGTGTACTCCCCACTTCATTAAATTATATGACCATGGACAACTATGAGAATAAGAGTATATGATGATCAATAAGGTCCAAGGAGATCGAGGAGGCTTGCACCTATGAGCCTATGGAGTAGCAGTTGATGAATACTACACTATAAACAAATCACTACAATCAACAATATTAAGTCACCAAGTGAACAAAATAAAAGTACACGAGCTCAACAAAGACAAAAGTAGATGTCAATTATGTCTTCCCAATGTGTAAGGTATAAATTCATTCCAATGTTCACAATAAAAATATTATTCAAAATTCATAATATCCAAACCATCAAAAAATGGAGTGCAATCATCTAATGAAATGGTCAAGGTTTTTAGAAAATGTAATAAATTCCACTATAGAAAATAAATTATGTAAGCATGTTGACATATTCAAACCTTGGAAAATTTTACAAAGGCAATGATAAGTGAAACATGAAAATAAGATGTAAACAAGCATGATAGCAACTATATCAACCAAGGAAAAGAGTAAAGAATCATAATTTCCCCAGGTGGGGGCGAGAATAAGAACAAAACCAAATATAAAGGGTTAAATGAGCATGTGATACACAACAAATAAGGCATAGTAAAAAATAAAAACTAAAGCGTGGAAGCAAAGGATAAAAAGGAAATATAGGCTAGGTATATAGGTAAAAATTATTTGGTAATGCTCACAAGTCATTGAATAAACTTTGGACGCTAAACCTCTTCCTCCAAAATATCATCGTCATGCCAAGAAAAGTCCTCATATTTTTCATCATTGGCATTTGCATCCTCTTCTTTACTTTCCTTTTTTGTTACATGTGTTTAATATTTATAATCCTTTATACTAGGAACAAATAAATGATTCATTGGTTTCACATTAGAATTTTTTTCTCGCTCAATTTTATCATTTCCTTGTGGTTGTGGAGGAATAATAGGAATTTTGATGCCAAACGACTCGTTTATTTGGTTTTGTCCATTATTATCAACTTAGACCTCTTATATCTTTGAAGGATAAGCTTTTTTTTCAGCCTCTTTTGAATTATTTACAACTCATCCAAATGTATCTTTTAAAAATCACTTATAATATCTTTTCTGATAAGGTACATGGATTGGTTTCTTCAAGAATGTGTCAAGTATGAAGTGAATATAATTAGACATTGGCTTGTATTGTTTCCTTTCCATATTTATTTATTTTCCTTTATGTACAAATTTAACACATTGATGCAAGATAAAAGGGACAACTTAACATTGTCCAATCCAAGGATGTAAAAGTAAACACTAAATCTATCAAATGATTGTATATCAATACATGAAAATAGTAATTTTCTAGGTCCAAATCTCAACTATTAAATGATGCATCTCAATGTGTTCAATTTTATATTGGCCATCCTTGATGAAACATTTAATATGCATATTGTTGGTGTTTAATATGGTTTGTGAATAAAAGCTCTCAATAACAAATATTGTATTGGCATGTTAGATCAATAAGAAATTGAGTAGATGATGTGTATTTTAAATTACCTGATATGTATAATGGACCATAGTAATTATTTTGTGGGATTTCTTCATCACAAAATATAATAAATGGAGAAGCAATAGGATAGGAGGATATAGCATTAATATCAATAACTCCCACAAAACCATGTTCATGTAATATATCTTTATTTTTAACATAACCCTCATGTGTCTCATTATGAACCTCAACAAATTATTTGATTGATTTGGAAATGGACTTATATAAATTTCTAATTAGTTATTTGTATGTGTCACCAAGGGATTCACATTGTTATTGAACCCTTATTTTTTTATCAAATTATTCTCTATAAGGTCTTGCACCTTGTGCTTAAGACTGATGCGTGATTATGTGAAATGAACTTTAACTTAACTATGGCGTCAAAAATTGTCATCATTGACAGTTTCACACTAGGTTTTTCTCCCCCTATGTGCTTGGACCTATCATGCATTAATTTCCCATTTTTATAAATATTCTTGGAAAATCAAAGGGGAATTCAAACCATGCATTTAATATTTTGCCCCTAACACTTTTGCTTCCTAAAAAGCGCTAGACCACTTAATTTGGACCCAAATTTGAATATATCGGTGTCAGTAATTTATTATTTTAATTTTTGATTTCAAATGTTGGCTAGTGATATTTCATTTTTGGGAAATTAGAAGAATTGCATATAAATACGTAGTCATTTTCACAATTTTTTTAAAAAAGAAGCATTTTCATTGAGCAAATTGAGCATCCTAAAAAGCATTCAAGAGCAATCAAGAGCAAGATTATCAAGATTATTACAATATTTCATCATTCAAGCATCATGACGTGTGTGTATGTAAGTTTTTCATATGTTATGCATGCGTTTTGTTTGTGTAGTTTTCACTTGTAGGTCATCAAATCAAATAAAATCAAGCAACAATTGATCCTTGAAGGTGATGAGTGTGACTTTAATCCATCAAGAAGATTAGATCTAAGTGGTGAGATGCAACAAGTTGTCAATTCATTACTTATTTATCAATTATCATCTATTCATCCAAGGATACACTCTCTTTTATCATGATTTTCCATTATGGAGATAGAAATACCAACACAAGGTTTGACTTGGGAAAGCTCCTATATGGCACAACCCTTCCTCTCCTCTCATGTGTGCAGGTCATAGATCTGAAGTGAGTTAAAGGAATATTTGAAGGCTACTTGTTCATTCATGCACTTTAACCTTACAAGTTGACAAGTCATGAAATCTATATTTTCTCATCCACAAACAAAGTTCCGACAACAACACCCAAAGGATAGAAGCTATAAACTAGTGTCTTGAATCTTGCATTTTTCAGATCTAAAAAAAAAGGACAATCTAGGGTGTACTATGCCCTAGACCAACAAGATTCAACTCAAATTCACATATCAATTGCATTTGTGTCTTCCTGTCATGTCCCCGTTTTAGCTGACACTGTTTGTCGAGGAGTGAGCCTATTATTTCGATCCTCGTAGGCTGACAGATAGGTGCAGAGGATCATCTGGGGTAGTTACTCAGTGTTTGGTAGCTCCAGTTCCGCAATTGTGTCAGGTTGGGCCTTCGCAGGATCTTCCAGAGTGCATTTTCAGGAACTTTCTATTTTTAGAAAGTTAGGTTAGGCGGAAGCTGCTATTTTGGGCAGGGCACCTGGTTCAACCTTTCAGCTCAGAGTCGACCCGGTTCAGTAGTTTGATGATCAGACGGAGAAATAAGGATTAATTAATGATTTATTAAATATTTAATAATTTGACTTTATATTAAAGTCACTTTATTGAAATATTTAAATATTTAATTAAATTGGCCAGTTATAAAGTATTTATTATACTTTATAATAAAGTATTAATTTTTGACTTAGTGAATATTTATTATTCATTAAATTGAGGCGCCATTTAATTATTTAATATTTCTCCTAAGTATCAAAGGTGAAATAAATCATTTTATTTAAATGATTAATTAAAAGTTGGGTCGAATTTTATCAAAGGAGTATATATTTTCTTTCAAGGCAAAATCGAACTATTCTGAAATTATTATTCGACTTTTGTCTTTTGCTCTGAGCATTGGAGTTTGCAAACCCTAGGGTTTCTGGCAGACGAACGTTTCTGGAGAACGAAAACTCTTCAGAGATTTGGCAGACTGAGGCTGTGCAATACCAGCTGAAGCTTGCACTTGGTGATTTCACACAGAGATCACAGTTTGGTTTTATCGAGCTATTCATTCAGCATCAGCAGAGAATAATCATTTACCAGTAGAGGCGAATCTTTCAGGGGACATTTATCTGAGATTTGGCACACATTTCAAGGAGCCGTACTTCATTAATGCTGCTGCTGTCAGGCCGTACAGTCCTGTACCAGCAAGGTCATACTACCTCTTCACAGAGAAAAACGTCACTTTCTTCAGCATCTGACAGTTGGGTATTGGGCGCCTTGGTTTCCTGGACATTACTGGAGATTTTGCATTGTTATTTGAGCTTGGAGATTCATTCTTATTTCTGGCCGTACCTTCTTCCATTTGCTGCAGCCGCCATCCAGGTTCTTCAATAAGATTTCATGTATTTCATTCTTTATTCAGATTTTGGTATTGTAAAAGCCATGAAAGAATAATATAATGGTGCGCCCATGTTCTCTGGCATATTTGAGCTTATTCTGTGAAGTTTTAGATTTTATTTGAATTTATTAGCATTAATGAGCAAAATCGCAGCTTTAGCATTTTGCCTGAAAACCTCATAAAACACAAAAAAAATCACAAACTTGCAAAAACAACAAAAATCAGTTAGGGTTACGAATTGAGAACCATCAGGGTTCTGACAGTGGTATCAGAGCATAGATCTCCTGCCATCCTGTGTTTTTTCAGTGCTTTTTCAGAATTCAGTGCTTTTCTGGTTGCCTTTTATGAGCCAAGATATTATTCAGTATACTAGAGGTGTAGGGACAGGCAAAGACGAGGATTGGACAGGTCCACCTATCCCTGAAGGTCAGACAATATCAGGAGTACTTGGTTTTCACAGATCCAGTTCTGACGGTAGTGAAAACAGTGTTGCAACCCTAATGGCAGAACGTGAGACTTCCTCAGAGACTCGCAGGGATCCAGGGAAGGCGCATGCAGAGGGTGATATTATTGATGAGGAGTTTAGACGGAGACACGATAATATGATGGACATGATGTCTCAATTGATGGGTACCATTAGGTGATTACCGCCCACGACCTCATTTCATCACAGTTAGTCGGTTGCGCGATGGATCAGCCATTAACGCCGGCACCTCGTGATAGTCTCACGATCTCGGGGAAGCGTGAAGCCGTCAGCCTACTTTCTTACACGGAGACTCCTACAGACTCCGGGGGAGGCGAGCATCGAGCGCTCCCGGGTTCAGCCACACAATGGCATGTATGTGGCAGACTTGACGAGGTTTCATGGTGAGTACATGTCACTAGCACCTGAGATCCGGCAGGCACTTACATTTCATGAGTTTATAGATGTTTATAAACCCAGAGGAGGAGGCAGATTTGACCGTAGACCCCCTCAGCATCAGCAGCCGCAGCCACAGGTGAACAGGGATTTGCAGTATGCGGTTAGCAAGATTACACTGCCGTATTTTGATGGGTCTGAAAAGACATCAGCGAGGTCTTGGGTCCAGAAACTGGACAATTACTTATCACTTAGGCCTATGCAGGAGGATGAGGCAATTAAATTTGCTACTTTGCATCTCGACGGAGTAGCACATGATTGGTGGCACCACGGCATGTACACACTTGGCCATCATGCAGTTAATACCTATCAGGAGTTCACTAGCAGGCTGATAGAGCGATTTGATAAAAAGGATCCAGAACTGTATTTCAGGGAGCTAGCTCAGCTCAGGCAGACAGGTAGCTTGGATTCTTACATTGGTGAGTTTCAGAGAATTGCAGTTATGGTGACTGGTATTTCAGAACGGAGACTCATTATACTCTTCGTTGAGGGTTTGACAGAGCCTATGAGAGGTTGGGTCAAGGCATTTGATCCTCCTACTCTTCAGGAGGCGATGCGGAAGGCAAGGAGTATGGAGCTGGCTGCTCCGAAGAAACAATTTCAGCCTAAGACAAACAACTTGCCTGTTGACGAGAGTCATACACCAGTTGCAGAACCAAAAAGGAAACCAGTTGCAAGAATTGATGATGCAACTCGGGATGAATTGAGAAAGAAACAACTTTGTTATTGGTGCAAAGCACCCTACAACAAGGAGCATGATTGTCCTTTGAGACCGAAGGGCAGAGCCAACCGCGCCATGTGGGTTTACTATGATGATGATGAGTCTGATGATTCAGACCAACAGGTTGTTTCAGAACATGCAGAGGCTGGGAATGCCTCTATGGAGTTTGGGCCCGATGCCAACTTATCCCCGTTGGTATTATCTGCTAGTGTGCGGGATGACTCATTCAGGTTTAGGGGATTAGTAGAAGGACAGCGATGTATTGTTATGCTCGACACTGGAGCCACACACAATTTCATCGATGAGAGCTTCGTCAACAGATGTAGACTCCAGACAGAGGATTTCGATGGATTCAGAGTTCAGGTGGCAGATGGATATACACTCACTTGCACTCGACGGATTTGTAATCTCACTCTCATGCTGAATGATTATGAGTTGCAGGCAGACTTCTATGTGGTCAACCTGGGTGGAATGGATTTAGTGTTGGGTATGAGATGGCTTCAGGACATCAGTGTGTTCACCCTCAACTTGCCAAAAATGGAGATGAGATTTGAAGTACAGGGCAAGAAATATGTGTTGAGGGGAATTACAGATGGTAGCCTTCATTCTATCTCTCTCGTTAGTAGGAAGAGCGAGGAGGATTTTGTGCAGACCAGGCATAGTTATGCTCAGTACCCCGGGGGTTCTGAGGCAGTCGTTTGGGATCAGCCTAGTGGTTTGGTTCCGTTTGTGACCAATCCATTGTTTGAGACAGATGTTATATCTTCATACGACAACCCGCTCTTTGAGTTTGATATGGGTAACTCACCTGATCCTGGTCTTGAGCAGAGTGATGATAGCGTTTGGGATTCTACTAGTGCACTGGGATTTTAGACTAAGCTCACGAAGGAGTATCACAGTGTGTATATGGTGCAGAGTGCATATGGCTTCATGATTGATCCGCATGTACACAATTTGTTTCAGGTGCACAGTTCTAGCATGCACGTACTTGATATGCTGGATGATAGTATATCTCGTGCAGTTTTAGGGGGTAAGTGTTGCTTGTCGTTTGACTTGCCTCCTTCTGAGAGTCTTGATCCTATGCCGGACCGCACTGAGGTTAATAGGGAATGGTATTTTATTCTTGCTGATCAGTTGTGGGAGTTACAGGAGCCAGTTGTGGCCAGCAGGAACATTGTCCGGTACTATCCTTGGGATCCAAGTGGTGCAGTGCAGCTGTATTTGCAGAGATTGCTTGAGGACAAGCAATTTCGGTGTGTCCCGTTTAGGTGACACTTTGTTGTCGAGGTGAGCTATTATTTCCAATCCTCATAGGCTGTACGGATAGGTCACGGAGGATCATTTGGGTGATTACTCGGTGTTTGGTAGCTCCAGTTACGCAATTGTGTCGGGTTGGGCCTTCAGAGGATCTTCAGTGCATTTTGAACTTTCTATTTTTAAGTTAGGTCAGGCGGAGCTGCTATTTTGGGCAGGGCACTGGTTAACTATTCATTTCAGTCGGCCGTTCTGTTGATGATCAGACGAGAAATAAGGTTAATGATTTAAATATTTAATAATTTGACTTTATATTAAAGTCACTTTATTGAAATATTGAAATATTTAATTAAATTGGCCAGTTATAAAGTATTTATTATACTTTATAATAAAGTATTAATTTTTGACTTAGTGAATATTTATTATTCATTAAATTGAGGCGCCATTTAATTATTTAATATTTCTCCTAAGTATCAAAGGTGAAATAAATCATTTTATTTAAATGATTAATTAAAAGTTGGGTCGAATTTTATCAAAGGAGTATATATTTTCTTTCAAGGCAAAATCGAACTATTCTGAAATTATTATTCGACTTTTGTCTTTTGCTCTGAGCATTGGAGTTTGCAAACCCTAGGGTTTCTAGCAGACGAACGTTTCTGGAGAACGAAAACTCTTCAGAGATTTGGCAGACTGAGGCTGTGCAATACCAGCTGAAGCTTGCACTTGGTGATTTCACACAAAGATCACAGTTTGGTTTTATCGAGCTATTCATTCAGCATCAGCAGAGAATAATCATTTACCAGTAGAGGCGAATCTTTCAGGGGACATTTATCTGAGATTTGGCACACATTTCAAGGAGCCGTACTTCATTAATGCTGTTGCTGTCAGGCCGTACAGTCCTGTACCAGCAAGGTCGTACTACCTCTTCACAGAGAAAAATGTCACTTTCTTTAGCATCTGACAGTTGGGTATTGGGCGCCTTGGTTTCCTGGACATTACTGGAGATTTTGCATTGTTATTTGAGCTTGGAGATTCATTCTTATTTCTGGCCGTACCTTCTTCCATTTGCTGCAGCCGCCATCCAGGTTCTTCAATAAGATTTCATGTATTTCATTCTTTATTCAGATTTTGGTATTGTAAAAGCCATGAAAGAATAATATAATGGTGCGCCCATGTTCTCTGGCATATTTGAGCTTATTCTGTGAAGTTTTAGATTTTATTTGAATTTATTAGCATTAATGAGCAAAATCGCAGCTTTAGCATTTTGCCTGAAAACCTCATAAAACACAAAAAAAATCACAAACTTGCAAAAACAACAAAAATCAGTTAGGGTTACGAATTGAGAACCATCAGGGTTCTGACACTTCCCTTCTCATTGCTGGAACTAAAATTTGTCTATTTACATCCAATTTGTCAAAAATCATAATAGATCGATGCATTTGCATAGTATTCATAGTTAGATCATTGCATTTAGAAATCACTCATTCAAACTCATATCATCAAACTCACATCAAAAAACCCACACACACACCTAAACAATGGGATTAAAGCTTTGATCTATCATTTTGGCTCTCCCTAATAGGTTTGTAGCCAAGTCGTTCTTAAGTCATCTTTAATCCAATCAAGCAATTGGGAAAAGGGTCCTCATCCTTTTCCCAATCAAACATTAATGAAAATTACAAAATGTGTGTTCATTATATGTCCTTGGAAGTGATTTCTTGGGATCAGGAAAGTGATTAAGTTGGGGCTCAAAAAACTTTGAAGAACATTGTCCAAGGGCTCTTGTAATCTATTAAAGTTCCTAAGATCATTTGGTTTAAATTAAGGAAAGGTAAAAGTATTAGCAACTTGGTCAACACTTTCCTTCACGTCATTACCATTTGAAAAAAAAAATATATTTTGATAAGTTGAAGGACATGATGAAGAATTCAATGCAAGGATCCATACTTAAAAATATGTATCTCTAACAACTTTAGTCTCAATAGTTTTTACATGGACACGTAAGTCTATGCAATATCTAAAGACATTTAGATAAACATTATCTACATTTAGTTTAAGTAATACCTTAATAAAGATGCCTTTCAATTCAAGATCATGTAAGTGAGTAATCATTTTAGATCATAAGGAACAAAATATTTTAGCATAGTCATTAACATGTTCATTTGGTCCTCAGACACACTCAAATATATCAAAATATTTATACTTTGAGATCCATATTAGCTTTGAATTATTTTAAGAATACTTTTGTCAAATCATCAAATGTGTGGATATAACCTTGAGGAAACTTGAAAATATCCACTTAATATAATAATATTTTAGGGTGTGTGGACATTACTTAGTGGCTCATCTTCATATAGAAAGTCTACCCATGAAAACATAAAAGATAAAAAATTGTTGTGCCACAAATCCTAGAGGTAGAAGGTCTATAACAATCTCATATGATAGCAGTGTATGTTTGACATCTATGAAATTATCACATCTCACTATCTTTCCCATTTGGTCTTCCATCAACTCTCCTTCCTACGTGATTTATCTTATGGATTAGTGTATATAGAATAGATGATGAAAGGGTAATAAGTGATGGTTGAGGTCCACTATGTTTTGTATGGGTGTGTGTGAGAGAGAAGTACAAGGTATGGAAGAGGTGATAAGTTATGAAAGAGTCAGAAGAAGAAAGATAATGAAGGTTATGCATAGGCATGAATGGGGGGATCAAATTAGGAATTAAAAAAGCATGTTATGGAGTGGCGGGTGTAGGAGTGGTTCAACTAGGAGGGGTAATGGTCGGTTGGATAGTGATAGATTAAATAGGCATAGAGGTGTAGTGCATATTAAGGGGTGCATGTATCTTGAAAGGAATCTAATTAGGATGGAGGCTATAAGGATGAGGGAAGAATAAGTAATGGTAGTGAAAGGATTAATGGTGGAAGATGGATCAACCATGGAAAAGAAAGAAGAGGTAGATACACTAACTATAATAATAAATTAATTTTAGCACTATTAAATTGTAAGATCTTTAATGCATGTGGCTTATTGATGAACATGTTGTGAATCATATTGTTAATTGTGTTAGACTTTTAATATTAGTTAAATTAGCAAACTCATACACAAAATTTTGGTTAGCCACATGAGCATCATGATCATTATCTAGGTTGTTCTCAACATGAGCATCATAATAGATCCAAGGCTCAATAGATTGGGTGGTCATATTAGGGTTAAAATGAACACTCCTTACTGAAATATTAGGATCACAAGTAGCTCATGGTATAAATAAAAGATAGGAAAATAAATCCAAAGAATACACATTCAATTTTCAAAATAAAAAATATTAATAGTAAATCAATTTGAAAATAAAACCCTAATGGGGTAGCCAAGGATGGGTAAGGTGGGTAAAATAGAGAAAATAATGAAGCATATGTAAACCCTATAAGAAAGTGTATACCAATGAAATTGTAATGAAAGGTATGTAAATGCATTATGCACATATGGATATGATTTAATATATATTTAAGTTTATGGAGATGTCAACATATGACACACATCTCTTAAGCTAGTTAATTGAGTAATTAATTATATAATGTATCGAGGAGGCGTACATGGGTTTAGTGGTTTGAACCTTCTTACAATGATATTTACCTCTTTAAATAAACATCTCTTAATAACATTAATGGCTATTTAGAAGATATAGGTTAATCTTCAAAACTTAGGATTTGTCTTCACCATTGCCTAAACAATAGCTCTAATATCATATGTTAAGATCCATGCATATAATAACTAAAACAATACAATGTAGAAGATAGATCCCACACAACATGAGAGATGTTTGTGGGTCAAGATGTTATAATATCCAATAAATGTAGAAATATAATAAATCCTTGATATAGGGTAACACTATACATTAATCCTTATGGAAGAAGCCACTCCACACCACATCTTTGAGAGATCTCAAATTCAATATAATAATTAGCATACCTCCTTATAATGATATCCACCTCTTTATATATAGACCTCCTTATAATAATAGAATGGATGGGTAAACCACTAAACCCATGTACCTCCTAATTACTTAATATAATTAATTACTTAATACAACAAACTTTAGGTGTACCACTATTGAATGAATAAAACAATTGAGAGGGGGGTGAATCAGTTGTATCTAATTAAAACATCAAAACCCTCAACAGTAATCAGATCCACATGCATTCATTAAATGCTTAATTTGTAATAATGTTTAAACATGAAATGCAGATAACAAAAACTGAAACAACATCATACACAAGAGAACACTAGATTGGTGTAAGAGCTCTCGGGCAGACTGGTGATCAATCCCAACCAAAAACATTGTTGGTTTTTTTTAATTTCATTTTGTTATGATTTCAATTTTATGTTAAATTTCAAAATCGATGGTAGCTTTCGGAGTCTGATATAAATACACTTTGGTGTTCAATTTGAACAACATTGTTGTCAATTGTTGACAAAATATCATGTAACATGTATTGGGTTTCTCATCAACTAGTGTGCTACCAAAATTGTTGTATTGTTCCATTTGTCAGTAAAGCTAAATTTGTGCCTACGCAGACTTCAAGAGATAGTATCAAGCCATTTAAAATCTAATTCTTACCAGTAGGTCGTGCCATTGTGAGAAAATAAAAAATAAGACAATAAGTGCTGAGAAAGTTTGTTCACCGCGTGTTATGGAGGAAGACAGTTTAAAACAAAATAAATGCAAAACAGAATACCAAAAGCCTATGGAAAAAGAGTGACGATAATTTTTAACACTTTAGTCGATAGGGGGAAGAACTAAATGGTCATGCCTTTGAATCAATGGAATTTTTTTTTTGAAGTGAGTAGGATAAACATAGAAGAAGAGGGATCGACACCTTTTGTTTTATGATAAAATTCAGATTCACAACAAAATGAAAAGGTGTGGGACTACATGGGGAAAAAGGAAGAGTTAGTCATGTGGCGCCAAAATAGAGGGAGAGAAGATTTAATAACTAATATTTTTTTAACTTTGGCTGCAACATAGAGGGGAGCAAAAAAAGGGGCAGCTCATGAATAGGACAAGGGGTTGTGAAATAGAGAAAGGGGGATAGGGGTGTTGCATGAGTCAAAAGTTTGCAGCTAAAAAAGAAAACATACAATGAATGAAGAGGAGAGGAAGCGATAGGAAGATAGATTTTAAAAGAAAGAAGCAACAATTAGAAACCTCATAGAGGGGGGGCGACTAAGAAGTAAGAGGCTAATAGACAAAGGAGAAGAGAGCCTATGGAAAGGATAAAGGGTTGAATTTGAAGATAAATGCATATTTTAAAACAATACATAAGGGCGACAATGTGAAGAGAGGCATACAAGTAAGAAGTAAACAAATACAAAATTTGTATAAGGTTGTGATTAGATAGTTTGTTGAAATTGGAAGAGGAGTCCAATGCGTGGAAGAGAAGAGAGGAGTTTGCATAGAGTGAAGGCATAGAACCAGAGGAGTGATGCTATTTAAGCATCCTAAACTTAACTAAAGATTTTCATATTAGAGTCTAAAAAAGAAGAGATGTAATTAAAATTGAATTGATTTAATGAAATTAAGTTTTCTTGCAGTTGAATTTGATTAAATTGTTGTGTAAGGCAGAGGTTTGTCTGTGATCGTAGTTTGTGAATTTGGTGTTTTTGCAGAGGGGAGTACCCTCTTCATCAATTGGTATTAGAGTGGGTAGTCCTGAGAGTGGAGAGGATCCACCAGGACCTATGAGTGTTGTGTGAATAGATCACCGACAAGGAGGCAGTTTGTATGAGAAGAAAGTGTGTGAAGCGGTAGTGAAGAAGCTCGTGAGAGTTGTTGCAGGGGTGTGAGGAATCCTGGTAGCAAGATAGAGTGATTGAAGCTGCAGAGGAAACTTGAGAAGTGATGATAGATTTTGAGAGGTGAGATTGCAGCAGACAAAATTGGTTGGGTCATGATGAGACCTGTGTGGATACTATTTTGGGAGCAGTATTGGGATAAAGTGGAGGATGAGATGATTGAAAAGATGGGACATATAGTTTTTGAAGAAGTAGGAAAGATCAAGGTGAAGCTCAAGGAATTGAAGAAGAGTGTTTGGAAAAGTGAGAGGAAAGTGGTAGAGAGGAGTGAGAAGAAGAATGAGAATAACAACTTGAGATGGAAAGAGGAAGAAGTAAGAGCAGCCCCTACCGATGAAGAAGTTACAACAGAGACATGCCATGAGGAAGGCATGAAGAGAGAAGAAGAGAAGACTAAGATGAGTAGCGAGGAAGTCGCAGTTGAAAGTGAAGGTGAACCAGATTTTTTCACTCAACTATTAGCGATGGAGGAAGAATGGATGATGAAGCTCGTTGATCCAACGAAGAAAGAAGGTGAACCAGATTTTTTCACTCAACTATTAGCGATGGAGGAAGAATGGATGATGAAGCTCGTTGATCCAACGAAGAAAGAAGAGCGAGAAGTTGTAGCTGAAGAGGGGTGGGAGATGTCTCAACAATATTCAATGTTGTAGCTACAAATGAAGATGAGGTAAATCAAATTTGTGATGTTATTGAGTTTTCAGATGAGATGATGAAAGAAAAGAGGGATAAAGAGCTAGAGTGTGTAGTAGATGTTCCATATTTGCTTGTGGATAAAGTGGAAGATGTTGCAGGTTGTTTTGGTGGAGGTGGGAAGTTAGAGATGGGTTTGAACCCATGGAGGAAGAGAAGAGTATGGGAGGAATTTGGTGGAGGTTGAGTTTGGGTGGACACAAGTCCACGGAGGGGAAAAGGAGGAAGATGATGTGTTGTTGGAGAAAGGTGGTGTGTATTCTAGCACGATGCTAGAAAAAATGAAAGAAGGATTAATTTTGAACACTTGCACAGTGAAATAGTTCATTGTAGGTTGCCATCAACCTGAAAGATTAGTGCAACTACTCAACCCTACTATTGTGAGCCTATGCTCACAATCTTTCTACTTAGTGTGTCTGGTGCAAGAGCACCTGGGTGGATTGGTGATCAACACCAACCAAAAACATTGTTGGTTTGTTTTTCTTTCATTTTGTTTTGATTTCAATTCTATGTTACATTTCAAAATTGATGGTAGCTTTCAAAGTCCAATATAAATACACTCTGGTGGTCGATTTGAACAATATTGTTGTCAATTGTTGACAAAATATCGTGGAGCATGTATTGGGTTTCTCATCAACCAGTGGGTTACCAAAATTGGTGTATTGTTCCACTTATTGGTAAAGCTAAATTGGTGCCTATGCAGACTTCAAGAGATAGTATCAAGCCATTTAAAATCTAATTCTCACTAGTTGGTCATGCCATTGTGAGAAAACAAAAAAATAAGACAATAAGTGTTGAGGAAGTTTGTTCACCACGTGCTATGGAGGAAGATAGTTTAAAACAAAATAAATGCAAAAAAAAAAATTAAAATTCTATTGCAAAGGAGTGATGATAATTTTTAACATTGCAGTCGATAGGGGGAAGAACTAAAAGGTCACGCCTTTGAACCAATGGAATTCTTTTTACGAAGTGAGTAGGATAAAGTAGAAGAAGAGGGATTGATGCATCTTATTTTATGATAAAATTCAGATTCAAAACAAAATGAAAAGGTGTGGGGCTGTGTGGGGAAAAAAGGAAGAGTCAGTGAATATTTAATAACTTATATTTTTTTAACTTTGGCTACAGCGTGGAGGGGAGCAAAAAAAGTGGCAGCGCATGAATAGAATAGGGGGTTGCAAAATAGAGAAAGGGAGAGAGCGGCAATGCATGAGTCAAAAGTTTGCAATTGAAAAAGAAAACATACAATGAATGAAGAGGAAAGGAAACGATAAGAAGGAAGATTTTAAAAGAAAGAAGCAACAATTAGAAACCTCATAGAGAGGGGGCAACTAAGAAGTGAGAGGCCAATAGACAAAGGAGAAGAGAGCCCATGGAAAGGATAAAGGGTTGAATTTGAAGAAAAATACAAATTTTAAAACAATACATAAGGGTGCCAATGTGAAGAGATGCATACAAGTAAGAAGTAAACAAATACAAAATTTGTATAAGGCTAATGTGATTGGAAAGTGTGTTGAAATTGGAAGAGGAGTCCAATGTGTGGAAGAGAAGAAAGTTGTTTGCACAGAGTGAAGGCATAGAACCAAAGGAGTGAAATGCTATTTAAGCATCCTGACCTTAACCGAAGATTTTCATATTAGAGTCTGAAAAAGAAGAGACTTAATTGAAATTGAATTGATTTAATGAAATTAAGTATTATTGTAGTTGAATTTGATTAAATTTTTGTGTAAGGAAAAGGTTTGTCTATGATCGTAGTTTGTGAATTTGGTGTTTTCACAAAGGGGAGTACCTTCTGCATCAATTGGTATCAAAGTGGGTAGTCCTGAGAGTGGAGAGGATCCACTAGGACCTGTGAGTGTTGTGTGAACAAATCGCCAATTGGGAGGTACTTCGTACAAGAAGAAAGTGTGTGAAGCAGTAGTGAAGAAGCTTGTGAGAACTATTGCAGGTGTGTGAGGAATCCTAGCAGCAAGAGAGAGAGCTTGAAGTTGTCGAGGAAACTTGAGAATTGATGACAGATTATGAGAGGTGAGATTGTAGCATAAAAAATAGTTGGGTCATGAGGAGACCCGTGTGGATACTGTTTTGGGAGCAGTATTAGGATAAAGTGGAGGATGAAATTATTGAAAAGATGGGACAAATAGTTTGTGAAGAAGTAGGAAAGATCAAGGTGAGGCTCGAGGAATTGAAGAAGAGTGTTGGGAAAAGTGAGAGGAAAGTGGTAAAGAGGAGCGAGAAGAAGAATGATAATAGTAGCTTGAGATGGAAAGAGGAAGAAGTAAGAGCAACCCTTATCGATGAAGAAGTTGCAGTAGAGACATGCCATGAGGAAGGCATGAAGAGAGAAGAAGAAAGGACTGAGATGAGTAGCAAGGAAGTCACAGCTGAAAGGGAAGGTGAACCAGATTTGTTCACTCAACTATTGGCAATGGAGGAAGAATGGATGACAAAGCTCATTGATCCAGCGAAGAAAGAAGAGTGAGAAGTTGTAGCTGACGAGGAGGAGGAAGATGTCTTAGCAAAATTCAATGTTGTAGCTACAAATGAAGATGAGGTAAATAAAATTTGTGATGTTATTGAGTTTTCAGATGAGATGATAAAAGAAAAGAGGGATAAAGAGCTAGAGTATGTAGTAAATGTTCCATATTTGCTTGTGGAGAAAGTGGAAGATGTTGCAGGTTATTTTTGGTGGAGGTGGATGATTAGAGGTGGGTTTGAACCCACGAAGGAAGAGAGGAGTGTGGAAGGCATTTGGTGGAGGAGGTTAGGTTTGGGTGGACACAATTCCACGAGGGGGAAAAGGAGGAATATGATGTGTTACTGGAGAAAGGTGGTGTGTATTCTGACATGATGTTGGAAAAAGCGAAAGAAAGATTAATTTTGAACACTTGCACAGTGAAGGAGTTTGTTGTAGGTTGCCATCAACTTGAAAGAGTAGTGCAACTACTCAACTCCACTACTGTGAGCCTATGCTCACAATATTTCTACCTAGCAGGTCTGGTGCAGGAGCACCCAGGCGGACTGGTGATTAACACCAACCAAAAAAAATGTTGGTTTGTTTTTTTTGTTTTGTTCTAATTTCAATTTTATGTTACATTTCGAAATTGATGGTAGCTTTTGGAGTCCGATATAAATACACTTTGGTGGTCAATTTGAACAACATTATTGTCAATTGTTGACAAAATATCTTGTAACATGTATTGGGTTTCTCATCAACCAGTGTGCTACCAAAATTGGTTTATTGTTCCATTTGTCAGTAAAGCTAAATCTGTGCCTATGAGGAATTCAATAGATAGTATCAAGCCCTTTAAAATCTAATTCTTACCAGCTAGTCGCGACATTGTGAGAAAATAAAGATAAGACAATAAGTGTTGAGGAAGTTTTATCACCATGTGCTATGGAGGAAGACAGTTTAAAACAAAATAAATGCAAAACAAAATACCAAAAGCCCGTGGCAAAGGATTGATGATAATTTTTAACACTGCAATCGGTAGGGGGAAGAACTAAATGGTCGCACCTTTGAACCAATGGAATTCTTTTTGTGAAGTGAGTAGAATAAACATAGAAGAAGAGAGATCAACACCTCTTGTTTTATGATAAAATTCAAATTCAAAACAAAATGAAAAGGTGTGGGGCTGTGTGGGGAAAAAGGAAGAGTCAGTGGTGTGGTGCCAAAATAGAGGGAGGGAAGATTTAATAACTTATATTTTTTTAACTTTGGATGCAACATGGAGGAGAGCAAAAAAATGGGCAACGCATGAATAGAATAGGTGGCTACGAAACAGAGAAAAGGGGAGAGGGGCGCTGCATGAGTCAAAAGTTTGCAGCTGAAAAAGAAAACATACAATGAATGAAGAGAAGAGGAAACGATAGGAAGATTTTAAAAGAAAGAAGCGAACAATTAGAAACCTCATAGAGAGGGTATGACATAAACAAAGGAGAAGAGAGCTCGTGGAAATGATAAAGGGAGAAATTTGAGGATAAATGCATATTTTAAAACAATACATAAGGGTGCCAATGTGAAGAGAGGCATGCAAGTAAGAAGTAAACAAATACAAAATTTGTATAAGGCTGTTGTGATTGGAAAGTGCACTGAAATTGGAAGAGGAGTCCAATGTGTGGAAGAGAGGATAGGAGTTTGTACAGAGTGAAAGCATACAACTAGAGGAGTGAAATGTTATTTAAGCATCTTGAACTTAACTGAATATTTTCAAATTAGAGTTTTAAAAAGAAGAGATGTAATTGAAATTGAATTGATTTAATGAAATTAAGTTTTCTTGCAATTGAATTTGATTAAATTGTTGTGTAAGACAGAGGTTTGTCTGTGATTATAGTTTGTGAATTTGGTGTTTTCACAGAGGGGAGTACCCTCTGCACTAATTGGTATCAGAGTGGGTAGTCCTAAGAGTGGAGAGATCCACAAGGACCTATGAGTGTTGTGTGAACAGATCGCCAATTGGGAGGCATTTCGTACAAGAAGAAAGTGTGTGAAACAATAGTGAAGAAGCTCATGAGAGTTATTGCAAGTGTGTGAGGAATCCTGGAAGCAAGAGAGAGATTTTGAAGCTTCAGAGGAAACTTGAGAAGTGATGATAGATTGTGAGAGGTGAGATTTTAGCATAAAAAATGGGTTGGGTCATGAGGAGACCCATGTAGATACTGTTTTGGGAGCAGTATTGGGATAAAGTGGAGGATGAGATGATTGAAAATATGGGACAAATAGTTTATGAAGAAGTAGGAAAGATCAAGGTGAGGCTCGAGGAATTGAAAAAGAGTGTTGGGAAAAGTGAGAGGAAAGTGGTAAAGAGGAGTGAGAAGAAGAATGAGAATAACAGCTTGAGATGGAAGGATGAAGAAGTAAGAGCAACCCCTATTGATGAAGAAGTTGCAGCAGAGACATGCCATGAGGAAGGCATAAAGAGAGAAGAAAGGACTGAGATGAGTAGCAAGGAGGTCATAGTTGAAAGGGAAGGTGAACCAGATTTGTTTGCTCAACTGTTGGCAATGGAAGAATAATGGATGACGAAGCTCATTGATCCAACAAAGAAAGAAGAGCGAGAAGTTGTAGCTAATGAGGAGGAAGAAGATGTCTCAGCGAATTTCAATGTTGAAGCTACAAATGAAGATGAGGTAAATCAAATTTGTGATGTTATTGAGTTTTTCAGATGAGATTATAAAAGAAGAGAGGGATAAAGAGCTAAAGTGTGTAGTAGATGTTCCATATTTTCTTATGGAGAAAGTGTAATATGTTACAGGTTGTTTTTGGTGGAGGTGGATTGTTAGAGATGGGTTTGAACCCACGAAGGAAGAGAAGAGTGTGGAAGGCATTTGGTAGAGGAGGTTGGGTTTGGGTGGACACAAGTCCACGAAGGGGAAAAGGAGGAAGATGATGTGTTGCTGGAGAAAGGTGGTGTGTATTTTGGCACGATGCTAGAAAAAGCAAAAGAAGGATTAATTTTGAACACTTGCACAGCGAAGGAGATCACTGCAGGTTGCCATCAACTTGAGAGAGTAGTGCAACTACTCAACTCCACTTTTGTGAGCCTATGCTCACAATATTTCTACATAGTGTGTCTGGAGTAGGAGCAACTGAGTGGACTAGTGATCATCACCAACCAAAAATAAATAAGATCATTTGTTCATTTGTTGTTTAGATAGAGGTAATAAAATTGGTCTTAAGCTAAGTCAAATATAATTAGTCTTAAGAGGGCATCTAAAATATATATCTCTATCCTTGTATGTATATATATCCTTTACCTCTCTCCCCCTTCTTCATTCTCTACCTTATTCATTTCTCTCTCTCTCTCTCCCCCTTCTCTCTCTCTCTATCTATCTATCTCTCTATCTCCCCTTATTTCTATCTCTTTATCTTTTCGCCTATCTATACCTCTCTATTACTTATCTCTATCACCTTATTTCTCTCTCACTCTTTCCCCCTCCATCTCTATCTCCCTATCTCTCCCCTCCTCTCTATCTATACCTCATTGTATACTTCTATATCTTTCTCTCTCCCTCACTCCTCTATCTCTATCTATCTATATCTCTCTACATCTATTTCTCTATCTCTATCCCTTTACATATATATCCTTTCCCTCTCTCCCCCTTCTTCATTCTCTATTTTATTCACTCCATCTCTCCCTCCATCAATTTTTCTTTCTCTACTTCTCTCTATTTTTCTCTTTATCTCTCTCCCTCTCCCTCTCTCTATATCTCCTTATATCTCTCTCTTTATATCACTCTATCTCACCATATATCTCTCTCTATCTCTCCCTCTTCCTCCTTATGTCTTTATCTTCTCCTCTCTATCTATCGCTCTCTATCCCTCCCCCTCCATCTCTATATATGTATCTATTTTTCTCCCTCTTCCTCTCTCGATCTATATTCATCTCCACTATTAATCTTTACTTGTATCTATTTGACTCTCTTCCTCAATCACTCTGTACATATTCATCTCTATCTCTACCTGTATATTTCTCTCTCTCCCTCCATCTCTAAAAATGTCTCCCTCTCTCTACCCATCCATCTCTCTCCTTATCTCTCGAAATGTCTTCCTCTACCTTATTCACTCCTTCTCTCCCTCCATTTCTTCTACTCTATCTTTATCTTTATCTTTCACTCAATCCCCCTCTCGCTCATCTCTCTATCTCTTTATATCCATATCCTTCTCTATGTATATCTCCCTATCTATCTATCTCCCTATCTCTTTATCTCTTTTCCTATCCCTATCTATCTCTCTATATCAACCTTTATCTCTCTCTCTCTCCCTCTAATATGTCAAGTGAGTTAAGCTAGAGTGGAAAATATATTGGGGATTCTAGGACATATGAAATCAAGATAATTAAATAGAGAATAAAAATGTAGCAAGAGATTTATTTTTAATTATGAAATAGTTCAATAATCAAAATTAAATTTCAGCTAATAAAAACAATAACTATTTCACCATTCAACTATTTAATATTTAAATAGACATTGAAATTATCACCAATCACTTTTTAATATTTCAAACCTTTAAGAGTATATATAAAATTAGTAACACTACAATGACATGCATCACTATGTAATTCCATAGATGACATAATAATATTACATAAAAGATATTGTAGATATGTAGTATTTCTATACACCATGACTGTATTCCATAGAAGAAATTGTAGAAATGTAATATTTTTATACACCATGACTATATTCTATACAAGAAATTGTAGAGATGCAATCTTTCTATACACCATGACTGTATATGCATATAGTATTCCATAGAAGACATTGTATTTACAATATATGAATCTAAGAGAATTTGTTCTCTAGTAGCAACTTATGCTTATGGAATGTTTGTTCTTTGGTAGTAGGTAATCACAGCTTATTAATCCCATACCTGTCAGATTCTAAAGTGGTAGATTTATATATTCTCAACTCCCAAGTTTTTAAAATTGCTATCCTTCTTTTGCTTATAAAACTTTCCTCAATTGTATTCCCTGTACTTGGGAGGATTCTCTTCACTCACCATCTCCTCCAAAGGCTTGACCATGACAGTGTGAAGGATTACAGAAAAATGGAATGGAGAGGCATCTTCGGCTATCATTCACCACCACTCTGTGCTCCACACTTTCATACATGTCATTGCTCCAGACTTGCCATCCCATTCAAGACATGGAATCCTATTAAAAAATGTTCTGAATTTGTGTTGAACATTGATTTGCAGATTTTTTTGCATAAACTACTATTAAAAAACTAAAGGGATTTGGTAAGAGTCACCTGAGAATTTATGAACCACCCCATTCTCACCTTTGTAGACTGACATCTTGTGCATATTCTCTTGAATATCTCCTGCACTGTTTGGCAACATGTCTTCAATGTCGATTGAATCTATTCCAACGAAAGGAATATGATCTTTGTATCCCTATTTTTGAATTGAAGAAATGAATTATAATGAGTGATCATATGGTTGAGATGGTAATCTTGAGGACCAATATTCACAAATGGAAAAGTTGTAAGTTTTAATCACTTGCTAGGGAAGAAATATGATCTTTGTCTCTCCTTTATTGTTTCAGGGAAATCAATTATAAAAGAGAAACATGAATGAGCATATGAACTCTATTATTAAGTGACATGGTAATGATGACTAATATTCACAAGTGAAAAGTTTAAGTTGGAATCACTTTCCACCAAAGGAAAATGACTTTAGTATTCCCTTTTTTTTTTCACAAATAAATGGTAGAGAGTAAAGATATGGCCATAATTAGATGAAATATTAAATGCTAAGGAACAATTTTCACAAGTGCAAAGTTTTGAGTTCTTGACTTACATGAATTGTATGTGAAGTCTCCTCTCCTATCTTCTCTCTTACTTTCTTTGATACAAGAGGGGTTCTTGTTGGATCATAGGCTTTTTCCTATGGATTAAAATAGTTCCTCTAGTCATTCCTTGACCATTGTCACCTACTAAAAACATAAGAAATCAATTGAGAAAAGCCCACCAGTATTTGAATATATGTGTAAAAAGAGTTAAAAATCTAAATTGTTCAAGGGAATGAATAAGTAAAGGCAAACAAGCAATCTATTTTTTCATAATGGAATCTTCGAAACTAGATCAGATTAAATCCATACTAATCAAGAGAGGATGACCATAATTTTGATCACATACCCTTTTATTAGTAGTATGTACTTCTATAGGCTCTATTTTTTCATAATGGATGCTCCAAAAGCAGATTAGATCAAATCCATAGTAATCAAGAGAGCATGACCATAATTTTAATTACATCTCCTTTTATTAGTAGTATGTACTTCTATAGGTTGTCAACTTTTGGGTGCTCTTGTGTATTTTTTCAGGGTGCTCCTATAGAATCTCAAGCCAAATTATGACTATTTTTGTTTTCCATGTTCTGTTACATTTTACCAGTATTGATCATGCAACATATTGATTTTAATTGTTCATATAATACAAAACATTTTGAGTGTTAGTATAAGGTTTCTCCTTTTATGATTGTTCTCATTTACTAGTACCTGAAAATCTTACTTGTTATAATGTAACAATCATTCTTTGTTGGGTTAGGTCCAATGCGATAGAGATGATCCATTGGCTCAAAAACCTGCAATTACATTTAAAGAACCTTAGTAACCCAACTCAAAAACATTACTTAGTAAGTATGTATATATCATTATTTTTGTGGTTGGTATCTAGGTTTTTACTTTACTAAAATGTTGCAGAACTTGGTTGGATGGGCTCTTTCCCATTGAGAAACAACCATCCAAGATTGCAAGGGGGAAAAATCCTGGATCAAATATAGGGCTATAAGCCGAATCATATTGAAGAGTGAGATGGGACTTTAACGTTCTATAGCGGTCAGTTCTAGGTTAAAGATCCCATCAAACTGACTTCTAAAGCTCTTTGTATGATAAAAATCTTGTTCTATAATATTAGTATTATATTATTATATCAGCAAGTAATCCTAAAAACCCTTCTACCACAAAGGACCCTAAAAGTCATATCATCTCAAATGATAATTGATAACAAAAAAGAAAGAAATTTAACTTACATGTCAAGCAAAACATCCTCATTTTCTTCTCCTATAGTAACTGTTACTTCTTCAAGCTTTAGAATGGGTGCAATTTGAGCTCCCATGTCTTTCTCCTTCTCCTCAACCTCCTTATGCTTTGCATTCATATTATGGATGGACTCCTCTCTATCCCCTGCCATCTTCATAAGAACTTCAATGTGTTTCTCTTTAAAATATGTATATCCACCTATAAAACCAAATATCTACAATGTTGTGAACAAAGAGAATGATGGTGGCCACGACAATCATGAGAAGCAAGAAATTGCAAGCTATGCATTTACATAAAAATAGTTATGCAAAAATAGTTTCCGAACCTTTCCCATGCAATTCTAATGAGTTAATAATGAATCAATAAATATTTAACAAATTAGTAGTTATGATTTTATAACCAATTTTTTTGGTTGCTATTTTTTTTATTATTAATATCAAGATTTACATAAAAAATAAATGAAGGGTGATGATGTCAAGAACTCTCCTTGATTTAAGGTAGAGTTTTTTTAACACAAAGAATGGCATTGTAAGACGTCTCTCGACATAATTATTAGACACTGTCAATACAAGTACGCATCTAAAATGAGGCATTTGTAAAGTTCTTAGGCATGGATTTTTTATTCATTTTTGAATCTATTTAGATGTGTTCTAATCACTAGACAATTTAAATCTTTTGAATAAACTAACAAATAATTCAATACTATTTGTTGAGCACATAAGAAAAGACATGCACATTTTGAAAGAATCTATAGGAGCCAAACATATGAGAAATGGATATATGTAGTTTTTGATAGATAAAAAAATCCATGGAAAATGTACCACTTTATTTTCCATTACCATAGTTTCCATTAAATTTCGTCTATGCTCTATTCTTATACAAATACAGGGACATATCTAGACTGTAATTTGATATTGAGATGGCCACAACTTGACAGTCTCATTTAACCTAGATAAATAAATCACACAATAAAGTGTCTGACTAGGTGTAGCCAATAATTGGGCTTGGATAGGAGCAAGAAGTCTCCTCGTCTAAGTAAATGTTCTACAAGTACTACTTTGCTATTTTCATATAATTTTATTGACATTCAGATGTTTTAGCTTGAAACACTTTTTGCATTTCTTATATTTAACACATCAATATTTTGTCACTTAGTCATAATTTTGATTTGTTATTCAAGCTATGAGAGCTTCTACCTCGTAATATTTTCCTTCTTTCTTTTTGGCTTCCTTTTTTTGGTAGACTTGTCAATACTGTAAACTTGGCCTGCCCATATATGTAAACATTATCACAAATTACGAATATTTTTTTCTGTTATCAAAAACATTGCATGTCCAGATATATAAAGTTGCTCCTACATATTTTTCCAAATTGCTTTTTCATAGCATATGTTCTCTTTCTTCGTCACAATGATTGTGTTGTTTCGCATATTAAAATAAAGAAAACATATAAAAGTGAACACTGTCCCTATATTTTTTACAGCTTTTTGTACATTAATTGTCCATATCTTTATATGTTTTTTTTCCTCTTCTGTATCAAATTATTTTATCACACCATGTTATCTCCTACCAATCTATAATATATATATATATATATGTATGTATGTAAATACCTAGTTTATTCTACTAATTATCTCTCAAAAATCTATTTCATTGTTTTTTTCTTAGCATTCCTTAGTATGGAGGCAAAAAATGAAAGAATGCAAGAAAAACATTCTCGTTAAAAAGAGATGAAACGTAGGCAGTACCATGCAAGGAAAGATGAAATTAACAAACAAAGACATGAAGCCAATCAAATTCTTCTTGATAGAGTCTCAACATCTACAATCACTCCTCCAATTAACATGCTCCACCTACAAAGAAATGTACCTCACTCACAAAATATAGTTTAGCCTGACCCAATTATCGAAATGCACCCTTCGCCACTTTTTTCACAGGAGTTTTTCTCTGCTAGAAATAAATTTCGCTCAAAGTTAGATAGCCTATCAAGAATGTTGACTTGTATGGTTTGCATGGAGATATATCCAAGAATCAAAACTAGATAGTCAAATAGAATCACTACTTGTTATAGATGCACATCTAAAAAGAATTACCATTGCTTCTCAAAATAGAACAACATGGACCCTGGTGAGCAACCTGTATGTTTAAAAATTGTATCCCAAGTTGAGGAGATGTTAATAGCAAGGGTTAGACCAATACTTCAAGTTACCTATGCAATGGGGGGCAACTAAAATACAGTGGGCACACTAGTTGCTTTCCTCAAGATATATCTACAATTGCATCCTACTTGCCCAGGAATATTACTGATCTTGATAAACTAATAGTTAATAGGGAACAAATTGATCAACAACCATATAGCTTCCATGTTAGTAGAGGACGTGCCCATGAGGTACTTAAATATAAGATGTGCAACTACCCATACTACAAGGATGTCAAAATAGATGAGCTTGCATTATCCACTTTGCCAAAGTCTTCTACTAACATCTCAAACCTTATTTATGCAACACCTTCAAATCCCACCACCACAAATACAAGCTTCGAGGAAACAAGCGACACAAAATATGACCCCAATGAATACATGTTGTGAACAACATCATTTATGTTAAATCTCCCACATGCACGTACAGAGGTCGAAGAAGTGCACTCTTTGCTACAACTAGGTGTGGGATGACCAACACTAATCATTGCATGGCCGCCCATTTCTCCATCTCCTATAAATGAATACACCACTGAAGGACTATTTTCTATGGCATTCCCCACTTTGTTTCCAAAAGGAAAAGTTGCATTCAAGCATCAATGTATCAAAGAAATTAAACTACATGAATATGCTCTCCATCTTCTAAGGTACCATGATAATCAGTTTGGCAACACCCCTGATTTAGGTACTTAATACTAAATATTCTTATGTGACACCGTAGCCAAGCAACCTCCTCCATATTTGTCAACAAAAAACTCAATGGCTACCTACCCTCAACAGTCTTCGACCTCCGCCAAAGATTAAAGGACATGTTAGATGACAAACTTGCAGATCAACTCATGTGATTTAGTTCATCAATTCGTGGAACTCATCCATTTTGGACCCAACATCAAGGGGAACTTTCTGATATGGTCATTCATACTGGTTGTCCCTCACTCTTCTTCACCTTTAGTGCAACAAATATGAAATGCCCAGACTTGCATACTATCATGCCTACGAAGTCTCCTACAAATCCTTCTATGGCTTCTAGATGGAGGGTCCAAAACATTGTACAAAATCCACACCTTACCGCAATATACATGCACCGCAGGTTTACTTCATTTTGGGAAGAGGCCTTGGAAAAAATTATTGGTGCATCAGAATATTGGTATAGATAAAACCTTTCTTTTTTGTTTTCACACTATACACTCGTACTTTGATTATTTACTAGAAATCATCACTTCATTTTTTACAATAGTCTCTTACCTTGTAAAAATTTGCTAAATATCATCTTTTCATAGGTATGAATGGAAACACAAAGGATTTACACACATCCATGGTTTTCTATGGCTCAAACAAGCACCTAATATTAGTAGATTAGAATGGAATAACCTTCAATCTGTACATAATGCACTTGATTACATAGATAGATATGTCTCTGCTTGGAACCCATGTAGCCTCCATTTGAGAAACCAAACATTTCACCGCTCTATTCTTGATGATCCTTGTTTGCTGGATACAACACAGATCTTTTCATTTGACCCTTCAACTGAATATTGTGAATTGGTCAATCGTGTTGAATGACACACAAAGTGTACTTTGTTAACAAGCCTTAGGAAGAAAGGGCCATCTACTAGATGTCGCTATAAAGCACCATGGTCCATGCAAGATAAGTCAAGTCTTTCAAATGACGAGACTGGCCACCCTAAGCACACACCAGCTCACTATGATGATCACTTGAACCTTCACAACCCATCTATCCTCTCTATCTGGAGGGATAATGTAGATTGCCAGCCTATACTCTCAATTGATGTTGTCCTCAAATATATTGCAAAATATGCAGCAAAAATTGAGCACAAATACGAAACATATCATGCCATGTTATCTCGCATCTCAACCAATTTAGAATCAGAAATGCCTGCCCCAATAGATTTTCAAAAAATGCTTACTAATAACTTTGTTGATCGTGATATTAGTGCCTGAAGAAACTTTCCACCTTTTACTAAAATTACCCCTCTCCATATCCAAAAGGACATTTGTGTCTTTAAATGTTAATAACCACAAATTTCAATGTGTATCTATCTCACCCACGTTGGTTACCACATCACCTACATACATTGATGCCTACATGGCCCACCCAATACAGCTAGAGGCAATGCCTCTCATTGAACTGACCCAAAAATGGACCTTCAAAGCATCTTAAAAAAATGAAAAATAGAAGCAACACCTCCACAAAGTAATTGTTCATGTCTCACCTAGGTTCACAAGCATCCTTGCAAGAGATGACAAAAGCTTCCATGAATTTTGTTGGAGTGAAATAATTCTATACCACCCATTTTGGAACATTGACATTGAATTTGGCTCATCCAAACATCACATTATATCACAATGGGAGATGTTCTCTTCTATATACATGCCATGGAATGTACATCGCACACAACCAAGTCCAACTGAAACATCAAATGCTAGCAAAAACTCAAGCGTTGCCCATGTGTTGCAAGGACACAACCTTGAAGAATGGTAGGTTCTCTCAAGTTTGTACCCAAACCTTCCTATACAACTTGATGCACTAGACATGATTGGTCACCGTGACATTGACTTGCACCATGAATGGCATGATACCGACCTCACCCTAGTGCAATAACATTTTGTGACTACTTTCATAGACTCTGATCAACCAACCTTTCAAGTGCACAATGTTCTTAATGAACACACCCATACTACTTTCTCTACTTAGCAACAAAAAATGTTCAATATAATGTGGTCTCATCTAAGAACAATTCCATTGTAACCACTGCTAAAGCTCATTGTTCAAGGAACTGCAGGAACTAGAAAGTCACACCTCATAAAAAAAATAAGGTATGCCCTCACTAGCTTAGCTCCTATTCACCAATCACCATTACTACTTCTTGCACCTACAGGTGTTGCCACATTCAACATTCATGCATCAACAATTCATTTTTCCCTTCGCATTCCAATAAAAGAAATGCCCCCCCTACAAGGGAAAACACTTGTAACCTTCCAAGAAACCATGTACTATATTAGGTACATTTTAATAAATGAGATGA
Source organism: Sequoia sempervirens (assembly GCA_007258455.2). Taxonomy (NCBI): domain Eukaryota; kingdom Viridiplantae; phylum Streptophyta; class Pinopsida; order Cupressales; family Cupressaceae; genus Sequoia; species Sequoia sempervirens. Next base: position 80,465 of record VDFB02209720.1, on the reverse strand, counting down.
GCTTTGTTGGTCCAAAGTAGCTAGAATGTATTGACATGAGACTGCGGGAAGCATTCCCCATCCACAACCACCTGCCCTTTGGAGGGTGCTCAATTATTCTCTTTGGTGATTTGGGGCAACTACCACTAGTTAAAGATATCCCCATGTATATGTCTACTTCCTATAGTGGCACACTATGACGCAACTTCACAACAGTGGTGACTTTGGCTAATATTTCAACAAATTGGTGATGCTCTTTCCCAAATTGTTTTTCGTTCACTTCTCTCGAATATACGGAATGCAGATCCTACACAAGAAGACTAGTAAGTTCTAATGTCACGCTCAAGTTCCTCACTCAATGCTATAAAAAACTTTGTTTTCTTATCTGCCATACACCTTTTTGCAGCAAATGAATTGGTGTTACTACACAACAAATGTATGTTGTGATCTTTGGCAATGCCTGTTGCCCTTTCCACTGCAAAGCAACTTAGGGGGTCAACATTCACAAATCTAGATGAAGAACAACTTCAAGCTCATATTTTTTTATCTATTGGCCAAGAGGTTGATGAGTCCAGTTTATGACTCAATTTTGATAGAGTTTATTATCCATTTGTTGTAGTTGTAATAGACCTTGATACTTGGATGTTGACCTATTTTATGATATTTCCTCAAAACCATAGACATTGGGCATAAGCTTACTTTGGAGCCTTTAAATGACATTGACATGCTATATGAACTATCTATGTTAATTTTACATGTGGATTAATAAATGTTACTTTAAGATAGTTATAGATGTGCAATTATTGTGTGTACTAACATTGTTATGCAGATATAATTAGAGCCTACAAAATTGAGGAAGATTCTGCTAGTTGGTCATTTTCCATAAAGGTCAACAAGGTGATCATTCAAAGGTTAATGGAGGGAAGACTCTTAATGGAGGGAGATTCCTAGTTCAAATCAAAGAATTGTAACTGCCTTGCAAATGGTCTTAATAGTCTGTTGAGTGAATATAGAAGCTATTGTTATGCTAGATCTGTGTTAAGGCAACTTGTTTGACCAAATTCCACGCATGCATAACCTCCTCTCAACTTTTTATGCTTTCCCTAAAGTGGCATCCTCCTAATCTGTTGGAGTTGACCACCTTGCTAGGTAGGTTAGTTAGTAGTTTTTCTTCCTATAAGTAAGACTCGAATGCTCCTTCTCAAGAGGTTGACTAATCTGATGTTGTATTCACATTCTTAGTTTTTCAGTGATATAGTCATGTTGCTCGATTGTACTCATGTTTTCCAATAAATAAAATGAAGTTATAAGTTCCTGCATCTGGTTTTACATTTATGTTAAGGGAAACTCATCCAAGGGGGCCCACTTGGTGAGCATTCTACCTTTTAGCTTAGTTGTTTTTTTTTGTGCAAATAGTTAAGAATCTAGCAATTGTCTATTCTTGCAGCCACTAGAATTCCATTTTGTAATTGTTCCTACAACCAAAGCAGATAGAGTAGTTTCCTATCTGTGTGCTCAGATTTTCATTTCTATCATGCATTTCAACTTAGTATAGTTATTGGTTGATGCTCAACACTTATGTTATTTCTTTCCAAGCAATTTACTTTCAACATTATGTCTTTCTTAGCTGTAGAATGAATATGGCTACTATGGATTCCTAGTGCACATACTATGTTGACCCATTTCAAGTCTACGTCCCTAAGTTGGCAAGTTAAATGCACCTTCAAGATGATTAAGATAACTATTCAGATTAGATGTACAATCTTTGAATCACAACTGTAAGGGCTTAGTTGTTAAATCATTGTAGGAGGCCAACATTTTTGGCGTCGTTGCTAGGGATGGTGTCAAACTAGGGAGTTCTTTGGAGTCATTGATAGTTTCTTTCTTGTTGTTGTATTTCTGAAAGTTTTTTCTTAGTATACCCCTCATTTAGGAAAGTAATGATCCACTTTCCTTTTGTCAATTCTTTGTGTGAACTGGCTGATATTGAGTTGATACCGTATGCATAGAGGAGGGAGGAGAGATGCTCATGGGAGATTCCTTCCTAATAACCCTGATCCATTCCAACTAGTTGAGCATCAGAATCTACCAAGAGATGAAGAAGAAGAAGAGCCACACCCCTTTGCTAATGCATTTCATGATCTGACTAGTTTTGAAATTTCCTCTAAAGACCAAAATCAGATTGAGAATCCCTTTGCTTTGGAACTTCATCGGGCAGGCATGGGTGATGCAAATAGAAATAGACCTAACCAACCAAATTTTCATTTCCCCATTGCTCATCAGAATGAAGTTAACAACCTCAAAAATATCCCTGCTTTAGTCCTTCCTAAGTTCTATGGACTTGTCATAGAAGATCCCGATACCTTCTTATTTGAGTTTGATATCCTTTGCAAAAGCTATGATTATACCACTAATGCCCATAGGATCAAGCTATTCCCTACCACCTTGAAAGAAGCTATATTAAGATGGTTTACGAGCCTAGGTAGAAATACTACGGAGACTTGGGAGGACATGAAGACAGAGTTCCTTGAGAAGTACAAGGAATATTATAGGGGCAGTTACATGAGGGGGGATGACATTTTTAGGATGCAGCAAAAGGAAGATGAGAGCCTAGAGGATTACATAGGTTTATGTTTTGTCTACAAAAATATCCACGCCATACACTCAATGAAGAATCACAAAAAATGCTTTTTCTAAGAGGAATTAATGACAGCTGCACAAATGCCCTAAACCTGATGGGAGGGGGAGATATCACCCAAGTTCATTGGGAAGATATCAAGAAGATATGTCAAAACTATTATAGGACAGCTTCAAAGAAAGGGAGAGCTTACCAATCCTCTATGGGTAAGTCATCTACCAATGGAGTCTCAAGGATGGAGATTACTCACTTGCTGGAAGACTTCAAGCAAGACATCATAAACAATTTGGCTACTCAGCTGGATACACTTCAAGCTAAGAAGAAATAAGAGGAGGCAGAGGCAATGTTGGCAGAATATTGCCCTCATTGTAGACAAAAGAAGAGGGACTACAGATGCAAAATGATAGCTAATATTGACAGTAAGCAGATTCCATCTGAGTTTGAGCCAATCTAGAGTGATGATGATCAAGTCTACTACATTGCAAAAAGAAGGCCATGGGATCCAAGACAAGGTATGCCACCAGATCCATTATCCTTTGTTGCACCTTATTTTAATTCTTATGCATCTGGTAACCAATGGCAACCCCCGTATCCATCCAATTATGGACGATATTCACCACAGCAAAGGAATAACCCTCCAAATATCTGACCCAATCACCAAAACTCTCCACCCCAGTGGCAACAACCTTAGGGGAATTGACAAGAGTTTCAAGGAAATTGGCAGCCACCTTCAGGAAACTGGCAGCAAACATCCCAATGGAGGGGAGGACAACAATGGCCAAACTAGACCAATTACATGCAACCACCTTCTTAGCCCCAACAACCTACTATAATGTCTCCTCCTGCTAGTTCAAGTCCAAATAAACCTAAACCTACTCAGCTACCAACTTAGCCCACACCTAACCCAAATAACAAACCACAACAACAACCAGTCTACTCTACTAATCCAAATCAATTCCCTGCATATGTTGTGAGTGTAAGTGACATCCACTTGCATTCAGGAACTACTGTGCTAGCTCCTTCTACACCCATCGTCACTAAGCTTCATGTGGAAGAAGAGAAGCATTTGAATGTCCCCATTCAGCCCAGTGTACCTAAAAATCCGGAACCAATTCCAATCAAGCAGACTGAACAAGAACCACCATTTCCTCAAAGGTTGGAAATTGTGAAACAAAAGGAAGAGAAGAAGGAAACAACCTTTGACATTCTAGATCAGTTGAAGCATATATGTGTCAAGATACCCTTATTTCAAGCCATAAAAGATGTTCCCATATATGGCAAAGCAATTAAGGAAGCATGCCTTAAGAAGCCAGTCAGGAAGAAAAAAGACCCCACTACGGTTCATGTGGTGGGACAGCTGGCTGACATCATGCTTAGGAAAGTGACTATTCCAAAATACAATGACCCAGATAGTCCTATGGTAGGAGTTGTTATAAATGGGATCCAAATCAAGAATGCTCTAATTGATTTGGGAGCAACAATAAATGTAATGATCAGGGATATCCTCCAACAACTAAATGTTGTAAGCATGAGACCTACTCTTACTGTCCTGCAGCTTACTGATAGTTCCACTATTAAACTTGAGGGTATAGTAGGGGATCTTGTGGTAACTCTAGACTCTTGGGAGTATCCAAAAGTTTTTATGATTCTTTCTCCTAAAGCTACATGAGGTGGGTACCCCATTATTCTAGGAAGGCCATGGCTAGCAACAACAAATGCCTATATTGGATGTTGGACAAGAGACATGACCATTTATGATGGAAATAGCAATAAAAATCTTGTTCTCTACCCTCCTGCTCAACCATCCCATGATTTGGATAACCCCATATGGCCACATGTTGGTGAAGAAACTGAGGAAGTCAATTTTGTGGCATAGCTTATGATGTTAGGCAGAAGTTCCTTCATGCAACTTTAGGATGAAGATGAAGTATTGTCTAACATAATTCAGAACCATTGTGAGGTGCAGGAAGACTCATCCTCTCATGCATCTAGTTCTGTTGATCTAGTAAAGACACTTCTACCCACTCTTCCTGTAGTAGAACTTCCTACAACAACAGGTATGTCCCAACTTGTTGCCACATGAACTCAAGGTACCAAGCATTAGTGAAGAAGCTATGATAGAGTTAACTACACAAGTGCAAATGTTAGAAGGAAAATATCTGAATATTAACAACAACCTGAGTGAAGAACAACAGTTGTCGTTAACAAACTTATTGAGGACCCACCAACATGCATTTGCATGGGACTATCATGATATGAAGGGATTGGATCCTAAGCTCTGCACTCATAGGATATACATTAGAGATGATTGTACACCAGTGAGGCAGCCATAAAGAAGAATTAACCTTGCATTGAGGGAAATTATAAAAGGAGAACTACATAAATTGTTGGATGTAGGATTTAACTACCCCATTTTAGATAGCCAATGGGTGTATCCATTGGTGATTGTGCCCAAAAAGGGAGGGAAGTGGTGAGTTTGTGTTGATTACAGGGAACTCAATGCTGCCACCAAAAAGGACCATTTTCCCCTTCCTTTCATAGACCAAGTTCTGGATTCACTTGTAGGAAAGCAATACTTTTCTTTTCTAGATGGTTTCAACGGCTATAACCAAATCCAAATTGCACTTGAGGACTAGGAAAAGACCACCTTTACCTATCCATGGGGGACTTATGCCTACTTAGTACTTCCATTTGGCTTATGCAATGCACCTACAACTTTTCAGAGGGCAGTCATTAACATATTTTTAGATATCTCTCATGATTGCATGAAATTTATATGGATGATTTCACTATCTATGGTGTTGATTTCAATGAAGCATTGGAAAATATCAGGAGAGTCTTACAAAGATGTGAAGACCACAATATATCTTTAAACAATGAAAAGTACTTCATGATGATGTAGGAAGGTGTAGTCCTTGGTCACTACATCTCTCACAAAGGAATTCAAGTAGACCCTACCAAGATTGAGGTGATAACAAGTTTTCCTACACCTGCAAAACAAAAAGATTTTAGAAGTTTCTTGTGACATGCAAGTTATTATAGGCATTTCATCAAATATTTCAACAAAATGGTAGCACCATTGTACAATCTCCTAACTAAAGATGCTAAATTCCACTGGACAGAGGACTATGACAAGGCATTCTCTGATCTCAAAGTAACTTTAACTCATGCTCCTATACTCAAAGGTCCCAATTGGGAGCTTCCTTTCCAAATTCATACAGATGCATCAGACTATGCTATTGGAGTTGTCTTGGGACAAAAAGAAGGAGCAATTGAGAATGTTATTTATTTTGTCAGCAAAAACTTGCAAGGAGTTGAATTCAACTATACGGTGATAGAAAAGGAAATGCTGGCAGTAATTTATGCCCTTAACAAATTCAGGCACTACATAACAGCTATCAAATCTTTGTGCACATAGATCATGCAACCATTAGGTAACTCATGAATAAACCCTTGATCTCAAGTAGGTTAGCAAGATGGTTATTGCTGATGCAAGAGTTTGACATAACCATTGTGGATAAACTAGGGAAGGCCAATGTTGTTACAGACTTTCTTTCAAGGCTGGTTACATCAAAGGACAATCAAGTCATTGATGACTCTTTCCTTGATGAACACTTATTTTCCATTAGTGTGCATACACCCTGGTATGCTAGCATAGCTAATTATTTGGTCACAGGGAGAGTTCCTTCTCATTTCTCTCCAACAGAGAGAAGGGTGCTCATTGAAAAAATATTTTCCTTTCTCATGGATTGGAGGATGCTTGTTTTACACCAAACCAAACCATGTCATGAGGAGATGTATGAGGGAAGATGAGACATACAATATTTTGCATGCATGTCACAATAAACCCTGTGGAGAGAATTTTGCAATCAAGAGGACAACAATGAAGATTTTGAACATAGGATATTACTGGCCCACACTCCACAAGGATGCAGGGAAATATACAAGGAAGTGTGATAGATGCCAGAGGATGAGCCAACCAACCAAATCTGATGAGATGCCCATTTACCCCCAAGTAGTAATCACTCCCTTTGATAAGTGGGGATTGGATTTTGTAGGACCCATTGATCCTCCATCAAATGGTAAATCCTATATCTCAGTATGCACTAATTATGTAACCAAGTGGGTAGAAGTTAAGGCCATGAAGCATGTAAGAGATAATAAGGTTGCAAAATTGCTTTATGAGAAAATTTTCACACTATATGGGGTTCCAAGAGAGATAGTGACTGATCAAGGGGCTCAATTCACCTCAACCCTTGTTACAACACTAGTCAGTGATTACAACATAAGGCATAGGAAGTCTACTCTTCATCACCCTCAGGCCAATGGCCAAGTTGAAGTGACTAACAGGGAAATTGAAGCCATTCTAACCAAAACAGTAGCTATCCATAGGAAGGATTGAGCAAACAGGGTGCCAAAAGCTATTTGGGCCTATCAGACCACCTAAAAAAACAACCATAGACTTCACTTCTTTTGAGTTGTTGTATGGAAAGACAACTATGATGCCCATTGAATTTGAGCATAAGACTCTTAGGACTACACTAGACTTAGGGATGGATATCTTTGAGGCACAAAAGGAAAAAATTATGTAGTTGAATAACTTGGATGAAATAAGGAAGGCAACCTTGCATCGCAAAGAGGTGGTGTAGAATCAGAGAATAAAGTGGCATGATAAATTTAGAAAGGACAAGAAATTCTAGCCAGGTGATTGGGCACTTCTTTACAACTCAAGGTATCAAGATAATACAGGAAAATTGCAAACAAGGTGGCTAGGACCATATGAGGTTGCTGAAGTCTTCCCTAATGGTGTTGTTCAACTCAATGAGATTGGCCCTATTCGATTTAAGCTGCTTGTCAACGGTCATCACCTCAAGTTGTATCACAAGCCAACTTCTAAGGAGGAATTCCTACAATAATTCACTTAGCATGCAACACCCAAACTTCCTACAGCCGAAGGAAGTGGACATAATGTCCCTCCTTTTGGATAACTAAGGTACGCAACTTGTCATAATAAAGACTTCCACTTTTATGGGAGTCCACTTCTTCATGCATTCACCCATCTGCCCATCCATCTCCACCTTTCTCTCTCTTCCATCATGCCACCATAACTTCACTTCATCCCATCTCCACTTTCGTTAATTGCTCAACTAACTTCTTAAAAGGTGACTGATACTTCCTCCATATTCTTTGCAATAGATACTCCATAAATTCAAGTATGTGCACATAAATTTGTTACATCTTAATTATCTTTTAAGTACATTCATTTAATTACTATACAATAATGTAGATGTTCTCCATAACATGTAATTATTCCCTACCCCTGTCAAATCATCGTTACTACCTTGCATGTGAGGACACGTGCTCAAATTTAGGTTGGGGGGAAGTGTGAATACCATGTCCACGTGTTAGTCCATGTTGGTCCATGTCAACAAAGTGTAAATTGAGCCAATTTGAATTCTAAGTGAGGTGACGACTTGCATGTGTGAGATGACATCAATCGCCCCCATTTTTCTTGATTATATCTTTCATTTATTACTCCTTTATTGTCTTTATTGCTTTTGTCATAATCCTAAGTCGCCAAAAAGGTAAAGTTTAGATGACATTAGCGTTGGGAATTTAGCAGCATTGCAGGAAGGAGAAATTTGGCTTTCAGACAAAGATTGTAGGAAAGGAAACCTTGCAGAGTGATTGTTTAATTGCAGACAACTGAACAATGGGAGGTGGGTTAATTAGAAATGAACCCACAGTTTGTGATGTATTACTGCAAGATACACCTTGCTAGGCCGAGTTCAAAAACTGTAGATGGTTAGATTATTTCCTGAAGCTTAATGGTTTTAATGAAGACGTTGCATTGGAATTTATGCAGACATTGTCTGAAGGAAAAGGCCACAATAAAAGGGTTAGAGGTAATAGCTACTGAAGAGAGGATTGCATAAGTTATAGGGTTGCCTGTCGACGGTGAACATTCCCTTGCTAGCAGAGATGCCAGGTCAGCTAGGGCTAAACTTACAGAACCTAGTGACCCTCCATTGAATGTGGATAAGCAAGGTGCGAAGATAACCTCTTTGCCTGAGCCATGGAAGCAAGTAATTGTTTATGTTGTGAAGTACCTTACTTGTGAAGGTCGTTAGTCGAATTTACATTTTGTGCACTTCAAACTCCTGAATCATATGAGGCATGGGAGAAGAATGAATGTGCCAAATGTGTTATACGACCTTCCTTCAGACATGGTAGCCGAGACCCAAAAAGGTAGGGATAATTTTGTTTCCCACCATTGTCTAATCAAATTATTAGTAGAGAAGTTTTTGCATGATGTGTCTGATATAACTTGGGAAGAATTCTTGAATATTGATCAATTTAGACTAGAGCATTTGTGACCTAGGGTTTTGCCTCAACCTTTTAGGGCTAGTAGGAGAGTGAGTTTTGTTGAAGCCACTCCTCTAGCCTTAACTTTTGACGCAAGCCCTAGTGTAAACACTCCTGCAGCTGAACAAACTATAAAGATTAGTTCTTCTAAGATAGAACATTTAGACAAAGAAAGTTCTTCTTTAGATTCTGATGATGATTTTCCCCTTGGAATCCTAATTTGAACTAGGGAACAAAAGAAAGAAGCAAAAATAAGGAAGGGAAAAGCTAAAAAGTAGACAACAGGAAAAGAAGTATCAAGCTCTAAGAAACAAAAGGTTGACACTGTTCTTCCTGTAGCCAAAGAGAAAGATGAGAGCCCTCCTAGAAAAATAAGACCAGCTGGACCAGCTGCTAGTATGTCTTTGCAAGGAAGCCCTAAAACTAGAGAAACATCACAGGAGGACACCGAAGCTCCAATGGGGCAGGTGAATGTTGAGGAAAATGACATATTTGAGGAAGCGACAAATATAACATTGGCAGAGTTTGCTGCCATCACATAAAAACTTGAAAGTCAAGAGTATGAGGAGAATCAAGAGTTCTTGTAGCAAGAGCAAGAGCAAGAGTTCCTGCAGTAAGAGCAAGAACAAGAGCCCCTGCAACCAAAATTGGGAGAACAATCAACACCCCTATAGCTAGAATTGGCTAAACAATCAAAATCCCTGCAACTGGGGCTATATGAAGAGCAAGCATCAGTGCCAAGAAAAATTCTGGTAGGAATACATAGGCCCTCTGATTTTTCAATGCACATGATAGCCATGAACTTATGGAATGAGATACAGAGGAGGGAAGAAGAATGGAAAAAGGAGAAACATAGGCTAAAAGAGTAGATTAAAAAGAAAGATGAAGAGATTGAAGAGAAAAATACAAAAAAGATACTTTAAAGGAGAAGGTGGACAATATAGCAGCCTTAGTACCTTAGATATTAGAGTGCAAGACTCCTCCAAGGGTCTATGTTGTATATTTGAAGGAGAAGAATCTTTCTTTTAAATTATCAAGGATTATTTCAGGTTTGAATCCTTCCATTGAGACTCCTCTTGAATTTTTCCAGGCTTATTAGATTACTCCTCCTGAAATGAAGAATTTGTTGTGTGAATTCTATTTACATAATTATGCTATGTCCCAAGATCATGATTGAAATCCATTGTTTTATGTTGGGGATGTCCAATTAAGGGCATTTATGTCCTGGATGAAAAATGAAATTAGTTGGGGACAATAGTTCAGGACTTATAGGCAAATAGAATCCAACACTCCCTTGCCCATCAAGGCTGAATCTAGAAATCTAGGAGATATTTTTAAGGATTGGCACAAAATTCTTTACTGACCAAGCTATAACAGTAGGATCCTACCTAAGAGAGAAGTAGTTTACAAAGAATATGAGAGGGTAGCAAAAACCACAGGGGAATCTGTAATGGGATATCTGTCACAAAGGTGGAACAGTCTGACTAATGAGTTAAAACAAGCTGAGCCTCACTCTTTGTAGAACTATGCTATAGTATGCAAGAGGGTTGATAGATATATACAGATTGGAAGGATGAAGGGACAATTTTGGCTTTCATTAACTTTTCAGCCACCTATCCTATTATGGCCTTTGCCAAATTTTAGGTATTATCAGTATGATATAGCTACAGAGAGACAGAGGTGGAACAGGTTGGACAAATTGCAAGGGTTCTATTGGGACCCTAATTCACACACTGCAAAAATTGATGTAGGACAACTAGTAGTTACAAATTTCAAGGCATTGACTAAGCAAAAGAACAACCCTTCCTCTGCTGGAGGACCAACAAAGCCTTAGGTTGGGGGGAGTGATGAGTCCAATTTTTGGCTCAATTTTGATAGAGTTTAAATCCATTTACTGTAGTTGTCATAGACCTTGATACTTGGATGTTGACCTTTTTTATGATATTTCCTCAAAACCATAGACATTGGGCATAAGCTTACTTTTGTAAACTTTAAATGACATTGACATGATATATGAACTATCTATGCTAATTTTATATGTGGATTAATGAATGCTACTTTAAGATAGTCACAAATGTGCAATTGTTGTGCGTACTAACATTGTTATGCAGATATAATTAGAGCCTACAAAATTGAGGAAGATTTTTCCAGTTGGTCGTTTGCCATAAAGGTCAACAAGGTGATCATTTAAAGGTCAATGGGGGGAAGACTCTCAATAGAGGGAGATTCCTAGTTCAAATTGAAGAATTGTAACTACCTTGTAAATGGTCTTAATAGTTTGTCGAGAGAATATAGGAGCTATTGTTATGCTAGATCTATGTTAAGGCAACTTGCTTAACCAGATTCCACGCATGCATAACCTCCTCTCCACTTTTTATGCTTTCCCTAAAGTGGCGTCCTCCTAATATGTTGGAGTTAATCGCCTTGCTAGGTAGGTTAGTTAGTGGTTTCTCTTCCTATAAATAAGACTCAAATGCTCCTTCTCAAGAGGTTGATTAATCTGATGTTGTATTCACATTCTTAGTTTTTTAGTGATATAGTCATGTTGCTCGATTGTACTCATTTTTTCTAATGAATAAAATAAATTTATTAGTTCGTGCATCTGAGCTTACATTTATCTTAAGGGATACTCATCCAAGGGGGCCCACTTGGTGAGCATTCCACCTTTTAGCTTAGTTGTTACTTTTCTGTGCAAATAGTTAAGAATCTGGCAACTATCTGTTCCTGCAGCCACTAGAATTCCATTGTGTGACTGTTCTTGCAACCAAAACAAACAAAGTAGTTTCCTGTATGTGTGCTCAAATTTTCATTTTTGTCATGCATTTCATCTTAGTATAGTTATTGGTTGATGCTCAACACTTATGTTATTTCTTTCCAAGCAATTTACTTTCAACATTATGTCTTTCTTAGCTGTAGAATGAATATGGCTACTATGGATTCCTAGTGCACATACTGTGTTGACCCATTTCAAGTCTACGTCCCTGGGTTGACAAGTTAAATGCACCTTCAAGATGATTAAGATAACTATTCAAATTAGATGTCCAATCTCTGAATCACAGTTGTAAGGGCTTAGTTGTTAAATCATTGTAGGAGGCCAAAAAAGGTCATGTTATGTTCAAATATAGTGTCAAAATAGGGCTCGTGAATGGTGCACTGGGTCAAGTAAAAGCAATTGTATACAATGAAGGTGAAAAACCACTTCAACTACCCTTTTTTGTTGTTGTTCATTTCAAACATTACATTGGACCACCTTGGGACCATAACAATCCAAATAATGTCCCAATAACCCTGCTAAGTTGTGGGCTTTGCCATAAAATTCCACTTAAAATGGCATGGGCATTGACAATACACAAGTCACAAGGACTAACACTTCCAAGGGCCACAACTGACATTGGAAACATTGACCGACAAGGGTTGACATTCATAGCTATTTCACAAGTTCCTGATCTACAAAGTCTTCACATACACCCTTGCTTCACATTCCAAAGATATGCACACATGCAACAAAACCTATATGTCACTTGTGAAAAAAATGAAGAGACTCGTTTGAAAGCAATGTTAGATACCTACTCTTCAAACACTAAAAGTATAATTCAACTACTAAAGGTATGTAGCTTTCTTATTGACTTCACTACTAATAGTTAAATACTTTATTTGTTGTAAATTATATCTCTTTTTACTCTCATGCAGACACCACTCAAGGATCACTTACACTATGTTCTCATTGTCTAAAACATACAAACAACTCTACCGAAGGTAACTAATAATTTGTATTGAATGTTCAACTTCAACAATCTCTTTTATATTATTTGTTATTCAAATACTAAAGAGATATACTCTTTATAACAGATACATTGGAGTACAAAGTGATCGTCTAACAAAATGCAACAAAATTTACAATATATCTATACCACTCTAATCAATTGCATACATTCTTATAATTGCAATTAAACATTCCATGAAAACAATGAACTTTCAAAATTGTATATATATATATATATATATATATCCTACTTTTACATTTTTATATCATATAAAGTGAAGTTCCCTTTCGGAAGCATTCAATTTCCATTTTTCGTTTTCCTATGTGCTCTTATTATAAGTTATATACATGTTGTTCAATTTAAACCAATATTAAAACACATATTGGTGTAAGAAAAATATTTGTTTGCATTTTACTTATTGCATGTGTTGCTTTAATAGGTTAAACAAATAGTTTTATATTAGTTGTGCACAAAATATAAAATTTAACCATTCTATTATTTCAAGTTCCCTTTCATTTGTATACTATTTCCATTTCAGTTTTTTCATGTCTTGCTTTTATTAGTTATTAGCCGATAGGCTCTTTATCGTGGGCTTGCCCATCGGAAAAGTCTCACACCTAAGATAGGGCATCAAAAATTTTCCAGAAAAGACTCACACCTGAGACAGGGCACCACTGCACTTCACTACGGAAATTTGCACTTCAAGTCTGCAGTTCACACGCCCTGTTAACAACATCACTTCAACCACTTCACACATTTTAATTCGTCAAGCCCGCATCTATAAAACTGCGATGAAATATCAAATATCTATCTCCCTCGATTCATTTCTACCGCTTGATATTGTTCGTCTATTTTTGGAAGGTGTCTAGGTCTCTTCCACCATTAGGTATGATCCCGTGCTATTGAGCAAGCATAGCAATGGCAACATATAGTGTCCATGGGATTCACTTTCAAAGCATCTATTGATGGAGGATATGAGCTCTGTAAACCATCACAAAGAGAGAAATTGCAGAGTGGTATAAAAGTATACAACAATGTTTATGACATTAGATATCTGCAGGTTGTTGGGTATGGTTGAAGTGAATTCATACTCTATTGAAACTTAGTTTCACATCAATAGGGGTATTTCTCTTATGTCGAATTTTAGCAGAAATGTTCAACATTATGAAAGATAAATGGGGGCATATTACAGTGTTTTTTGCAAGTATAAGGCGTTGATTTTAATATATTTTATTATTTTATTTGTTTGTCTTAGGAGAGGAACAGAGGGGAATTAAGGAGAAGAAATCCAAATCCTCGCTGGAAAAGAGGATTCTCCGAAAAACAAGTGAAAATAATTTGGGCTTATTTACATTTCCTTTATTTAGGGTTTCGAGATTCATCAAAATGAGCTGCAATATAGGAGCTGGGTACAATTGACACATTACTATATTTTCACCAGTGTTAGTTGATGTTGAGTGTGCATGTCATCAATCTTGTTTCAATGGTTGCATGATCTGTTTTTAAAGAATGCATGGTCATTCTGTTTGCATGATACATAGTGTTTAGCTTTTGTTTTTTTTGCTTTTATCAAACTTTGAATAACTACATGTGTACGTAATATTTAGAATGTTTTTTTGAGCTTGCTTTTTTTCCTTTGATCGGTTGTAATAAACTCTATAAGAAGAGTATTTTATTCGCTATTTAAGCAGTGTGGAATAAACAACAATAGTGTGTTTTTTCAACAGATTTATGATTTGTTTTTCTATTATGAATTTTTGAGTATAGTATAAAACCTGTGTTTCATATTCTTTGACCACAAGGTCGACTGTACCAAGTCGGTTAGTTCATTTCTTTTTTACCTTAAACCTTTGAAAATTATTTATAGAGTTACCTCAGATGGTCATTATTATTTTCATTGTTTTTATGTGATAAATTCCCCTTGAGGGATAATCTTCACTGTTGAGTCTTCTATTAAATTTACTTGGCACTTTCACTTGGCCATGTCTCTTGGACTATCCGATTTTAACATTACATGAATCAAATGTGCAAAGAATGCTCTGTTAGAACAATTGTTCAGATCGTTACTATTTTGAGAATTTATGCAAAAACTCTTTTTGGTTTAATAGGGCGACCAATGGGTATATACTGCACATAATTTCATAGTGAGCTACAAGCGAACATTCTTTTTAATTTTCCTAAGGGGGCTATGCTAAAATCTCCCTTATCTCACTAAGGGAATCATCGGTAAACGCATTTTTTAATTTCATCCATCATCAAGGGGGCTATATCTAAATACTAATTTAATTTTATTGAGGGGGTTTTGCCATTACACTCTTTTCAATTTGCTATCGTAACTAATGTAAAAAATGGTTTTGGAAGTAAAACTTCTTTTCTAAAACTTTTGGGCTCTAAGCCTGTTGGTGTTTAAACCTAGGCCTTTTCCTTGATGTTTGGCCATCTAGATCAATGAGTCATGTCCCAAGGATATATAATTGATACGATAATAGTAGGAGTTTGTAATTGAATTGATGATATTTTTCTTTTTGTGACACATTATTTGAGTAAAATTGTTTCTTAGTCAATTCTTAAATTGATCTAATAGAAGCTTATATTCTTAAAGCCACAAAATATTATAGACTTTTGAACACGTTAAAGTATACTTTTCCATTCTCAATCAAAATACTAAATAGCGAAGGCATATGTCCAGTCCACATACAAGCACAACGATCAAAATCAAAATTGGCATTTCTTGCTTAAGTGTAAATGTTGAAGAGTACAATCAGCGGTTATTACTTTTTATTTTGCAATTCAAATTTTCAAGGGACTGCAATTCATAAATTTATTTGCAATAGATGATACTGTGTAACCCTGCTTCTTGTCTCATGCATGAAATAAACTTGCAATAACACTATAGGCTAATTTAATATGTACTACAATGCATTATCAATCCACTCAGATTGTTCACAGATGAACAAGAGGTTCCATGTAGCATTCCCAATTTAACACTTCTTCATGAAAATGTGGCATTCTGTATGGAAATATGTTCCATCTCATCCCATAGTTTACCACATTGCATTAATATTTATGAGTATTTGAAGCAAAAAATGAATTGCACAAACCCATAATATAGAAAGCAACCAGTATAGTAACCCTGTGAAAATGAGATGACAATGCCATAATTTCATCTAGCATATCACATTTTTATCTATATACCCCATACTATATAGTACAGGCTGTTAGAGGAAAATTATATAAAAATGAAGTGACAATATAGTATGATATGGAAATTTACCAGAAAATTGGATAATATATACTTTACAGAGGTATATCTCTGCAAGAGCTATCTTCAGATTCATCAACCTTGGACTTCAAATCATATTGACATGATAGAATTAAATTGATGATAAATGCAAAAATTTGAATGTGAACAAGCATCTTTGTTACTAGTGAAAGCTTTTCTGGCTAGACATATCCTACGAGTCCAAACCTTGTCTGAAACAAGTGTCTCCTAGAACATATAATGTTACAAACATCTAAGGTTCTTTCCATAGTTGGATGGTTGATATGAACACATTTATGGGAGTCCTACAATGGGATTGGTCCAAGAGTTCATCAGATTTAATTTCTTGTAAAAAAAAATTACTTTGTAGACTAAAAAAAAGAATATTAGAGCAATCATGGTCATATCAGAGAAGGTACGGAGAGTTGGAAAATACAGAGTGAATTTCAAGTCCCAATGTCCTCAGTTGTTAGCATTTTTTTGTTTCTCCATGTCTAATCATTCCTCTGTTCACACTTGTAGTTATTGACTTCTTTCAGTTATGTTATTTACATCAATGATATAGCACGATGTAGTTTGAAACTTTATTATTTTATGTTTTTGGTCCTCCTTATGAGAATCCTTCAAAAGTTCAAAACCCAACTCACGATTCATAATACAAATGTTTGCTAAAATTTGTATTTATTTTTTACTCCCTATAACCTACTTTGGTAATTTGCAGACATTAATATAATGTTATTCAGTCTTCCTTCCTTTTTCACATTATCAATATAAAGTAAAAAATAGATGTTGAGCATTACCAAAATCTACATTTGATCAACGATTACAAGAGCCAAGTAAACTTCTCCCATTCAAAGCCCTTTATGGTGGTGTGTTCTATGCCAATTCAAGTTTTAATCCTCTACATAAGAGAGGATAAAAATACACAATATGTTGAATGAAGATACCTTCTAGAACAAGAAGTTCCACATGCCCCTTTACAAGTGAGGTGCTCAGCTGCTAAAGAGAAGGAAATAAAATTTGAACAATGCTGCATCAAATATCAAGATCATACTCCATGCACAGACCCATAGGTTTCTATTTTTAGATACATCATGTTGCAATTGTTTTAAATTTTTGGTGTGGAAGAAGTATGATATGCACAGGTTGGCATTTAGCGAGTGACGCTATCCACCACATTTTGAAAGAATTGAGTGTTTAATCCCTTCACGAGAAGGTTACAAGCTACTTATTAGATGGCCAATAAGCAAGGATGAGTGTTGGTATTGCTACATTTTTTCTATCCTCTATCCACTATAAAAGAAGAATTTACAATGCTATTTCAAGTTTTTATAATTTGATCTTTATAATTATGACTTTTGTGCTCATGCATGAAATAATGAATTGTTTTATGATGAGTTTGCAACATTTTATGATTTTTTAGTTCTAAAATATGTTTATGTTGCAGGAATGTTCCCTATGAATGGATTAATAATGAAAAATAAAATCAGAATTGGGTTTCCAAATATATACACCATTTCCACCATAATAATATGTACAATATCATGTGCTTAAGAAACATGAGGAAAAGTTGAAAAATCTGGAAGTGAAAATCTGGAAAAGTGCTTAAGAAACATGAGGAAAAAGCACTTGAGAAACGAGGAAAAAGCCTATAAATTTGTTAGAAATTGTTCTTTGGTAGTGAGTTGCAATGAAGCATACAAAACATGATATTACTATACAATGATACAAGGCGGTCAAAGCAGGTCGAAGAGGGGAAAGTTGGAAAAAAAAGAAGAGATACGGCAAACCTAGCCAACAATTGTAATGGTAAATATTCAAAGCAGGTTTATACAATGAAGTCTTGAGATTTCATATTTTATTTTATGAGGCATTCTGTCAAATAGTTCATGTGACCTGCTTGTGCTCCCACGTTTTGCATACATGACTACCGAAGCATGTGGTGACACCAACCAACTTGTTTGTTTCACAATCTACCATTGCTTTTCCCTTCGGTACCCAAAATCAAACAAGCTACAAGTAACTGATGAAGTGGACATCCATTTTGCCCATGGTGAATGTGAATTAAGCCATTGAGATCCATAGTACGCGGAGATTTATCTTTCACTTCCACTTTAGTTCTTCAAGGGACCTTCAGCCTTTCCCATCCATCCATAAGTTTAACTTAAATTATAAGTTTTGAATCTCAATAGATTGCCTAATGCCAAAGTATAATGGTCTTTAATGTTATTCATTTTTTTAGACTTTTTTGTGCATATGGAAGTGTACCTTCGCATTCTAAAGCCTTATTTTCATCTTGGTTGCTGGCTTGTGATATAGTGATCTTTTTAGACCATAAAATATGAATCAAGGCTTGACAAAAGCTATGAAAACAAAGCATGCATAGAGAATAAAGGTTTTTTCTTATTGAAAGGATTACACATACACCAAGCGTGCCATGAGAGGGAGTCATAATGGTGTTAGTGACGCTAACAAGAAAAGTGATTCTCAATCTTATATCATTACTTCAATCATATTAAAAAAGAAGAGATATTAAAGGTTTATATTGTCATTACTTCAATCATAACATTGTAGATCATTAAATTATAAGACTTGTAAAAGAAAATGATGAAAATGTAGGGATCCTCAATAATTAAGTTACTAATTTTGTGAGATGTAAAGAAGATATCAATGGTTGATAAGTACCATTAGTGCAGTTATGACATTGTATCATTATATTATGAGGCTTGTAAATTCACCTTAAGGATTCATAACAATAGGCTCGATGCATATCACTCTTGGAATTTCTGTTTATTTCTTCGTAATATAAATATCTTCTTTTATATAGTGAAAATAAGTAATGCTATATATGTGAGCTACTACAAAGATCTTTACAAAAACTATCGCTTAGATAACTAATATGCCCATTTTATCTTGTGTATTATGTTAATTCAGTGATACATAATATTTTGTTTTAGGATATATAGATTGAATTCAACTTCATTTGATGTTTGGAATATTTAGTGGATTCCATTGAGGTTTGGCGAAGTGGTAGGTCAGAGCGATTACTCCAGAGAGGCAAAGGTTCAAACCTTAGAGGTAGTTGTTGGGCCTAGCTGGCTGTGTGGCCCCATTTGTATTGGTTTCTAAAATGTAAAACTCAAATGGCTATGCTTTTACTTTAGGAAACTCCCTTAGAATCACCAAGAGAATTTCAACCTAAGAGGCACATGCCATCCCTTGGCTACCATTATATAACCTATCTCAACATATTAATTCTGCCAAACTGCACGTAGACTAATCCAATCTGGAGACTAATTAGGAAATGTAGCTTTCACACATCATCTCTAGTGTTGGCGAATTCTTGACCCTCACCATCAGGATGGAAACCTACATTCGACAATAAAATAAATTCACCAAACAGAAAACACAGTCTAAATTTCTTGCTATTTAGGTCAGTCATGTTTCCTAGGCAGTTAATGGTAAATGTAAGCAACTGGCAATTAAGTTTTGACAATTTATATCATTAGAAGATACCTTTTGAATATGTTGGTTATTTATCATTTTTTTTAAAAATTCCATGGTTGGATAGGACTTTGTGTTCTCTCAAGCACAAGCAGTGCAATTGTTGTTAATTTATGGCATGGTTGGATAAAATTTTGTGTTCTCTCAAGCACAAGCAGTGCAATTGTTGTTAATTTATGGCATAGCATGAAACCAATCTATATGCTTAGAATGCTTGACTGAATTTTCATAGGCTTATTAGGAAATGTAGCTTTGCCACATCATCTTCAGTGTTGGCAGATCCTTGACCCTCACCACCAGGATGAAAACCTACATTCGACAATAGAAGAAATTCACGAAATAGAAAAAATTATCTAGAGTTCTTGCCATCAATTGGTGAGTGTTGCTAGATCTATTTAGTTCATTCAATGCTAATTGCTTCATTTCATTTCAATTACTACACTCAAAATTGCTTGGAAAAAATGTAGAATTGTCAAGACAGGATTGATATTTTTGTTTTCTTATTGCTTGGTATAGTGGTTGGCAGTCATGAGGACCACCACCATGCTAAGGAGTGGGAAAATGATATGGTTAAGGAGCGCTTAATAGACTACAGGCCTTTAGGGGCTAGACACAAGAAAAATGAGCACAAGGATTGGAATAGGGTTACTCTTCTGCACCACCTCATGTTCACAATGATTACAATTATACCCATAGTTAGGAAAGTCACCAGGATGCATACAACATTCAATTAGTTGACTCTCAATTAGATAGGATATTAGTAGCATCAAAATTGCATTTATTGTAAATCTATTGAAAGAACTATAGGGAGATTTGTTATGGTTTCTCACATTTAAAAAAAACATTTCACGATTTGTGAATAATCTTGAGGTAAGTCACTTTCCATGGTTTCATTGAGCTCATTTTTTTAGAATTTGTATATGGCCAGATCATTTTTTTGTTCCGTTTTATTTCATTAAAAACAATCATGTTGTTCCTTATAGAGAGAGACCTATTGATTATTGGTAAGGAATGAGACAAGGCTAAGCACTAAGGAGGGAAATGATTTTGGCAGTTAGGAACATCATAATTTCCTTTCTCAAAGATGCTTGGAGTTTTGTCCTAATGAATTTGGATTCAATTGTACATGGTTTGAGGGTAATCTTTGTTTGGAGTTAGACTGTATGTTCAATGTCACACTATTTCTTAAATTATTTTATTATATTTTAGATGCTATATGTGATAGTATTGTTCCCTTTTTGTCTTTGATAATGGTTGCAAGTGATCTCTACCTCATTTAAATATGTTTGTTTTTGGCATTTTTGGGTTTAGAAGTCATATAATTTATTTCTTTAATGATTTTTGATGGAAACTGCACAATTGAGTCCCAGGCTCAAGACTCGCAAGTCATGGTGAGTCTAGCAGAAACTTGCTATGATTCACAGCCAAGTCTATAGGCCTCAGATAGCTTGGTTTGGCCTGGGACTTGGGGAGTGTGTTGAGTACCCAGTGAATTTGGTTACTCTTAGTTAGAGTGACATCAATCAAGTTTCTTATAATTTACTACATAGAGTCATCACACGAGTTGCTCAACGTGCTGGATTTACATTTTGGTATATGAAGTATGTTAATGTTTGCTTTCAATCTCATGGACATTTCTCTTTCTCAACATTTATAATTTTTAAAATGACAATTAGTTGGTTGAATCTACAAAGAAAACATTGTCTAAAGTTCTTGCTATTTAGCTGGTTTGACAATTTGTATCATTAGGAGATACCTTTAGAATATGTTGGTTATTTATCAATGAGTGTTGCTATTTATTTAGTTCATTCAATGCTTATTTGCTTCATTTCATTTCAATTACTACACTCAAAATTGCTTGAACGAGGTTGTTGTAGGCTCACAAAATTGCCCAAGCACTCCACATTCCACCCAGTAGAAAAGCAAATATTGTGCCTCAAAAAAATGAAGCTAATACAGTCTTATCTTGGGAGGTTGACATGATGTGTATGGCTGCCAATTCTTTCACTGTCTCTAGCTGCAATTCCATGGTGGTGGGCAAGAACTTGGCTTATCTCGATCAAGTGACCTCAAGGTGCCTAAGATCAACAATGCTTTGGAGCTAGCCACAAGAAGGTTAAGGGTTGTTTTTCAAGAATTGATGGGATGGAGGAGAATGAAAGCCTAGAAGAAGAGATTACTGATAAGGAGTCAGTTAGCAGATCAATAGGTTCTCAGATGCCCAACGATTTCCCAAAGCCCTCTTTCAAGGAACAAACCAAACATACCTTTGATGATGCAAGAGAGGAAAGTGGTGAAAGAACACTTCAGCCTGGTATTCCTTCTTCTATTAAAAATACTAGGATCCATGAATGCTCAATTTGTCACAGGACTTTTACTTCAAGGCAGGCTTTGGGTGGTCATAAGAGATGTCATTGAAGTAGCACATGAAATTCAGATACTATTATTACTGTGTCGAGCACCAAGGAGGCCCCTATGCATCAGTAGAGGCCTATGAGGCTGTACCTGTTGGACCTAAATTTTCCTTCCCCTATGGATGATGACTCTGAAGCCATACAACTCAATGTTTTAGGTATGAATGTTAAAAATTGTCACAAGCCTTCCAATGCTGAAACTCATAGTAAAATGAGCCATCCTTTTCTCCAGTCTTGGTGGATGGGCACCTACCCAAAACAAGGACATTTCTTGTACAATAATCACAATTTGTAGCCTATAGAAGATGAAGAAGATAGTAAGCTAGGAAAGAAAATTGACTTTGGCAGGGTAGAAGATTTGAAAGTCTCAAACAAGTTACAACCTTGGTTGCAATTGTGAGCAGACACTTTTATGTAATTGACAAATTATTCTACATTCTTCTTTCTATTGATGTACATGTAATTCTATAATGACCAAGTTCACATATTAGCTCATTCAGAACTTATAATGGTACCCAGGCACTTAATCAGATGCTCATTTCTTTTTATTTGTTTTTCTGTGGACAAGTCCACCATGGGTATATTTGAATCAATTGCCATTTATTTTTCTGTCGTGTCTGAAACTATGCAAAATTATTGCCTTCACAAAATAGAATGTTTTGATTCTCATGAGCTACTGTCTCTAATATGATTGTAGAAAGTATTATAATGCATCAGGTTAAACTGGTCATTTGTTCAATAAGTGAAATTCAGATCATACAAACTTGTTAAACTCTAGATTAACTGTGAGTTTGTTCAAATATTTTAAGTGCCTGAACCAAATACAAGACTAATTACAAATAGTTTGTAAGATATAAATTTTTGAGATTACAAGTATAATGAGAAAAACTTAGGAGTAACATTACATGGCTTTTATGGTTTCTTCCATGATCAATATGTTGAACAAGAAGCAACCATTGCCTACATGCTCTTAGTTTCAAGCCAAAAGATTACAAAGCTCACAAAATTTCATTGCATAGATTTGACATTCAGTAAGTTTAATCAAAAAATTATAAAAATTGTACAAAATTTCCCACTAAATTTTGTATTCTACAATTTTTTTCAATTCAACTTGAACACCCTAACAATTAGGTAAGTATTAACCTTTTCTCCATAAATGAAAATTCAAAAAGCATAGTTGTTAAGCAGTTCACTTGAATTATATTATTCTACTTAAAAATCATCACTTTCAATGGTCAAACACTCAATAGAAAATTTAAACCTCATCTAATCCACCTTATCATAAGCCTTGAAATGTAATCACATGTAAAGTAGTTAAAAAGTCTATATATTTACTTATTTATCAATTATAGCACAATTATTCCACTTTATTATTAAATAGCATGTCCTAGCTACAACTTACCTATCTTAACTTATTTTGACACGTGTGGACATGATAGGATCCTTGATCTGGATGGCATGCTTGTTATAATCTATATCTTGGATTGGATATGAGCCTCTATAAGATGTGAAAATCAATTATCTCTGGTTGTGGCATGTTATGTAGGTTTAAATCTTGGGGTCTCCATGGTCAGGGTCTATGTCAAATGGGTACTTCACTTAAACTGGGCCATACAAGTCCATGCATGTCCATCCCATAACCATAGATGCATAATATCCAAGCGTAAGGAATAATGTTGAGACAACCATAATGTTCATGATGGGCAGACCAAGACTGGGCAACTTATTGATCTCCCCATTTATTTGCTTCCGAAGGAGCAATATTAAACACTTGGAATCTAGATTGTAACTTTTGTTATCATCATGGAGGTTTACTCTGTTAAAGATTTTGAAAAGAAATATCTTCAATGGCTATTATTTATTTATCTTGGCTACAATATTAAGTTTAAAATACTAATATAGATCAAGAAACAAATAGACTGTCATTTTAAAATTTAGCATGTTCAATAAATTTCATAAAGAATAGTAACATTTACTACTTTTTAACAGTAATATATTGATTTTATTCTAGAAGTAAAATATTAAAAAATATTAAAATATTAAAATAAGATAAATATATATATAAAATAACTAATAAAAAATTATATAAAAAAATAACAAATATATTATTAAAAATATAATAATTTTTAATGATAAAAATAAAAATTTAGATTATGTATCAATATTTTTGTGATTTAATTTTTTATTTTTTTTTAAAAAGGGGTAAAATTTTTATTGAATAATAGGAACCAGCAATACAATCAAGCCAAGGGCAAAAGCCCAGAAAGAACAGAAAGCACCAACAAACTCAAGAGAAAAATCATTCATCACCCCTAGTATCCTCAGCTAGAACCCTCTCCAAATCCGAGCTAAGCTCCGAAGGAATCTGAGCCCAATCATCAATATTCCAGTCCACAAGCCTCTCTGAAGCCCACTTAGCCAAACAGTCAGCCGTCCTATTCCATTCACGCGGAATATGGACAAAAGACACCCTCTCTATGAGAATACCAACCTGCAAGATCTGCTGAACCAAAACATCCAACTGCCAATTCACATTCAACCTCCTCCCCTGATTGAGTAAGGTAATCAGGACCTGAGAATCAGATTCACAAATAACCCTACGCCACCCCAGTTCATAGGCCTTCCTCAAGGCATAAAGAATCGCCCAGCCTTCCATAAAATTGATAGTTTGTGTCCCCATATGCATGGAAAATAGGAACACCACCGAACCAGAAGAATCCCTACCAACCCCTCCAACTCCAGCTGGGCCAGGATTGCCCCTAGAGGAACCATCAGTATTAACCTTCAAGGTTCCCACAGGGGGAGGCAACTAAGACCCCTACCACTGGACCCGCTACCTCACCCGACCACCTTTCTGACCTCGAGCCATCGAAGGGGAAAACCCCTGGATACCCAGTCGGACCACCACCTTAGCATCATTCTTCTCCAACGGAAGCTCCACATCCCCTTTGGCCTGGATAGTCTCCTGAATCATACCAAGAATTATGAACCACACCTGCTGAACTTGCAACAATTCTCCACGGAAAATCCTCTTATTCCTTTCAAGCCAAATCTGCCATAACAAAAAAATTGGGCCTGCCAACCACACATCCTGCAAAAAAGATGCCCTCGAGGGAGGCCTGCCCAAGCTAGACCATAACTCAGCTAAGGAGGAAGCATGAACACAGGGACTGCCCCAAACACTCCACCAAAAATGCCAGAGCTGCAAGGCGAAAGGACACCGGAAGAAAAGGTGTGAAGAGTCCTCCTCCCCTTTCCCACACATCACACACATAGACGGGCCCTGAAATCCATGCAACTGAATCTTGTCCCAAGTCAGACATTTGTTCCAAGCCAAAATCCAAGCAAAACAGTTACACTTCGGCCAAGAAAACTTATTCCAAACCTTCTTCCACCAAGAAACTTCCTCCCCCTCAAACCCTTGAGACAATAACCTCCGATATCCAGACGCAACCATGTAGTACCCCTTAGGATTAGGAGACCAAGCAAGGATATCCCAGTCTCTTAAAGGATTACACTATCTACCTAAGGGAATACTATGCAGAAACCTACAATCCTCCTCCATACCCATAATCAGCCACTCCTCAGGAGTCAACCACCTAGTACTCACAAGTTGACCCTGGAAAGAAAGCACCTTAAAATCACTAACCCTCGACCAGCCAGCATCCTCGAACCTCCTACTCAAAGCCATCAATTCAGGGAACTGAGAGAGGATGGGAGGGTGCCCATCCAAGAATCATACCAGAATTGAACCTCTGTTCCCCTCCTGCAAATCCAAAATAAGCCATCCTTGACAAGCGCCGCTCCCTTCTTGAGGGTAGCCCAAATAGCCGAGCCCTTACCCAATAGGGGGTAACGAGGAATTTCTTCCCCAGGAATACCTTGAAGGTACTTATAGGAAAGAATCTGAGCCCAAATCCTATCCTTTTCCATGCACCATCTCCAATAAAGCTTTGCTGCCAACGCCATCCCAGACAAAGAGGATTGCCTCAACCCCAAACCCCCAAGTTGCTTAGGACAACAAACTGTATCCCACTTGACCAAACTCCACTTGGAAGAAATCACACTACCAGCCCATAAAAATTGTCTTGCCAAAGAATCCAACTCCGTAACAAAACCCATCGGGGCAACTTGAAGCATACACCGGTAAATAGGGAGAGCCTGGACCACAGACTTCAGCAACTGGACTCGTCCAGCAAAGGACAACCAACGATTGGTCCAATGAGTAACCTTCAAACGAAATTTATCCAGAATAGGCTGCCATGACTCCTTTGAAAGTCTGGCCACCATGACCGAGACCCCCAGGTAAGATAGAGGAAGAGTCCCAATTTGAAACTGAAGAATTTGAGCTATATGCCTTTGAATAGGGATCGAGGTATTAAAGAAATAAATAGAAGACTTATCTTCATTGATTGATTACCCTGAAGCCTTAAGATACAAATCGAACACCTTGCGGATATTAGTAGCCTCCCTAATAGTAGCAGCCCCCATCAAGGCAATATCATCCACAAACTGCAAGTGGGACAAAGGAGGTAAATCCCCGCCCCACCGCCACCCCTGACTAAGCCCCAACTCCACTTGTCGCTTGAGAAGATGCCCCAAACCTTCCACAAGTAGAATAAAAAGGTAAGGGGAGAGAGGATCACCTTGCCTTATCCCTCGAGAGGCCTCAAACAACCTCGAGTGCTCCCCATTAGTAATCACAGAGAAGGATACAGACGTAATGCAACTCGTGACCCATTGAATCCAGTCATCTCCAAAACCAAAAGTAGCCAGGATCTTCTGAAGAAAAGACCATCTGACTCTGTCATACACCTTGGCCATATCTAGCTTGATAAACATAGCCTTATCTCTAGATTTAGCCATAGAGTGGATGGTCTCAGTAGCCAAAACAATACCATCCAGAATCTGCTTGCCCTCCACAAAACCGCTTTGCTCCTCAAAGATGAGTACCGACAACCACTTCTTCAACCTATTAGCAATTAGCTTCGAAATAATCTTGTACATCACATTGCACAAGGATACAGGCCAGAAACGGCTCAACCTATCCGCTCCATCACACTTTGGAATAAGTGCCAAAAAAGTGGAATTCAAAGCCTTTAACATTTGCTTATTCCGCTGCGATTCCTTGACAACCTCCAATAAATCCAACTTGATGATCTCCCAAAACTCTTGGAAGAATTCAATCGGGAAACCGTCAGGGCCAGGGGCTTTTCCTTTCTTCATCTGAAACACCATCCCCTCTAATTCTTCAAGGGTGATCTGCCCCATAAGATCCTCTCTCATCTCCTGAGACACCAAATGGGGAACGCAAGAGAGGACCTGAGCTTCCCCTACCAAGTTTCCCTGCAAATCCTCTCTAAAGAGGGAAGAAAAGTAATGGACAGCTTCATCAGCAATACTCTAAAAAGAACTCAGGCGCTCTCCCTTCTCTATAATCAAAACAGGAATAGAGTTACCATGCCTCCGCGCCTTCACAGAATTAAAGAAGAAAGCAGAATTTTTATCCCCCTCCTGAAGCCAATCAATCCGGGCTTTCTGTTTCCAAAAGATCTCCTCCTGCAATTCCCATTCCTCTAAAGCTTTCAAGGCCCTAGATTCCTCCTGCAACAAAGTCTCAGACACCCCATTCTCCCTCATCGACCTCGTAATACCATCTAGCTTATCTTGTGCATCAGACTTAGCCTTAAAAATATTCCCAAAACATTGCTTATTCCAACGCTTGAGCTTATACTTAACAAACTGAAGAAGCTTAGTAAAAACATACATTGCCGTACCGAAAGATGGTCTTCCCTCTCGCCACCACTGAGCAACATAATCATGGAGTTCAGGATCCCGCAACCACATGAGCTGGAATTTGAAAGGGAGCTTGTGGGGTCGCCCAACCACACTGATAGAAAGCTTGATGGGCCAATGGTCCGAACTCCTCCAGTCCAAAATCTTCGAGCTAGTAACCCACCTATCACCCACCCAAAAGAAAGAAACCATAAACCGATCTAGCCGCTCAGCGATGCAATTTTCACCCGAGCGCTGATTGTTCCAAGTAAAGAGTCCATTACCGGGCTTGATATCAATAAGATGCAAAGAAGAAATATTATCCTGAAAAATGAAAGCATAAGCCTCCAACCTCATGGTACCACCCCGCTTCTCAGCAATCTCAGTGATAGCATTGAAATCACCCCCGATAATCCATGGCAAGTAAGGGTTCATACTTCGAACATACCGAATATCAGACCACAACAATTGCTTGCCCTGCAAATCCACATGCGCATAAATGTTGGAAAAAAGAGCCACTTCCCCAGATTCAAAACAAGAGGCCACCATAGAGATAGAGGACTTGAAGGAAACCCACCACAAGGGGCAAATCTTCTGGGGGTTCCATAAGCAAGCCACCCCACTTGAGGAACCCTGAGCACCAATACACTGGCAATCACCACTCATCCAAAGCTTGGGCATAATACCCATCATACCATCCACAGTAAGCTTGGTTTCCTGTAAAAAAAGAATATCAGGAGACTGACATCTAATCAAATTCCAAACAACTTTTTGTCTAGGGCCACTGTTCAGGCCCCTAACATTCCATGATAGAACAATCATTTCAAAGGGCTTGAAAAATGAGAATCCAGAGTCTTAATAGACCCTGATTCCACCAAATTTTCCCCTATCATCTTAATCTTTTCCAAATCCTTCTTCCTGCCCAGCTTAGATCCTTTCTCTGCCCCTCCTTTCTTAAGATCTTTTTGTAAGATGCCTAAATGAGGAGACGACTTACTGCTTTTTCCCCCCACCGACCCAGATCTCTGCTCAGGGAGAGACACAACCTCACTGTCTTTCACCACCCCACTTCCTGGATCTTTTTGAGCCTCCAACTTTAAGTCTAATCCCAACTGCCAGGTATCAACCCCTTGAGGAACAAGGGAGGCCACAGGGCTGATTCCCCCTTGACCAAAACCAATCTCCTCCAGCTCAACACCCTGAGCCTCCAGACCCACCACCACCTGATGGTTTGCCTGCTCCAGCTCCACCAGTTGCCCTTGCTGCTCCAAACCCAAACTGCCATGATCCAAATCAACCAAACCCGGATTCACTTCCTGTTGGCTAAGACCCTCCAACACCTCGAATCTGTTCAAAGAATCCTCATCCTATCACTCCTTCAAAGGCCTTTTATGCCCCTTATTCCTATTCCGAGTTTTGATAGGAAGAAAGCCATCCTCCCCGGCACCACCACCCAGAATAGGACCCTTACCCTTATCCAACCCTGAAGGATTCCTAGGAGGCTGTGAAGAATTAGTCTCCAAAGGCTTGGCCCTTGGGCATCTACGCAATAAGTGGCCATACTCATGACACAACCGACATCTAAAGGGCAAGTTCTCATAATCAAGCTATTGAACCCATGAGTAAGAACCTGTGCACACTTCAATAACATCTGGCAAAGGTTTACTTAAATCAATTTCCACATAGAATCGAGCAAATGTCATTACCTTTTTGAACTGCGTCTGTTGCGACGAACCAACAGGTTTACCAAGCATTAGTAAATGCAGAACATCTTCTTGCCAACATTCAACCGGTAGCCTCGGCAACCTAACCCAAACTGGAACCCGACTAGGGATCTCCTCGGCCGGATTGAATCCTGCATGCCATGGCTTGATAAACAAGCCCACCTGGTTGTAAAAATAAGGGCCTCCTTCGAAAACCTTGATCCTATCTGCCATGCAATCAAATATGACCATGAAATAGTTATTAGCTAGGAGCCGAATCTCCATCTCTCCTACTGGCATCCAAGTCCTCCAGGCCCAGGTCTCCAAAAATTGCAACAAAATTTTCAACCCCAAAAATTTGCAGTACAAAGAATGTTGTGAGTAGTACTCAATATCCTCAGCGAGCATCTCCATTGGGATCACAACATTAGGCCTCTCTTTACACCTTTCAAGGCAACCGTTAATCTTTGGAACACGAAACCCTCCTGCCGAGCCTACATCATTCTTCTCCAAATTCTTAGAAAATAAAATATTATCATGTAGGCGAGACCCCGAAGGCAAGGATTTCGAGCCAAGAGCAGATCGAAAATCCAACTTAGGTCCTTCCCCCGAAGGCTCCCCAAGCTCCATTGAGGAATAAAAAAGAAGCACCGCTGGACAACCAAATCCACAATGAACACAGTAACTCCCACCCAAGGGAAAGCACCCCACGCACTCCCAACAAGGAGAGGCCCCCACAAAAACCCACAACACCACTCAAAACAAGCTCCAAACCCAGACCCCACCTCTCCACTGCACCCCACACCGTGGCACCACAAAACCCCACCCGCAGCCCCAGACCTTACCCACACCACACCACCCCACACCACAACACTACCACCACACCCGCAGCTCCAGCCAAGATGAAACAAAATTGGTAGGCCTTCCGCCCACAGCCTAGCCGAAGAAAAATCCACACAAGGGAAACCGTGGCTCCCAAAGCGCAGCAAACAGGAACAAAAAGATTCAACAGATAGAAAAGATCTCCCCCCTGTACACCAGAAAAATCCCACCCCACCACGCAACAGAAGCTTCGATCACCAGGCAGAAAACAGGAACGGGCATGCATAGCGGAATAGCCAGCATGCAAGGCAGCTCTCACAGGTCGCAGCGTCGCCTCCGACTCAGAGCATCTCTCTCCCTCATCTTTAATTTTTTTAATTAATATATAATTTATATAATTATTTAATTTTAAAATGATTATAAATATATAATTGAAAAACAAATATATAAAGAGAGAGTAAGTATTAAAATGGTTAATAGTCAAACTATTATTATCATGATTATCAATTGAAATCATCATAGATAGGAAAACAAGTGTATTCCATAAAAGATAATAATCAACATCTCAAATTTCATTCACAATTTTTTTTTCCCCATGATAGTCAATAGTTATAGACTTAGAAAAAATAGAAACACAAAATATATTTCCAAAATATTAAAAAATCTATTTTTTATCCACTCACTAGATACATAATTTATTTTATAAATTAAAATAGATGATAACAAATCTATGTTATGACATCATAATTGTACCATCTAATATATTTTATATTTGAAAAATGTTAGCCAAATATAATAATATAAATGCTTATTAAAGACTGAAAGAATAGACTTTATGGAAAAATATTTATTAAAATAGACAACATTCTTCTTCACACCAAGTTCTATGTTAAGGTACCTAATTTTGGCTTGGTAAATTTGGTGTGTAGATGTTTTAGCCATAAACTAACCACCCTCACAATAACATGAGGATATTACACCATAGTGGATCTATAAACTTCCCATCAGTTATAGACCTCCTCTCAAATATAAATTATAAAAAATATAATCGACGTAACCATTGCACCTCCTCGGTGCAAATGCTAATATACACATTTTCCTATTTGAACCAATATGTCTAAAAAAAACAAATATATCCATACAATTATTCCGCTTACACCATTGCACACCTAAAGTGCAATAGCTAATTAAATATCTTATAATATAAAAATCTACGCACTTGGGGTTTCTCTAAAACAATATTCGCATAATTAATTTGCCCAGAATTACAGAGAGTTTCGATTATTGCCGTGAAGTGTAGTTTTCTAGTTTGAAAAGTGAGATGGGGAAGGATTCGAAGGCCAAAGAAGCGTCTGGTAAGGGCAAAGGGAAGCAGACATCATCCGGCGGAGGGGAGGAGAAGGGCAAAGGAAAGGGTGCTAAGGCCGATGGACTCGGCACCTGCACCTATGTCAAAGGTATTTTTTTTTCATAGATCAATCTCTTCCTATTCTCTAGCGGTGCATTTTTCAGCAGAACCATTTCCCCACACGGTGTCGTAATTTATTTCCTTATTTATACCCATTTCTCCTTATTGTGTAGTGATGCAATTTTCCATATATACCCATTTCTCCACAACTTCTAGCGATACATTTTTTTCATTATCTATTTTCTCCACATTGTGAGGTAGTGAATTTTCCCCTGTATTCTCCTTGCTTCATATCAGTTCGACTGAGTGCAAACACATTAAGAAAGTTCAAAGCTTTTAGCTAATTTTTGCTATGTTGTCCTCCATTGTGATAGTATGGAAATTCACCATGGCAAGATCAAGTTCATATAGATCTCTATGCCCAATACCAAGGGCATTCACTTGTTTCTTTCTTCAAATCAGAAATCATGGCTTTGATAACATTGAGATTTACGCTAATGTTAGAGTTCTGGATGAGTTGTCTAATAAATCTCAAATTTTTATTAATTGTTAGAACATACATAACATCCGGAATCACATATTTGACAATGCCATTTAGACAATATTAAAATACCTCTACCTTCTATTATATGACTAGCCATAGCCATCTTTTAACGATACTGATTCAAAATTAATATTATCTGTGTTAAAATTTAAACATAATTCCTTTTGACAAGTGAAGATTGCGATGCACTTGAATCAAAGTAGCACCCGCTAGTTTCTATCGTCTTGGGAGATGACAAAAGTGTAGTCTCCTTTGGAAGCCTGCTCCTCTTTATTGACAACCAAATCTACCTAAGTTTTTGTCTTCTTATTAGCTATATTATACTATTTCTTTTTGCATTTCTTCTTGACGTGGTAGAACTTATGGTTGTAGTCTTGTAGAAACTTCACCTTGTTTTCTCGTGAAACTTTTGTCAAAAAAAATAAAAATAGAATGTGCTTTGCCTTTGCCTTTTGATTGTATGGAAGAAATGCTTTATGCACTTTCAATAGTAAATTATTTCAATTTTGTTTGTTTCCTTCTGCAAGAGGTATGTATGTACCCACTCATTTACAGTTATAACTTTTGACTATCGGCCAGTTGGCCCAATAATTCAATAAGGAAGGGGGAAGACGATTCATCACCAAAACAACCATATCTTTATCGTTTACCTTTTTGTTTATGACAAGTAATTGACCACTTTAAGTCTTTGTGAATTCAACAAGGAACCCCTTTCGTCCAACTTTGTGGAGATCAACAAATTTTTAGGGTACAATACATGACTCTTATCTTATAATTGATACTTATTTTTCAGACTTGCCCTAAGACAACAGCAAAAGTGACATTTTTGGATTTCAGGTATAAGATCATCAAAGAGAGAGTTTTAGTGGTAAGAGCACCTCTTTTTTATGTTAATCAAAACTATTAGTGTTTGTAAAGGGTCTAATGTCCTTATCCAAAACAATCTGTTCATAGCACCAATACTCACAAATGCCAAATATCTTGCGATTCTAGACATTATAATTTTGCTTAGTGAGTTTTTAGAGTTAGGTTACACTAAATTTTGTATATTAGCCACCATTGATAGCAAATAAAGACCTCAAAAGATAGGGACAAGTCTTCAACTAGACCATTAGTAGCAAAATCAAGGATTTAAATTATAGATACAGGACTCAGATTCAGCTGGCTGATGGCAAAGACTCAGCAAATTGAAAAACCATGAAATATGGAGATTTTTTAAGGACTTAAAGCTTTTGCTAAACACCATCAATAAATCAATTGTAAAGGTGTAATAAACTTATCAATTAGAAGCTAATTTGATCACATACACAAGTATACATTGATCAAATGAGTACCAAAGTGGATTTGAGTTAAAGAAAACAACATTTTTAAATATAGAATATTCTCAAGTGTATAAAACTCACGGGTTATGATATCCATGGTATCAAAAACAATTTTTTTAAATATATGAATATTCTCAAGTGTTTTAGGTGTATAAAACTCATTGATTATGATATCCATAGCAAAAATCACATGATGGAGTCATGAACTATGGTAGAGAGGAGCCTGTATCACTCAGCCCAGCATCACTAGCTCTATGTGGGGTCTTGTGCTCATATCTCAGACGAGTCTCCAATGCTGCTACAGTCATGGTAGCATTGCTTGAGATTGGGATTGACTTGGCAAACGAAAAATATGAATGTTGAATTACTGGGGATTTAATTGGGAAAAATTCGAGAGAACAAAAAAATGGTGCTTCTCCATCTGACATTGCACAAAATGGTTTTTATTTTTAGCTTTTTAAAACGAGTGGGGATTTGGGGGCAGCAGCATCCGGTGGAGACAAGGTGCGATGCCCCTTGCATAGTTATGGGGCTTTGGCATGAACCATGAAGACCATCCTATATGTCTGATTATTAATGTTATATGCTTTACATGTTATCTACATTCTACTGTCATGCAATAATGCTTTTGTTGTTTTAAAATACAATATCTGTGCGCCAACTGAACAATCCATCAGAGACTGCATCTGTTAACAGCCAAATCTGTTTGAATTCACATTGCTTGCTGTAGTTTTCAGAAATTATCACTGCCAAGCTCTCCCTAGAAGTGATACTGACATGAATGCTATTAGTAGAAATAAAAGCTCTTCAGGCTTTTAATTACACTTTTCATCTCGAGCTTAAGTTTAAATAGGTCGAGATATATGAGGGCAAAAGGATTTCCTTTTGTAGTATTCTATTACTATTGCTTTGTTGCTTCTTGCAACCTACACACTCATCCTTCTCTTAACAGGTTCTGGTTTGGAAAGAGTCAAAGCGAGCTGAGTGGTACCAGTGTGAGAGGTTTCTCTTTATTTTGTATTTTTTTAGATTTACTTTTCTTCTGCTCACCACCTGCAAACTTCAAATTTTTTTAGAAGCCTCAATTTATGGAAAGGTGTCACTTGATCCTTGAGCAGGTCCTCAAAAATGCCTTGTTAGGAAGGTTACATTTTCATTGGTATAGTTCTCCACTTGATTATTTTCGTTTTGATCAAATTATGATTAGTGGCTTTTGTGTGTTGTTTTCTGCTCTTTAGTTTGCTTTCCTGTTTGATTTTGAGAGGAGGTTTGCCTCTTAAGCATGGTTTGCATTTTATTCTTGATTGCTAGAGGGTAGAACCATAGTTAAAAAACTTGGACTTGTAAAAATTTTGGTAGGCCAAAATTTTTACTCAAACTCAAGACTCAGCAAAAACTCAGTCTATTAAAAGAATACATAAATTAAGAAAATAAATGTAAACGACATGCAAAATATTGTTAAAAAAATTAAAAGCATGAGAAAAGGTTTGTGAGTAACTTGTAGGTTTTTCAGACTATGAGTAGAACCTCTTGATAGTGTTATTCTCTTTATGATTGTTTTTCAACTATGTTACCAGATCCACTTGCAGACTGGCCAGATCCAGGTTCAGTTCGAACTGGATCTATGATCTGGTCTGATCTGCCTGTGCATAGGGTCAGGATCCAGGAGAGTGGGGTTGGGTTTGTCTGGGATGAACTCAAGCAGGATTTGGGGGATGAGCAAACCTAGGGCAAAACCGTAGTTTTTTGCCATTTTTTTGTGTTTTTTTTTTTTAAATTTCCACATTTGATGTTGTGTTCTAAAAAGTTATAAAAATGGTGTGCTTCCACTTTCTAACATGTTACACTTGAGTTTGAAAAATGAGCACACTTTTAGTGTGAGTGGTAGTGGCATTGCTTGTGGTTCTTCAGCTGTTCCTACATCATCTAATGTCAATGATGATGTTGGTGTTGATGATTTAGAAAATTCTTTTGAAGCTGAAAATTGATTGTTGAACCTAATATTACTATTTTAATATTGAACTTGAAGTTTGAAGTTTGAACAATGAATATTTTATAATATTTATCATTTATGTTTTAAATGACATTAGAGTTTATTGTGGTTTTGTTGATTATATTATGCAATGTGGCCTTCTAAACTTGTTTTTTGTTTTTATTCTGCATATATATATCATAGAAGCATAAATCCTCAAAAAATACAAAAATCCCGATTTTTAAAAAATCTTTGACTGAAACAATTTTTCCCCCAAAAAATCTCAATTTAATCAGCTGTGATTTTCAATGATGTTCAACTATTTTAAAGGTTTAAATCGTGAAAAAAATCACACAAAAATCACGAAAAAATTGCCCAAACAACTCGTTGTGAAACCCTAACTATGTAAAATCATTATTTAATCAGGTTTTTTCATTGATTTTTAGCATTGAATTGAGTGCTGGCCACTGAGATGTGGTTCACCATCAAAGATCCACTATATTTCATCAAGTTGCTGAGGCAAATCACAGGTAGGCAACCTTGAATGGACGTATATTTTAATAGATGTTAAGGACATTAAGATAGACAAACGTTCTTTGGTATGCTAACGTTCTTTGGTATGCTTTTACATTTAGGACATTAACATGGAATGGTTAAGAGATGTGTTGTTTCTTTCGCTTTATTCCACACTACTGTCATTTGCCTTAGGCTCATACTAAGGCTTCTATCTTATTTTTTGAACATATTTGAACCTTATAATAGTACTTGCCAAAAGTAAATATAGAAAGATAGATTAAACTGAAACAAAACTCTATTGGCTTGATATCAACATAAAGAGGTTTGTTTTCTTTGAATTCTTCTGATCCTGACTATTCAAAAGAATTTTAACATTTCAATTGTGAACAATAATACCAAGGATGCTAACAAAATGTGATAATTGGGAGCTTCAATTTGACACTGGCCATCAAGTTTTAATGACAAGCGGGTAGGATATTGACAATTGTATAATCAAGTGGGAAGCATAAGTATATACATAATAGTATATAGATATTGTGGAATCGGAAGCAAAATGGTTCCTATCAGAAAGATAAAAGTGAGGTTGTAGTGCTGAAAAAAGATGAATTGTAGCAGTATTTTATATCAAAATGAAGGATTGTTTTGGTTATATTTAAATTTCCTATATATTATGCAAGCTTAATGCTTTGTTAATTGGTGAAACTCACTGCTTTGAATCTATAATCTCTCAAATTTTCAACTCAGTCCATCAATGTTTTTAACTCCATCATCCACTTATATGCAAAATCAAGGAAAATTTACTTGAATAATAATAGCTAAAATTGTGGCTCAAATAGTTGCTCTCTTCTTTTGTACTAGCAGGTCTTTATTATCTAATGAAAAAATATTTAACACCCTTTTTATTTTGATAAGTAAATACTTTTTATATTGATATCATCAAAATCGTTATAGTGTGCCACCTTAATAGTGGAAAGATTTTCATGCAAGCCTTTGAATCCAAAAACATTACATCTATGCAAACCCCCCAAAGCCACTAAACAACCAAACCACCTAAGAACAAGCCCATATACACCCCGACAATAGTGCAAAACCAACTCCCACAGTGAGTAGATCTATCCATGACACTATTATTGGCAGAGAACCCCTACTACCCGGCGCACCACTGGTTCCTTGCCACCATCCATCCAAATACTCTCAGCCGACGAAGCCAAAACAAAACCACCCATCATTATTGACTGCTCGCAACACCAACTGTCAAAGCCAAAACTGGGACACCGGTACACAATGTCGCATCTTCAGCAAAACAATCCACCTTTGATGCAGTCACAGCCCCGCCACCGCTATTCCTCCAGTTCCACCCCTTTTGCCAGCAGGTACTCACGAAATGTCACCTATAGTCCACGCCACCAGCAGGCTCCAGATAGAGGTGGTGCTTTAGGAAGATGATGTTGATGTTTATGGCAGCGTCAGTAGTATTCTTCCAGCGATCTCCTTTACATCATTGGTTAAATTAAATTATAGCCTTGGGGCTATTTAATCTATAGAAGATTGCGACTGCTCAAGAGACATGTCATTTGTTAATGATAATTAATATTTATTGAAGAGGCTCGATTTACTAAGGAAGCCGACCTCTTGTAAGAGGTGCGATTATTTGTCAAGGCCGATTTGTGTTCTTTGAAAGGTCATGTCTCTCCATCCCATCATGTATATATACACCTTCATTGTATCTCACTTGGCATCAATTCATTCATAGTTCGTCCTTCATCTCAAGTGCGAGTTCTTCTCAAGGTAGATCGACATTATTGGTGGCTGAGATTTCATCAGAAATTTGTCTCTTTGTATTGCTGTGTTGCATCACTCTTTGGTGCATGTATTTGGGCCTGCATATCGGCCTCTTGTAAGGAGATCATTATTGTGTTGATTCAATATATAAGTGATATATTGTTGCTGGGTTTTTCTCCCTCAAGAGGAAGGTTTTCCCAGGGTATTTGCTGTGTTATTGTGTTGAATTTGAATTAATTTTCTGTGCTTTTCATTTGATCATAAAACTAACATGGTATCAGAGCGGGTTTGAAGAAGATTGTGATCAGATTTATTATTACAGCAATACTCTTTTCTCTTTCTCATTATTGTCTATCTCTATCTCTTCATCAAGATGGTGAATGGTCTTAAGATTGAGGATAGACTCAAAGGAGCATCAAACTTCACTTCATGGAGATTTAGAATTATGCTCACTTTGGAGGAAAACGAATTGGTTGAGTTTGTGGAGAGCAAAGTTCTAGAACCTATGGATGAGGAAGAGAAAGTTCAATGGAGGAAGAAAGATATCAAGGCAAAGAAGATGTTAGTTGATTCTGTGAAGGATCATATTGTTCCTATTGTCTCCAAGTTGAAGACGTCAAGAGACATGTTCAAAACCTTGGAGGAGATGTACAAAATCAACAACACCAATCGGGCTCTTGCACTGAAGCAAGAACTACATCATGTGAAGATGGCAAAAGGAGAAACGGTTATTGCTTACTTTATGAAGATTTCGGAGTTGAGAGATTAGCTCTCTACAATTGGTCATGTGATAGATGACAAGGACTTGACCATGCTTGCTCTTAATGGTCTTCCTTCATCATGGGAGTCCTACATTCAAGGAATCAGTGCAAGATCGAAGCTTCCCAAGTTTGATCGATTGAGGGCAGATTGCAT
This sequence comes from Sequoia sempervirens, assembly GCA_007258455.2. Lineage (NCBI taxonomy): Eukaryota > Viridiplantae > Streptophyta > Pinopsida > Cupressales > Cupressaceae > Sequoia > Sequoia sempervirens. The sequence continues at coordinate 41,779 of VDFB02209720.1, read as the reverse complement.
TCAAGAGGAGTCTAGATTGGCTGCTAGAGGAATTGGTCAAAGCTCTACCAATGAAGACATTCATGTTCTCGTCTCTCAATCATCGAAGAAGAAAGGCAAGAATGCGAAGAAAGGATACTTCAAGAGGAATAGAGATAATGGAGTTGATGGTGCTCCCGCATTCAAGAAGAAAAGGGACCTCTCCAATGTCCAATGCTTTAGGTGTGACAAGTATGGTCACTTTGCTAAGCATTGTCCATCCAGGCCTAAGTAGTAGGCCACCATTGCAGATGTTGATGATGTCTCCCCGCAAAAGGATTCATGTGAGTACTTATTCTATTCGGCATTGTCAAGCAATGTTTCTACTGACACCAACACTCGGTTGATTGATAGTGGTGCCTCTCGCCACATCACTAGATTCAGGGAGCATCTATCTAATCTGGTGGAGAGAGATTCTAGTGAACAAGTCATTATTGGAGATGATGCTAGTTACTTGGTGAAAGGAATTGGGACCTCTACTCTCCACTTGGATTCCGACATTACCCTTCAGTTGTGCAATGTTCTATATGTTCCAGGCATCAAGTGAAACCTTGTTTCCATTTCAGCCTTGGAAGACAAGGGCTACCAAGTTGCATTCTCTAAAGGCAAAGTTCTTGTGTGGACGAAGAACTCCAATTTCAAGACTGCTCGGGTGATTGGAGTTAGACATGAGAGTCTCTATAGACTATGCACTCGTCCATTTCAAGCTCTAGTTCATAATTCTTCAAGCTTGTGTGATCTTTGGCATCGAAGATTGGCTCACCTTCACTTCCAGGCTCTACCTATCATGGAGAAGATGGTCTCGGGTCTTCCGAAGTTCAACTAGGAGCATGAAGGTATTTGCAGAGGCTGCGCTATGGGTAAGAATACTAAAGGTTCATTTCATAGTAGAGAAAATAGATCCAAATGTATTCTAGATCTCATCCATTCTGATTTATGTGGTCCAATGTCTGTTGCTTCTTTGAGTGGTTTCTTGTATTACATTCTTTTTATTGATGACTACTCTAGAAAGACTTGGATTTATTTCTTGAAATCTAAAGAATTTGAGGAAGTATTGGAAAGGTTCAAGGAATTCAAAGCTCAGGTGGAGAATCTGTCCAGGAAGAAGATCAAAGTCCCGAGATCCGATAATGGAGGAGAGTACACTTTTGGCAGCTTTCAGAACTATTGCATTGAAGCTGGGATTGAGAGAGAGTTCAGTGTCCCTTATAATCCTCAATAGAACGGTGTTGCTGAAAGGAAGAACGGATTGATCGTGGAAGTAGCTAAAGCCATGATTCATGATCAGGATCTGCAAACTTTCCTATGGGTAGAAGCATCTAGGACAATAGTCTATGTTCAAAATAGAAGTTCTCACCCGATCTTGGAGAACACGACTCCTAAAGAAGCTTTCACTGGGAAGAAGCCAAAGGTGAGTCATTTGAGGATCTTTGGATGTCCAATTTATGTTCATATTCCGAAGGAAAATAGGACAAAGTTGGAGCCTTCTAGCAAGAAGGGGATTTTTGTAGGTTACAGTGAAACATCAAAAGCCTACATGATCTATATTCCAAGTCAGAAGTTCATCGAGATCAGTAGAGATGTCACATTTGAGGAGGATGTTGCATTTAGAAGATCCAAGGGCACTCACATGGAGATTGATAATGAAGAGTCTCCTCAGGATATGGAAGTTGACCATGCTCCTGAGATTCAGAGGGAGGTTTCAGAGCCAAAAGAAGATGATCCAGTTGAGCCCTTGGAACCTACTAATGGGCCTACCGATATTGTGATTGGGAAAAAGAGACCTCTATGGGCTAGGCAAACAATGCAGGAGGCAGAAAGGTTTGCAGCCCCAAGAGGTACCTTTAGAGAAAGTAAGAGACCTCATAAGTTCTCCAGTTATGTTGCTTTGATGAGTCAGATGATCGAGTTCGAGCCTTCTAGTGTTGAGGAAGCTTCTAGTCAACAGGTTTGGAGAGATGCTCTGTCAGAGGAGTATTAGTCAATTCTCAAGAATGATGTTTGGGACATCGTTCCTAGACTTGAAGGCAAATCTGTGGTATCTTCAAAATGGCTCTCCAAGATCAAGCATGCGACTAATGGGAGCATTGAGAAGTACTAGGCAAGATTCGTGGCTAGAGGGTTTTCACAAAATGAGGGAGTTGACTATGAAGGAACATTTGCTCCAGTTGCTCGCCACACTTCTATCAGAACCATTATTGCCATTGCTGCATCTAGAGGATGGAAGATTCATCAGATGGATGTGAAGACAACTTTTCTGAATGGTGTGATTGAGGAAGAAGTTTATGTCGAGCAACCTGATGGATTCGAGGTACATGGGAAGGAGTCTCATGTTTGTAGGTTGAAGAGGGCCTTGTATGGTCTTAAGCAGGCTCCTCGTGCATGGTACGAAAGGATTGATCATTACTTGTCAAGCTTGGGCTTCTCTAAGAATGATGCAGACTCAAATCTGTATTTTAAGGTAATTGATGGTGAAGCATTGATTTTGGTCTTGTATGTTGATGATTTGATTCTTACTCGAGAAGATCACCTCATTCTCAAATGCAATAAGGAGTTGGCTTCTGAGTTTGAAATGAAGGACCTTGGGCTCATGCATTTACTTCCTTGGCTTAAAAGTTTGGTAGAGGCCAGATGAGATGATTCTAAGTCAAGGGAAGTACACCATTGACATACTTAAGAGGTTTGGCATGATGGATTGCAAATCCATGTCTACACCTATGGAAACCAACCTACATAAGTTGAAGGAGGCTGCAGCTAGTTTAGACCTAGTGGATCCCACGATGTGCAGGCAGTTGATTGGATCCTTGATGTATCTAGTTAACACTAGACCTGATATCTGCTATACAGTGAATGCACTTAGTCAGTTCATGTGTGAACCGAGGCAGGTACATCTTGTTGTAGCAAAACATATCCTGAGATACTTGCGTGGCATAGTTGGATATGGGTTGAGATATCAGATGTGGACTTGGAGTTGCATGGTTATACTGATTCTGATTGGGCAAGGAGTGTCACTGATCGGAAGAGAACCTTTGGATGTTGCTTCAGTTTGGGATCTACTATGATATCTTGGTGCAACAGGAAGCAGTCATCTGTAGCAAACAGAGGCATTTTTTTGTACTTGTGTTTCACCCTCTGGGAGAACCATGGTGAAAGTCATGTTGAGGTGACAACATCACGCAAGTGATGAACACTTGTACATACCATACATGGTTGTAGCCATTATGGTTGATATCACATTGAGGTGATATTTGATATCACGATGAAGTGATATCTTTTTTTTCCACATATGGTTGTAGCCATAGTGGTAGACATCACGATGAGGTGATATGTCTTGTGCAGTTGGAAGTATACTCCCTAGCTGAGAGGGAGTGTTGATGTTTATGGCAGCGTTAGTAGTATTCTTCCAGCGATCTCCTTTACATCATTGGTTAAATTAAATTATAGCCTTGGGGCTATTTAATTTATAGAAGATTGTGATTGCTCAAGAGACACATCATTTGTTAATGATAATTAATATTTATTGAAGAGGCTCGATTTACTAAGGAAGCTGACCTCTTGTAAGAGGTGTGATTATTTGTCAAGGCCGACTTGTGTTCTTTGAAAGGTCACGTCTCTCCATCCCATCATGTATATACACCTTCATTGTATCTCACTTGGCATCAATTCATTCATAGTTTGTCCTTCATCTCAAGTGCGAGTTCTTCTCAAGGCAGATCGACATTATTGGTGGCTGAGATTTCATTAGAAATTTGTCTCTTTGTATTGCTGTGTTGCATCACTCTTTGGTGCATGTATTTGGGCCTGCATATCGGCCTCTTGTAAGGAGATAATTATTGTGTTGATTCAATATATAAGTGATATATTGTTGCTGGGTTTTTCTCCCTCAAGAGGAGGGTTTTCCTAGGGTATCTGCTATGTTATTGTGTTGAATTTGAATTAATTTTCTGTGCTTTTCATTTGATTATAAAACTAATAGATGAGGCCACATGTAGCTTGGCGTCTATGCTCTTGCAACGCCTCCCCTTTGAGGTCAAGGAGGAATGGATACCTCTTGATCATCAACCCTTGAATCAGGGCCTTGTGCATATCCCTTGGCCGAGGAAGCTCCACACCCAGCTCCACAATAATTATGACATCCCCCACGCCCTCCAGCAAATTCCCCATGACCATCTTGCGAGTCATCAGAAGCGTCACTACCTTGGGGACCTCCAGGTCCAATAGAGTTGCTACAAATCTTGTTGCAATATTGGCGTTGGTGCGATACCGTTTAGCCGAGGAGATATATTCCTCACCCAATAAGAGCTGCACCACCTCAAGAACCAGGGGATCCCAGTCTTTGAAGATTGACTTCAATCTTCCAAAACATATCTTGCCTATCTTGCTAAAAAAAGCCCAGAGCTTCCGGGAGGCTCTGAGACACAGAGGCGTTTCCATTTTGCGGATGGCAAAATAGATCGATTGGGAGAGGATATAAAGACGAGCATCACCCACAATACGTGCGGTGATGCCGTCACCACACGAACCCGTAACCATATGCCATAAAAGCCCTACAACCATCGTCCTTCCCAACGATACCAAGCTCTCTGATCTCCAATGCCTACGTCTTGTCAAATGATCTCAACATCCTTTCCACCGTCCTTTGCAGGCTCCACCTCACGATTCCCCACCTTGGCTAGCCCTCACATTTAATTCCTCCTGCCGCCAAACTCCTCCGCCGTGCGAGCTAGGACTGATGCTGTCCCACCCCCTATCAACCTGACAACATTGCCACCCTAGCCACCCACTTAGTAGCCGCGGGAAAAGGAGTGATTCTCACCCCCCGTCTCCCCTCATTTTTTTGATCCTTGTCATTGACACCCCTTCCACACCCTTATTTGCCTGCCTATCTACCATCTCATTAGCCTCCCTATACATATGCCTCATTGTGTATTCCGCCAAACCTTTTGCCACCTCACTTGCCATCTCCAAAAGCGACTGTAGTCTCCAATTTACCATTATGCCCGTTTGGAAGGCCTGCACCACAACCATCGAATCTCCCTCAATCTCTACCTTGCTTAGCTTTAAGCTTCTACACAATTTCAAACCGCTTAGTAGTGCTCTAAGTTCAGCCTCCGAGTTGGTTCAAACCGGTAGCGGGGAAGATCTCTCCGCTACTACCCTACTCATTTCGTCACGTATGCAACAACCCAAGCCAGAGGCCCTCGGATTACCTTCAGAGGTACCATCAAAATTCATTTTGTGCCAACCCTGCTTAGGAGGTATCCATTTCGGCTTGTGCCTTTCCTCTAATTGCCTATCACACTTTTGAGCCCCAGGCTTTGGGATGCTCAAACCAAACCAATTGCTTCTCATCTTAGCGTCCCAATCCGAAAACCTCTAGTCTTCCAGTTTCTTAGTTGCTATCTTCCCATTCACTAACTCCACAATGGCCGCTTCCAGCCTATTAATGAAGGCCAGAAACTCCCGCGAGCAGTCTGAAAAAAGCCTACTGTTGTGTTCCTTCCACAACTCCCAAACCACCATAGAGGGGCTTACAATCCACAACTTGTGGAAGAGCGTATCCTTTCTCAACACCGACCATGCAATATTTAACACTCCCTTTACTCTTTTATAAATTTGCTAAAATAGTTACCAATGAGAACATTTCAAATCATTTATGGTCTTTTGAGATTTAAGATTTTGTTTCAAAAGCATTTTCTATTACTCTATCATGAGCTATTTGATTCAAACCCTATTAAGTTGAACTTTGCAATTGCTTCCTTTGTCATATAATTTCCCTTTCACACTCTTCATATAGTTCTCTTTGATATTGTTCTAGAAATTGCAAGTACTATTAAATCACAAATATGAACCAGCTGATTCCTGTTTTGTAATTTATGATGTCTGCTCAACAAAGGAAAACTGTCTTTTTAATGACTTTTTTGAGCCTAAGGATTTTGAGATCGTAGAGGCCAACTTGGATAGTCATGAATATGCTTTGTGCAATGCAATGTGTTAGTGTTGTAGCAGCGGGAGATATTTTCTCCTAAATAATTTCACCACAAGGCAGGTTGGCCTTTGTTTTATTAAATAAACTTATATTTGTTCTAGGTCAGCCCTAGAGAGGAAGCCGCCCAACTTGGTATATAAAGAGGTTGGAGTCCTCTCATTCTAGCATCAATTCATCCATTCCAATTCGAATATCTTCAGCAGCAATGCGCCTCCTAGCAGCAGATCTGCTTTTTTTCAAAAGAAGTGTCATCATTTGTGTTTTGCTTCAAGGAGAAGTGTTTCTATTGATTATATAAGACTCGGCCTTTTCTAGGGCCTAATTTTTTTATGCAGTCTTCTGCACTTTTTCATCTGATAGAGAAGAGATCATTTTGCTGGGTTTTTCTCCCTTGAGTAGGAGGTTTTTTCCAGGGTAAATTGCTATGTTCATTGATCTGTGTGTTGTATTTCTGCTTATTTGCATTTCTGATCTAAAAACTAACATGGTATTAGAGCGGGTTTAGAAGAGATCTGATCAGATTTGTTTAAGCAATTTGAAGGGTGTTTTGGATTTTTAATCATTGGGAAACAAGTATTTGAGTGCTTTTTGAAGTGGGATGATATTTGAGGTCGCTGGTGAGAAAATGCAATCAACGGGGAGATTGAATCTTGATTGGTTTTTGGCAATGGGAAATCTGAGAATGCAAACTCTCAAATGGTAGAGGTCATAGCCCCAGCACATCTAATCTGCATAATTGTTTCATCCTGGTGGAGCATTTAGTGGTCCGAAGCTTTGACAACAGAATACAAACAGTTTTCAAATATTCTTTGGCAGGCTCTTGCTTATTGTTAACAGCAGAGCATTATTGAAGGCAGATATCGGTATGCACATCATAAATCATTCTGTGTATTTTATTATTTACGATATTGTTGACTGTTGTGGGGTCGAGCAAGCTTGAAGCGTGATAATCTGGTGTCAATCTCTTCATATACGTGATGGCGAAGGTGATGTTGAATAACCTTTGATTCATCAGCAATAGAATCTTGAGTCCAACGACTCAGAGCAAATATAGAAGGAACCGAGTTTAATTAATAACAACAATCGAAGTAAAAGGCACTTTCTCTGTGTGGCGGAGGTGATAGCTTGTTCGGAGGATATTAGCACCGTTTATGTGAAGCGATGAGAAAGGTGATTGACGAAGGAGTATGTTACTATTCGCTGTTCGTGACAACCTGATATCGGACATATGACTTCATTTCACTATACTCATTCTGTCCGTGTATATCTGAAGAAGACACTTTTGGACGGGTAAGCTCGATCATGGAAGGAAAGATATATACAGGTACTTTATATCTTGAAGGAAGATCATCACGAGCATTAGCATTGGTGCCGACTGTGTCATGTGTACTGTAGCAAGGAGTCAAGGAGATTGGCGGAACCTGTGAATACTTGCTGACCTGTCAATACGGGATGTGCCGTGGAACAAGATATTCAAGTCGATGATCTTGCTCGCAGATGATTCAAACTTCAATGTGTGCTGAGATATATTTGTGTTTAGTGGTATTGTCGGGTTCATTCAACAATAGGAACATTTGGAGGATTTTAGGATTGCTAGCACTGTGTGTGCTTTGCATCTATCAGAGGGGACACAATTATGTAGCAATATGCGGGTATGCACATTCTTAGTGAAGTCAAATTTTATTTATTGTAATGTTAACCACCATTTATTAGAAATTGGTCGGGCCTTTAAATATATGACCGAGAGGAAGTATTGGGAAGGTCATAAGGGTTGACGTCTCAATCTATCATTGTACTAGAGATTCTGTATTATGCACATTGGGAGTCATTAGTAGGGTCGAGGAATCCATTGCACTGTGGCAAGTAATTACCTGGAAGCGATTGATGAAAGATGATATCATTTGAAGCCATTAGTAGAAGTGTGACGGACCTGAGCGGTTGTAGCGTGCATTGATCATTGGTGAAGGCCGAAATTGTTAAATAGAGGTTTGAATAAATATTCTTACTGGCAAACGTAAATCCTAAAACAAATATATGGTGCTTTGTTTCTCTTGGTGAATGGGGATTTCCACAGTCACTTGGTATTTACTGGGCGTTAATATTGGAATCTAAGCAGAGGCAAATGAAGGCCGAGGCTATTGAGTTTTGTTTCTAAAGCGGATGAAGATGAAGTGAAACGAGCATCACAATAGGCCCTTGTAGTGCTCCCTGATTTGAAAGGGGTAGTGACGGAAGTGTTGTAGAGATAAGCTAATTTAGCTGCGTCCATCCCTATTCTCTGTGCAATTGTGTTTGATCTGAAAATATGAGGTCGGTTGCATGGGATGGCAACACTGAAGGTGGCGAAGATGAGACACAACTACAGGTCTAGCTCAATGGTGTACCAACAATAAAGAGATAAGTATTTTATGTTTGTACCTTTGAATAATGATCATGAATTTTATGTAGTTAATAATAATTCATGCAATAACATTGGGAATAGTGAATCATGTATGCTTCTAGCATTGGTTTGTATGTCTTTTCAGGGTAGTGTAATGTCCCCTTTCTAATCACCACCAAGAGTTCGATTATTTTTGCCTTTATTTATTCCCGAGGCTAAAATAGGAGAAATAAGGGAATAAATTATTAGATTAATTATTTATAAAGTCATCTCAAAATTATAATATCAAAAGGTGATTTTATATTTAATTAATTTAATATTAAGTGACTAAACAAAATAATATATCATAAAGTCACTTAAGTTTAATATTTTATTTATCCCACATTGACAAGGAAAGTGGGTGGGCTCTCATGTGAAAAGTATAAGAAGAAGTTTGGGCTAAGCATTTTGGCATCTTGGTTGTTGACATCTTTATTTACATTGTTGAAGCTGAATGCTTAGCTTGTTGATTCCCAGTCTTCGTTTGTGAAAGATCAAACCTAGCTGGTTACTTCCAATTTCGGTTGTGAAATATCAACCCTAGTTTGGAATTGTGGAAGCGTTATTTTAGACTTCTCAATTGGAACTTCATTAGCAAAATTTTGTGGCTTGTAGCCAGATTTTGAAGAGATAAAAAGAATTGATTTGGGAGCTAGTTCTGATTTCTATTTCTAGTCACATTGCAGCCATTGGAGGAGTACGCGATTTTGCTTGTATCAATTCCAGCTTGCATCGATTTCATCTATTGACTTGGGCGCCTCATTCCTTTGACTATGGCATTGGAATTTGGCATCTTAAGAGGTAGAATTGGAGCTGTTTTCATTAATATTCAGTGACTGAAATCTAGCTCAAGGGCGGCATCTTCAGATGGTGCGATTTCTTCATAAGAGAGAAATAAATTCAAAGAAAATCATAGAATCATCATTGGAGGTATAGGAGTCAAGGCGCAGCAATCTTGAAGGCTTTGGATGCATCATTTTGGAGGATCGAAATAATTTGTGGAGGCTGCAAGTATTTCCAGGTTCCATCGATTCATTTATTGTGCTCATTATAGTAGCTTGCATCATAGTTCTAGGGTCTGCATTGTTGAATATTCTGGCATCTTAGTTTTATGATTGTAAACATCAAATAGCAGATTGCAATAAGTTTATATCAGAAGTTAATTGAGCTGCCATCATAAGTTGTATCAGCTGCATATGAGATTTTGTGTGCCAAGAGTTTTGGCAAGTCATTGTAAACATTTGATGCATTTCAATTAATGATAAGGAGGAGTTGCATTGCATTCATCTACTATTTTGTACTTGGTTTTGAATGTATGCCAAGTGTTTGGTAAAATGCCTTATTGCTGTAGATACACATTTGCATAGTTAGTTTCATGTATTTGCATAGTTAGTTTCATGTATTTGCATTGGAAAATACAAAAAGAAAGTGCATATCATCCTAGGTATTTGTTTAGTAGTCTTAGTCATCTTTACCAAGCATTTTACATTATTGGCAAGCAACAAAAACACACCTACAGCAAACTGAAACTCAAAACAGCAAGTAAAGGGTTGAAAAGTGAAGTGTTTGACGAGATCCCTTGAGGCAAACTTAGGCCAGATTATAAGGGAATTTTCTAGAGTGGTTTAAGTAGTGTGATCATTGATATTTTGGTCTATCCCTCTCCTTTAGGTGAAAAATCCTAAAGAGTTAGAAGGTCATAGTGGCAAGATCCTTGTTTTGCATTTTGGTAACCCTTAAGATATTCTTTGAGAGCTAAACCTGGATCGGAAGTTGCAAGGGATATTATAGGTAGTTTGATTTTATAAACTATTATTAATCTCTCTAAAATGTAGGATGGACCAAGGAGCAAAAGGATGATGAGAGATTGCATAAGGAATTGAAAGGAAGGAAGAGCTTGAGGCATCCTGTGAGGATGCTGGCTGGAGAAATGAATAAACATGGAGACACAACTTGCAGCCATGGGACTGAGTTGATGGCGCATAACTCTCAGGATTCTTCACTGGAGACATCTCTCGAAGGCACAAGTTTGGGTCACCCTTAGATGGAGAATTTGCATCAGCAAAGAAGATTGAGAAAGATGAAGACACTAAACAACGAAGAACCTATACAGATTGTCATTGCGATCAGCTACTTCGAAGAGGAGGAAATGACATTCAGAGGGAGTTAAATTCCGAGAACTCAAGGCACGAGTTGAGAGCATGTCCGGGAAAAGGATAAAGGTTCTGAGATCAGTCAATGGAGGGGAGTTCACTTCCAGAGGATTTCTTTGCAATCTCTGAGGCAGGGATCAAGAGGGAGTTCTGTGACTCACTGAGAAGAAGTGAAGGTGTCAACTAAGTGGGTTGTAGTGTTGCAAGGCCAGGTGCTAAGTCCTTGAAAGACCTCTTTAGCTGCAGAAAACAAAATTGCACAAGACAGTCAATTTGGATTTGACATTGGTAGCTCCGCAAACCTATTCATAATAGGGTGATTTGGGATGAGGTTGAGGAGGACAGTCCTGGACTCTCACAAGTCAGTAGTGTTGGAAGTGTGCATTGGAAACCATTCCTCTAAGGCAAGCATTGCAGACAATCTTGGATGAGGAGGTCAGGAGGTTGATGCAAGTACTTGGAGCTTCTGAGGGAGTCACATCATCATGAAGATTTGTTGTAATGTATATTTCTTTGAGACGAAGAAATATGAAGTGAAAGCCCTTGTAGTGTATATTTCTCTGAGATGGAGAAATATGAGGTGCAAGCCCTTGTTCATCTCTGAGACTGAGATGAGACATCATGTTGAGCGACTCTATGACGAGGATATCTTGTACATCTCTGAGATTGAGATGTGTTTCTTTCCACACATGGGAGTAGCCATTGTGGACGTCCTATTGAGAGACTCCATGATGATGTGTTTTCTTTCCACAAATGGGAGTAGCCATTGTGGATATCACGTTGAGAGACTCCGTGATGAACCCTTGTACATCTCTGAGATTGAGATGTGTTTTCCACAAATGGGTGTAGCCATTGTGGACATCATGTCGAGAGACTCCATGATGAACTCTTGTACATCTCTGAGACTGAGATGTGGTTTTCCACAAATGGGTGTAACCATTGTGGGCGCTATGTTGAGAGACTCCATGATGAGGATATCTGGAAAATACCTCCCTAGCTAAGAGGGAGTGTTAGTGTTGTAGCGGCGGGAGATATTTTCTCCTAAATAAATTCACCACAAGGCAGGTTGGCCTTTGTTTTATTAAATAAACTTATATTTGTTCTAGGTCGGCCCTAGAGAGGAAGCCTCCCAACTTGGTGTATAAAGAGGTTGGAGTCCTCTCATTCTAGCATCGATTTATCCATTCCAATTTGAATATCTTCAGCAGCAATTCGCCTCCTAGCAGCAGATCTGTTTTTTTTCAAAAGAAGTGTCATCATTTATGTTTCGCTTCAAGGAGAAGTGTTTCTATTCATTGTATAAGACTCGGCCTTGTCTAGGGCTTGATTTTGTATGCAGTCTTCTGCACTTTTTCATCTGATATAGAAGAGATCATTTTGCTGGGTTTTTCTCCCTCGAGTAGGAGGGTTTTCCCAGGGTAAATTGCTGTGTTCATTGATCTGTGTGTTGTATTTCTGCTTATTTGCATTTCTGATCTAAAAACTAACACAATGTAATCAACAATATGAATATAAACAATAAAATCCTATTTTCTACAATTCATGGGTTAAACTCTTTATTTTATTTGCTCTCTATATCTCTATGCTATGGAAATGCCTTTAAATTTTAAAAAATAAATAGTTTGTCTCCTTTTCTACAGTTTTTTACCTTTTTTTTAAAATCCTATTTTTCCCCATTTTTTCTCAAATTTTCCTGAACTTATGGTTTTCCAATTTTTTCCCCAAATGATTTTTTTGCTTCTATGAAATATATAATGATTTTTACATGCTTTTTGTACGGATGAACCCAAACCAAAATCCATACCAGAATTGGTAACATAGTTTATCAATGATATTTTAGGGTAAAGAGAACCAAGAAAAAAGAAGCGGTAAAACCAAAAACACAATGCTACTTATATTAGTCTATTTCCTTTTTTATGCTTCTCAAAGTGGTGAACGGCAGTTTTTGTTCTTTCTATATGTTATAATTTAAAGCTTTTGCATTTCTTTTTAGGGTGGGGAAGATGTAGTCAGTGTTTAAGGCAAAAGTGATGTCACACAACAGTTTGTTTTTGGTCTGTGTGTCTTGTTACAAAGGACCATCTTCATCTTCAAGGCAAAGAGGGGAAGACATGCTTCACCATGAGAAATGTATTTTCATGTTAGCCCGAGTCTTTCATTATGTGAGAGATGGGCATGTATCTGTAATTTTATAGTATCAAAGTGGTGTTTCCTCAATCTCCATTTTCTAAGTGGACAGGGAAATATGAGATCCATCCCAAAAATGCACTTGGATCCCACAGAGCATTTGGTGAAAACTGATGACCGTGCATTTTGCAATCTGAGTGAATGAAGCCAAAAACATGAATTTTGTACTCTGTTCTTTTGTACAATTGTTGCTATGGAGTGGATGTGGTAGAATAGAAATGTAGCTCATCATCCATTATTGCATGGTAGGTTAGTTCTAGTTTTAAGACCCTTTGACTCCTTGTATGCAAACACACAGATCTGTTCCAAAATGCAAATTAGTTGGTAGTTTATTGTTAAGAACTTTGTGAGACGCATCTTTCAATTTTCATATTTATCGTATGTTTTGGAAAATCTAAAGATCAAGAGATCTTGCATAGAACGTTTGACATGAAGTTATTTACATGAAAAGAATAGTCAACAGAAATAACTAAGCAAGAATTTTTGATATCATGTTTACCCTCTTATGCTTAAATTAATAAATGTCAATTAAGAACATGATTATTAATAATTGTTGAGTTGTGACAAGAGTTTGAAAACTGTAATTTATAAAGTAATGTAAGAAAATGGATCTTTTTTTTCCAGAAATATTCATTTAAAAAGGGTAGAAATAATATTAAGTTTGTAAGGAAATGCCAAGATCCTCATTGAGCAGTAAAGAAAGTCTTGATGAAATAATATGTTTCATTGGGTTTCTTTGTTTTATGGGGATAATGTTTGGGAGGTCTTGGGTAGCAATCTGTGGTATCTTGAGACCAAGGATGCGTGAAAGTGTCTTATTGAACCACAGTTGCATGCTCACCTAATCTGGCATGTTGAGACACATCTGGTAAATACACAGACAGAGACATTAATTTAACTAAAGAACGTGCATACAGAGGCTTCAATAATTGAAAGCAAAAGGGAGTATACTTAGATGTTGAATTTATCCTTTAAATAATTTTAGCAAGTCATGCTATTTCAGAAAGAGATACAGAATTTACATTGCCATTTTATCCTTCCAGCTAGGCATATTCTATGTGAGAAACAAGGGAAGATGAATGAGGCATACAAGAAACTACAAGATGGGTGGCTGAGCAATGGAGACAAGGTGCCTCCGGCTGAATTCGCAAAGGTAATCTTCTAAACATTATCTTTGCATCTGAAGATGGAATTATTTTTTATGTTATATTGATCTTATTAAGAGCATTGTTTTATGCATGACTATACAACACTGTGGTATGACATATGAATTGAAATTTTCTTAGTTAAATTGCATCACATTTGTGAAATTTGCATTGTCATTGCTTTTCAGTTTTCTGTATTGATGGATGCATTGTTTGCTAAGAGCATTGTTCACATTATGTTGGTCTTATTAAGAGCATTGTTTTATGCGTGACCATACAACAATATGTGGCATCAAATATGAAATGGATTTCGCTGAGTTGAAATTGCATCACATTTTTGAAATTTGCAGTGTCAGTTCTTTTCCCTATTGATGGATGCATTATTTGCTAACCTTTTCTGTCAGAGTTGCTACATGCTATAAGGAGTGGAGCGTCAAACTAACAAGCATAGAATTTTTAGTAGTTAGTAAGGTGGAGATAAATATTCTAAGTGTATTATGCTGTAAATTGTAATTTAGAGCCATTTGATTACTTTTGTAATCTTAATCTAATCATTTTTGAGTTATTTAAATGTGTATGCACAACATCTTTGTTTGCTCTGTCTACTTACAGGTAGCAGCTGAGTATTCAGAATGTCCATCAGGTAAAAAGGGTGGGGATCTTGGATGGTTTCCCCGAGGGAAGATGGCAGGCCCCTTTCAAGAGGTTGCTTTCAACACACCTATTGGAGCTACCAGTGCACCATTTAAGTCAACGTATGTTCACTGTTATCTGTTGTCAGTTGTATTAATCAATATAAATAATGTGGTATGTTGGCATTTTGTCAGAATTCTATTTATCTGCATCATACTGGGAATAAGTTGGATAAATTATTTACACTGTTATTATTGCTGTTTCGTGTGCTGCAGACATGGCTACCATGTAATTCTGGTAGAGGGCCGAAAAAACTGACCGAATAAAGCATGGATCAAGGGCATAATGCTCTTGGTTGGAGAATATTGTTATTAGTCAAGGAATGCATATTATCAATGAAGACTTTAGTTTTAATACATGATAGGAAATTTCCAGCTTTGACTGATATAATTGTTCTAATGGTATGACTGTTGGAATATGTAAATAGAAAATTAAGCCTGCACTGCAAATAACTGGCTTGCAAAGGAGCTTCTGTCAAGTGTGGTGTTTTATGCATTTACATAGTTGTTACCTGTAAGGAAATTCAGGATGGTGTTATAATCTATTCAAGTTTTGTACCATTTTTCAGGGTAAAACCGTAAAACATAATTGACCTTGTTTTAGTTTTTACTATTTAGAGAAACAAAATACCATCTACAGAATTTACAAGAAATTAAATTAGAAAACGGCCGGGTTGAAATTCCTTTTTTCAGTTACCAGAAAAGCCATCTTATGATTATTAGTAGATTCCTAAAATGAGTTGATAGGGAAGGCTCAATCATGTTAATTTTCAGGCTTACCTAGTGCTGTAAGATCAGTGCATTTTTTGTGTATAGTATGATATTTGGCATTTGGAATCGTTTGAATATGCTAGAGAAAATATGGCCATATTGTTGACATGTTTGCAATTTGATGTTTTACTGTTGCGAGGCTGCTCATGGGAGGAAAGTTTTTGCTTGATTGATTTTGGCTCGCAAAATGCTGGCTTGTTAACATGTGCTCTCACCGCATTCTCTTCCTTGTCAAAATCTCTTTATTGATTACATGGGCTAGACCTCAACATTTAGCAAGAAAGCATATGACATCAATATGTATGAAGTGTTCGCGATCAATTAAAATCAGAGTGGAGGTAATATCCATATAGTTTGAGGTGTTGGTCTTAAACTGTCGTTTGAAAAGGTCCTCGTGAAAGTATCATTCTGTTTCGTAACAAACTTTATGGTATTAGTTACATTGAGTTCTAGAACATTGCTATAGAAATATGCAGTTGTACAAGTTTATGGCATGAATTAATCCATTTCGGATTGTAAAATAGGCCTATTATCACTTTGAGCTTTGATTAAGCCTTTGAAAGGACCAAAGCATTACCCTAATTGTTTGTATTTTGATCTATGTGAATTGCAAAAATCAGAAAATTGTTTGCCTAATATGATCTTGAAAATCTACACTTCCACTTGCCAGCTTACGCTTCTTTTGTACACTTTATCAAAGTTATATTTTGATGTAACCGAATCTCCTTTCTGTGTTCAGAGGCTTTAAGCTTTTGAAGTCATTAAAGTCCATTTTGAGGGCACTTGGTTGTGCCCTATGCAACATGACCTTTAGGCATGTCTGGCCAATTTGATCAGAACCATTGTCGGAGACTAACACTAGCTATCGCACCTTGGTGTGCAATGTGTACGCCAAAGAGGTGTGTGGAAGTTCAATTAGGGAAAAATATGGTTTTTTTTTTGGCATACATTTGTGTAATACATGAGATAAATTAATAGGTCATTTTAAAATTATTATTATTATTATTATTATTATTATTATTAATTTTATTTTATATTATTTTTTAGTTTGTGGTATATAGTTTTTTATAAATTAATTTTATTTGATTAATATAGAAATAAATAAATTATTAATTATAATAATTTCGTATTAAAGAATATAATATTTATTATTATTATCTATTTTATTTTATATTTATATTTTATTTTATTTTATGTAGTACATATAGTTTTATTTTTCCTAATCTATCCAAAGATCACTTAAATTACTAGATTTTTTATAAATTAATTTTATTTGATTATTAGAATTATATATAATTTAATCTCTATTATATAAAATATACAATATATTAATTATATTTTTTATTAATTAAGAATATAAAAATAAATAAATTATTAATTAATAATTATAAAACATTTATGTATATATTTAATAATTTTGTTAAAAAATATAATATATAATAATAATAATAATAATAATAAATGATATAACTATATATTTACAATTATTATTTTATTATATAAAATTTTAAATTTACATTATATTAATTATGCTAATATATACTTTACTACGTAGGGTAAAGGATGCGATAATGTTAAAACCTAAATGTGCTCAGTATTAACATCTTGGCCGTAATTTTTATTTTCTTACTATAACCATTAAAAAAACTCACCCTTTCTTAAAGATAAAATTGATTGACGTAATTAACTTAAATTTATATTAAGAAAAATATTAACCTTTTACAATATTCTTATCAAATATGAGTGTTTTTCTATAAAACATATTGTTCAAATATTAGTTTTCTAAGCCAGCGAAATGCTTCGCACGTACAAAAGACGAAAGAGAGACGTATAGATAAGCACAAAAACTCTCGCCGAAACCTTATTTTGAGGCTGTGGCTTGCCAAACTGGAGGAGTCAAAGGTCAATAGCGATGGCAGTAAAAGGTGAATATTTAAATTATGAATGGTTGAGATTCGATGAAGCACCTTGTTGGGCTTCTCGAGTAATTTCGTTTGTTGATGGAGAAAATAAGTTCGTAGAACTCATATAGGACACGCCTTCGGCATAAGTATAGTAGTTGTAAAGGATGGTAAAGGGTTTAAAAAAGTGATAATCCAACACTCGATGACCTTTTCAATTTGTTGTGGTAGTAAGAACTCATTTTCTCACAAGGGCGAAGTACTAATATCATCAACATTTTGATCAATAGCGATCCAAGTTGTCTAGAACAATAATTGAAGGTTTTCGAGAAATTTCAAAATGTGTAAATAGTCTACGTTTTGTTAGTTAGAATCGTTGGATATGCACATGTTGCAATTGCATAATCGCTCATTTGACAAAACCAGTAATTTTGAAATTCAGTTTGACAAAACTAGTAAATATTGTAACCACCATGGCAAATGTCTAATTGTCCAACTACATAATTGTTAGAACAAGGGAAAGTAGGGAAAGTGGTTTTGTCATGATGTAAGGAACACTTATGGTAAATGAATACTCATGCCTTTCGGTGTTCCAAATCACAAATAGAGGCTTTTGATGCAAGGGAAGGGCTTCCAACACATTATTAATGGGTGCGAGGGTGACATTGACAAGCTTCAAAGGTTTGAGCATTAGATTGTATGCAATATCACCGAGGAGAACTCAGTTATTACTACAGATGACGCTTGATAATGAGCAAGGAACAAAAAGATTGTTATAATCACTCTATATAACTTCTTTAGTACATTTAGGTAGATGACCTATTTAGCTGCTACCATTTGGTTTTTCTTATGTATGAAGGTTTCCTAGATAAAATTGAGTACTAAGGGAAAGGGGCCCATAGTGGGTAGGGGTCCAATGGTGGGTATAGAAGCAGGCCTGAGTGGGCCACTTAGTGGGTAGGCTTAATATCCAATAAGCTTACACTCAATATCCAATTGCAAAACACTTTTATCTATAAAGTACACAAATTGACAAATCATGTGATGACACATCAACACACCAATAATACATGACTAAGTGACCCACTATTGGTCTCACCTTTTTTTTGGGCATTTTTGGATACCTTGACAAAAAACATGCTGATGTGGCATCATATTTGATGATGTGGCCTTGAAACCAATTTTTATAAGTAGGGGACTTGCCAAATAAGCAGCTGTACAAATTTGGGAGTGATTTGAAATTTTTACATAGGACTTTGAGAAGTGTGAAGTTAGGGTGACCCACTATAGCCCCCTCTCCCTTAGTATGTGTTTATTATTTAGATGTTTATTTTTGTTGTGCACAATCAAACTCACTTTAGGATACCATTTTAATCAATTTATTAAGAATTACAAATAAATTTATATGATTCTTAGTTTTGATAAATTGTTTAACAAAATTAGGAATCATTTTTTTTTATTAAAGTAGGTTATTAATCCTAGGGAATTTGCATGGAGTTGAATTGTATGATAATGACAAGGTCTTTTGATGATTATTAACAACATATAGCTGGAATAGAGAAATAAACGTGAAAAAAGACTTGAATGCATGGGTGTATTCCTTGGAACAAGTTATAAAGAACCAACAATGGATAACTCAACAATAGAAGCATGAATTATGAATAGGCTAAAAATTACTAAACTCAACAATAGAAGTATGAATTATCAATAGGCTAGAATTACTCAAAAACATTTGAAAATGTATACGGGCATGCTTTAGCCATGAAATTTGTTATTGTAGCCAATGGAAGAGAAAACGAGGGCAAAAGGGAGAACTTTTGGGATGAAAATTATGTTGAGGAATGAGGTAAAATTTAAATTATTGCATTCAAGTATGAAAACACGGTAGAAATTTTTTGAGGGTTAAGTAAATTTAGAGATTTAATTCTTGGTGAAAGCACATAGGATTTTTGTTGCTTGCCTGAAGATGAGTGATCATGCTCTTGTATGGTAGGAAAGTTATCTTGCTTCTTGTGAGAGGAAAAGGAAATCAATATTGTATTGGGAGGGTTTCAAGGACTTGCTATGTAGGAACTTCTATCCAATTAGACATGAAAATGACCAAAAGATAAAGACTAAATGGTTGCATTTTATACATGGTAGTGGACAATGTGGGACTACAAGTTGGATTTTGAAGAAAAGCCATGTTGTTTGGCATGGACTTGGAGGATATCCTCACCAATTATTTTGGTGGGGTGCACTCTAATCTTAGGAGAGTCACCACTATAAACACTAATGACATAGTTGAGGCATATGTCTTACTATACTATATAGAAGAAGAAAAGAAAAGGGTAATAGAGTTTTCCAAGAAAGAGCAAAGTAATAACCATTTGAAGGACAAGGGAAAACACTTAAAGAAAGGAAATTGGAAGGGTAGGAAGGCTTAATTTGTTCATCAATGTAAGAAGCTCAAAAACCATTGTTCTCATTGTATTATTGATTGTCATACTCAAAATAAGTGTTGAATGCTACATCTTAAAGAAGAGATTTCAACATGCCCATGGCTACCATCAAAGAAGAGATGGAAATCGAGAACTCTAGCATAGATGAAAGATTGAGATGCACTGGTACAAGACCACCGTTTTTGTTAGGGTGAGATGTTGTGCCACATTGCAAAGTTTGAGGAACAATTATAGCTATTTAAAATTGGTTATGTTGCAATGTTGGGTCCTCCTCAAATGAGGTGCTCCACATAGGGTATATAGAAGATTTCATGTATGACATATCTTAACACTCATCCAATGGATAAAAATAATGTAAAAGAACATGTAACAAGCCAATTACAAAGTAGATTCAAAAGAGTAGCTTGGACTACCTATTTTGGGTAGTGTGTAAGAGCATTTTGGTGAAAGATATAAAAAAAACTATTTGTTATTAAAAGTGTGTTGGCATTTAAATTAGCACCTCTGGAGTGCTGATTGTAAACGTTCAGCTATTTCAAATGTTTTGCAACACTTCTTCGTTATTTAAAGAGGAGAAGTCCCTCTTTGCTGAAAGCAATGCGTAAGGAAGGGAATGGTAAACTAAGATTCCTATCTTTTTGTACTTCAGCGGTAGGACACAAGGGTGCACAAACACAATGTGCCTCAGCTAAGCTTTTTCTCTAGTTTTTGTAGATCTTAACTACGACTATTCTAGCTTTTAATCTATCCAATACCTAAAAGGTAAACAGAGCATTAGGGTAAAGGAGCGGGAATGGATTGGTTGGATCACCTAAATTCGCCGTCTCCTGAGAATATGGCCGAGGCTCTGAACTCTCAGATATATACCGTGATAAGGTTGGTACAAGCAAACACTCTTCACGGTAAACTGGATCTGAGACCTACCAAGGAGGAGGAACCCCTATCCAAGGTATGGGCTAGGAAACAGTTTACAAGAAACAACAAATTGACGATGTCTTGGCCAACAAGCTTGCTAAGGAGGAGGAGCCCCTATCCGAATTATAGATTGAAGGACAATACATTAAACAACAACAAACGATAACTGTCAATGACAAATATCCGAGGAGGAACCACTATCCAAGGAGGGAAATGAAACAACAAGCTATTTGATACAAGATGCAGAAATAACTCAAATAGGTAGATCAAAATGCAAGCGCCTTTTGATATTCTTCTTCAAGCTTTATCAATGAATTACAAAGGTTGGGATAGCAAAGGAACGAAATCATGCACAATTACAATCGACCAACGAACTCTCATCCAAGAGTGAACAAATATCCGCTTTCAAAGCTATTGGCAACAATGACACAACAATTTTGCATAGCAAGTAAAAGTTAAACAAACAATGAGCCCAAGGATCTTATTTATAGAACTCAAAGGAGTGGGCAACCCCAAAATATCTTTGAGTTAACAATGAGTTCTTGCCAATCAATTAGCAAGATTTATTCCTAAAAAGGGGGAACAAGCAGTTAACTGGAAAACTACTTCAGTTAATTGAAAGCAAACAAAGAGTCAACTGGAAACTACTTCAGTTGATTGAAAGTAAACTAAAAGTGAACTCTAATGTAAGTATCCCTCCAAAATAGACATCCATATTTAGTGGAGATCTAAGATCCACAAATCATGGAAGCCGATTAGACATCCTTAATCAGTGGCATCTGACAATGCATGATTTAAGGGATATGGAGTTAACTTGGAAAGGGGCATCAAGTTAACTCTAGTTACATTTAATGTCATCTTGAGTTGACTTGGAAAGAAGCATCAAGTCAAACTCAAGTATCATAAATGCCACTTGGATGGTGTAGGATGTCCTTCTTTGGTGCCTTTATAGCTCGCCATTAATGAGCAGTGTCTCTATCCATTTGTTGACTTCATCAGCCTCTGGGGAGTTAATGCTATGTAGAATGATGACGTGGCGTCGTAGCATTACCTCACCCGTTGTGAGTTGATTCCCAAAGTCTATACACTGAGATGCTGCCTCTTCAAACTTGGTTGATAAAGCTGCTACCTTTGCCAACTTGCAACCATCTGGATTATCAAGAAAGGTACTGCGGATGACGTCTCTGAACTGATTCTGTATAGTTACCATCTCGACGTATTCACCTCCCTCACGCTAATATTCCATGCAAGGGAATGATATCACCAACATTCTTGCGAAGTTGATAATAGTGGCAACCACCCATCTGTAATCAATCAACTCTATTGAATGGGTGTCATAGGCTTTCACCTTGTACACCAACTGTTCCTTCCAAGCAAAGAGATGTTGCTTGTTTTCCTCGGAGTAGACTGATTGATACGCCAATTGCAAGTCTACAATTGTGCTTTCGTCTTCTAGCCTCTTCTCTGCAATTCTTTGTTCTGATTGCTGGATCTCTGCACGAAGTCCATGCGCTCTATCCTGTAACTGGTATAGATTTGCCAGTATACATCTTCCCTTGAGAATGAAATCTTCCACTTGATCTCTCAAGTGTTTTCCGTATGTTATCAATTGTTGATGATTTTGTTCTGCGGGGAGATCTAACAATCCTGCTGGTAAGGTTGAGACGTTTGGGATGCCATGCATCAAGTTGGTTATGTATGACCTCAGTTGCTGATTTTGAGCCTTTAAGGCTGCTTTTTCTTTTCCATCCTTGGCCATTCTTTCTTGTGCGTTCACCGAAGCTATTCTGAGAAGGTCTGCCTCCACTTGTCATGTAGTCTTCCCGAGGTTAAGTTTAGACAATGTGTAGTCTTCTACTTGTACCTCGTGTATGCTTTTCTCTACTGGTGGGGTAGCAGTCTCTATGATAATTTCACACTTTGCATTCCTCTCTATGTGAACTTGCCTTTTCAACTTCTTCACCGACATGTCTTGTGGGACGTGGTCGAATTTGGTGAAGTCAAGTTCATAGGAGGGTTTTTCCCTCTTTCTTCCTAAGAAGCCTTCAAGCCAAATGGAATCTTGATGATCTTCACTAGGAGGAATATGAGGCCCTTGAATGCCCGATGTATAAGACTGTGCTGGAGCAATGTCTCACGGTGGCGAATCCAAGTCAATGAGGACTTGTGACTGTTGTGATGGTGTTGGTATTGGCGGTTCTATTTCCATAATAGGCACCGTTTCTGTTACTGCTTCCTCTGCTGCTGGTATTGCTACTGGCTCCTCAGCAACAACTTCTTCTGGTTCAGGAGTAGCAGTCTCTATTCTTTGCTTTGGGGTAGTAATACCCATGATTATCTTAGGACTATGTGTGGCTTTCTCCATAGGTGTCCTTTGTGTTATGGGCTTTGTAGGTTTCGACATCCTCATCCCTTGGGGAGGATTGCACCATTGTTTCTGCCTAGGCTTTCTTCTTGAAGTGGAAGGTGATGTAGACTGAACCTGTGGCGGCTCTGTTATGTGAGGTATCACCTTCCTTGATTTCTTGCTGTTGAGATAGAGTTGGCTATTTCTAACCACTCTACTCATTTTTTCCTCTATAGACGTGTTTTCCTTGGCATACCAATCCACTCTTGGGAATGGTTGGGAGTCAACTAAATCTGCAAAGAATGAGGGGAGAATAACTTCCCCTTCATCGTCAGATAGACCCTCGATGTCTGCTGACATAAAATCAACAATTTGCGGGAGTGAACCTGTTGTAGTTCCTTCTTCGCACTTCATACTCGTCTTGACAATTTACCTAATAATCTTCCATAGAAGATTTATGTGATGAGTGTTGCTCGAGATGCGCTGCATAGAGCCCTCTAGGGTCATAGGATCTTCTCTCAATGAGGTACTTGAGATTAAGCCTCACTGTTTCTTGACTCATCATCTTAGCATCTACCGTGAATTTGCATCTATAGAGTCCCATTCCAACGGGAAAGTTTACAGCTGTCTTCTTCTTCAAGCGCAAGTAGACGTGGACTTCAGACAACTACCTCAGGAATTCCATGAAGACTACCCTATCTAAAGGGTATCTTGGTAGCATGGTAGGGTGACCAATGTAACCATACACGCGTATGTAGAGAATGTAGGGAATTGGATGAACCAATCCGCCCAATCTTCCATTGCCTCTTTGGCTGCTTGTGAAATACGCACGTGCATCTCATGGTCTAGCTCATGTACGGTGTGCATAATGAAGTGATCACTCGTTCTCTTGAAGTGTCACTCCGCTTGAGTAAACTCAAGACATGTAAAATGCTCATGAACCTTCTGCGCACCTAAGGTTCCCACATTGTTCAATATCCTGAAATCACCTTGGAAGGCAATCAGGTATACCAGGTAAGAGCACATGTGGAACCTATGAGCTTCCAGATACCCAGTGAACTGTTGATGGAGTGTCACTAATCAGAGTGGCCCAGTCATAATGTTCCCTTCTGCCAATGATTTTGGCGATGACATAATACATCCATGACTGAAATTGATTGCCATCTTCTTCTCCAGTGATTCTGTTGAGTAGAGTGATTAACACTGCGTACTCGTCTTTACATTATCCTCATCCCACCAACTTAGGCAAGCTTTCCTTTGTCACTTTTAGTCATTTTTTAGCTACTACCCTTTGACATTTGTCTTTGGCTGTCTTGAATTCCTTTTCGCATTCCGTCACTAATATGACTTTGCTGTTAGGACATGATGGAATATCAAAGCACTTTTCGATATCCTGAGGCTTTAGACTGCAAACAATTCTCCCATCCACTGCTCTAATTTCTCTAGTGGTAGGATTGTAATGCTTAACACAAGTGATTACAAGCTCCACGCTTTGTAGTGTGATGGGGATAGACGCAGCCTGTAACAACCCAGATTCTTCAATATTCTGCAATGTGATCTGATTCATGCCCTCTAGCTGCTCCAGATCAACCACTGGATTTACCTAATGTAAGTTTGTGTCAATTGTTTTCAAGTAATCATGGAATAGGGCCATCTTGGTCCCGTATTGTACTTGAGAGTACTACATCTTGAAAAACTTAAAGATTGACTGTAAACTTGACCTTGTTCTGATAACTTTCGGAAACCCCTAAAAATAGCGCCCTACCGAGAAGTATTTTTATGGAAAAAGTCTGGCACATGGGTTTTGTTTGTGCTTCAATGCTGAACAAGCCCAGTTCCTCAGAATTTTGATTCTGAAACTTTTTGGAAAAACCCCTAAAAATAGGGGCAACAAGTTTGCTGATTCTGGAAAATTTGACGAGATGGGTTTCACTGGAAAATTATGCTGAATCTACCTAGTTGATCTGATCTGATGTAGCCTTTTTCCTTTTTGAAATATGCAAGAAAACCTAAGACAGGAAGAGAGGAAGTCAACAGAAGATGGATTGGAAGTTTTTATTTGACTCCCTGAGAAAATTTGTCTCTGAATCCAATCCTCAAATTAGCAATCTTCTTCTGCTTCAGATCTGTAAGAAATTCTGAAGAACAAATAAAAACCTTGTCTAGATCTGTAAATGGTGTCCTTGAGAGCTTATGGCTGTTCTTGATCCTTAACCTACAATGAAATAATGAAGTAGGACGCCTATGCCTTGATTATATAGACTCAAGCCTTAGATCCACAAGTTTGGGGACTTAACTCATGATCAAAAGTGGTTTTGGCTTGATCTGAAGTTCAAAAAGGTGATTTCCACTGATCGTGGAGCGTTTTAGCCAAGTTTAACTCAAAATATCTTGACTTTAGTGAACAACTTGACCTATGACTTCTTCAAGGCGTCCCTTTTGAGTTTTGCAAGTTTTTTATTATTATTTTCCCTCTTGAATGACCTCAGTTTGATCCTGAATTTAGCCTGATCTATTGATCCTGAATTGTTGCTGGCACATTCATCGTTGAGCTGGATTCAACCTGAAGAGAAGTGATTGGGAGACATGATGGTAAAATGCTGAGTTTAAGGCTTCAAAAAAAAAGGGCGCCTTTTCCAAGAAAGGGCGCTTTTGTTTGTGCCTTGGTGAATTTTCAATCTTCATTCTTTAGCCTTTTGAAATGACCTCTTGTGCTTTGATCTGGATTTCTTGTTGATTGGAGAATCAGATGATCTCGCTTGATATCTCACCAGGTAGCCAACTCCGTTTCATCGAAGATGACTGGAGTCAGGAAATTCAAAAGTCAATTTAGGGTTCCTTTATTCAAGGGTGCCTCTCTTTGAAAAGGGCGCTTTTGTCCTTCAACATGGTTATCTTCATATGAAAAGTTGCCTAGTTTGATCCTGATTGTTTGTTGACTGCTTCGTCAGATGCTTGTGCTTTTAGTTGCGTTGCTGAGAAGGTTATCCTGGGAAGCCTTTGGTCATTTGTCAGCATCTAGAGGTCCATAAAGAAGGGCACCTTTCTTTTGAAAAGGCTCTTTTTTCTTCAAACTTCACCTTCGACAACCGTTTCTTAACATTTCGTCAACTGCCTCTTTTTGCTTCATCAACAACTGCTTATGATCAACTCATCAAAAGATCTAGCTGTTTGTTTCATTGTCGAGCCAGCAAGCAAACGCCAAGGATGACTGCCTTGGATGATCCAACAGACTTCATTTGACCTTTAAAGATCATGGGCGCCCCTGCTTGAAAAAGGCTCTTTTCAGCATTGCGAACTTGTCTCTCCTTCGTAACGTTTCTAGAGTTAGTGAAATTTTGACCTTTTTTGATTTCAGGAATCTCCTTCATCAAACAACATCATTTTAGATGTTTTTCACCATGGTTGCGTCATTGAAGCTTTTGAAGCTTAGTTGTCAGCACCTGGTACTGGCCAATCTACCATTAATGGCTGCGAAGCTCTTAGCTTTGTTCTTGAAAAACATAAATAGACCCACCAGAGTAAAACTTATCTTTTGATGATTCTGACTTGACCAATGTGATCTGAAGCCTTTTAATCCTATCAAAATTATTTTCAATCATTTCTGGGAAGGTCCTATTTTCGGGGGTTTCCTTGAAAATAGGGGCGTAAAACCTTGATTTTCAAATTTTCAAAATTTTGCACATGTGTTCCTTGATAGAAACCCACAAAGACCCTATGTTTGGTTTGACCTAAAACAAAATTTTAACAAGATTTACCTCAATTTATATAGAATGCCAAAAAAATTATTTTGGGTACAACAAAGTGTAAGGAATAAAAGGAATACACTTCTTTCCTTTGAAGTGTTTAATTTACTATATTTATTAGAAACAAACAAGAGCAATTGACTTATATCAATCAAACATGAGTTGGGAAATGGATAATGTTTCATAAAACTAGAAATGCTTATGGAAAAAGCAAGGGGAAAATGAACAATGTGCACTTGGACTTTATCAAAAGTGAATGCATAAATGAATTGGAATTGATTGCAAGTGCTTCTATGTGAAAATTAGAGATTCTATGATGACTTTTATGGGAACATACCACATTTTCAATGTTAAGAGGGGCATTGTTGCAACACTGGGGGAGCTTAGATGTCTTAGGGGGTGTAAGTGTCTTAGTGTCTAACAATCCAAAACTTTGTGGGAAGCTCTATCTTTGTTTTGGAAAACTTTATTCTAGCCTACAATTAGCTTTCATTCACTCAAGTATACAAAATATATTAGATTTGAGCTAGAGGATTGAGAAAAATGGGTTGTGTTGAATAAGAAACTACCTTAGTAATCCCCTATTAAGTATATTTCAACTTTGTTCACAAAAGCAAAATAGGAGATAGTAAATGTATGTTAGACCTAGGTGAAGGTGAATATGATTTGTGCAAAGAGTTTTGGACATTAAACCCTAGGGGGAAAGATCTAGGACAAAGTGGTGTCTTATTGTGATGAAGGACAAAGGGAGATAAAAATGGGTTATCATAAAGGACAACCAAGAAAGTGGACTTCATATTTGACAAGGTTTTCAATGATGGAGTTCTTTTTTACGTTCAGAGGGTTTGACAAGGGTTTCTATGGCTTGGGATGAAGGAAATGAAAGGAATAAGATGCGATAATGGAGATAAGGAAGGACCACAAGAATAACTTTGATGCCTTCTTGCTTTGACAATGTACCTAGATTTGTTCTTTTTGAATGGAGATAACTAAATTTTCATAATGATGTCTAATTGCCAAATGCCTAGTGATTGGAAAATGGGAAAAAGTGGGTTCAAATATCAACCTAAACTAAATTTTAGGGTTCAAGACCAATAAAAGGTAGTTAGGGTCAATACTAGTAGGAAAAGTTTGGGGAAGAGATCTTGCAAGGGCATGGGGGCTAGGGGCATATGTCCCTTGAGGATACAAAATTTCACTTTTTGGATGTGGCTTGGAAATATTGCCATGTAAATTGTGATAATTGGGGAGGCCAAAAATATGTGTAAAATGATCTAAAACACATTAAGAAACAAACACCAAAATAAAAATCACAACATAATATGTAAGTTGTAGGGCATGGAATTTTGTTATTATAGTTTGCCCACTTTATTGAGTTGATGTCACTGAGTGGAGGAAGCATGTTACGATAAAAATATAGTAAATATGTAACTGCATTAATGTAAGGATACACAAAAGAATAAAAGACTTCATATTCCTTTTCATTTGTTTGTTCTTTCATTTGCATGCACCTATTCCTACAATTCACAACATTAAAACAACAATCATTGTACACATCAAATTGCTTGTATTTTTGACCTAGGTTAGACAATTACTAAGACTTATTCATACTAGGAGTGTTTAGGAAAAAACTATTTGAACTTTAGTGTGAAGAAACAATTAATTATCTACAATTATTATCCACAGAGAAGTCATATCTAACTACATTGTGTGACATGCTAACTTCATGGTACGGTCATGGTATAGTTGTGAGACAATTGATATTCCATTAGACATTTAGATGCTTAAGACCTAGTTTTCCATGACTTGTGATTAGGAACATAACGCCAATGGACTAAGGCAAGCCTTCATTCCATACCATAACATCCATAGCTCATTACTACCTATCACATAGACAATTGATATTGTTTTGCTACTTTACAAATAAATTTTGTTCAAGAACTCTTTGTAAGTGAATAACACATCCTAGTTTCAACATTCTCCCACTTGATATTTATCACATGAGAGTGTGGTATACAACCCAAGAAGTTAACATCATGCATGAGAATAAAATAAACCCATTGCATTGCTACACCAAAAAACTCAATAGTACTCACCAACTTAGTTAAAGAATAAATAATATTTATTTAAGTGCCAATTTTCTCTATCTAAAATTTTCTTGCTTTAACCATTTCTCTAACAAAATGACATTGTACATTCACATGTTTAGTTTGTGCATGATAGATAGGATTCTTAGATAAATAAATTGCATTATGTGAATCAAAATTATATGATCATTATAACTAATACTATTACCTAGTCTTTGTAACCATACTTCGTTACAAGCACATGTAGCTGCCATTTGCTTTGCTTTAGTTATGGATAGTGAAATAGTCTAGTGTTGCTTACTCATCCAACTAATTTCTCCTCTAAACATGGTAAGGACATAACTACTTGTTGACCTTCCATTATCTAGATCACTTGCCCAAATGAAATCTACAAAATCTTGTATATTCAACAATACCCACATCATTAGTACAATTAAAAAACAACTGGTAATCTATAGTTTCTCTTGAGTATTTGAACATTCTTTATACTTGTGTGAAAGGTCCATTATATATGAAGTCGAATTATGTACATAACGAAATTTATGGTTATGATGCTTGTTGTAAATGTTTTTATTCTATGTGATGCATTCTTCACTTTGTGAGAGTGTCACATGCTAATATGGCATACCATAAATCCTTTGATCATTCTCTTACTATAGTCACTGGGGTATAAATACAACACATAAGACTCTTGGCCTCCAAACTTTCATCTACAATCCCACTATTTTTGCCAACAATTATTGAAAGAAAATTTATTTGATCACAAGGGCCAATTATTCCTAGGTCAATTCCCTTAGTTAGACCAACTTTATGATTACGAAAAATGATGAAGGATAGCAATCTCAAGCGATGTAGAATTTGTAATTTTTTTATGCAAATTAGATTCATTTTAGTTTTTTAAATTAAAAGATTCCTATAATGAATGCTCTAGGAGTTTGAATTATTGTAGGATGATTGGATGTTCAATTCATGCTAAAAATTTTCCTCAAATATTAGGGCATAACAATTTGTCACACAAATGCCTACCAATTCTACTCCCAATGGCTAGTGAAAGAAATGGGGGTTTGACAATTAAGATAAAATTAAAAATAATTTTAGGTCAAATCACCATCATGTAGTCCCTCCCATAGATTATGGAAGAACCCATGACAATAAGTGTAAGATTTGGAGATTAGGGACGAATGCTTAAAATTGGAGCAATGAATAATTAGAATATATGAGAGTAAATGTAGATGGATCATGTATAAGAGAAGGTAATTTGTACAAGGAATAAATGAAGATGGACAAAGATTAAGAAAATAATCAAACTTGATACAAATGTACATGACATATCATTATATAATTATTAAATCAGAATTCCAAGTTTTCTTTGTGTAGAGGCTACCGTGTTTGAGTATTATTAAATCACTGAAATTATGGTTAAACTGAAGTTATGGTCTATCCATGACATCGTAGGGGCTGGATAGCCATTTCCTAAAATGAGAAGGAAATTAAACACTTCTTTGAAAGGCATGGGCTCAACGGGCACAAGGCATCAAATTGACATGTAACGAAAATACCGTTGGCTAATAACTCACAGGTAAATGGCTGTTTCAAATCCAAACTTAGTGAAAAAGCTAATTTGAATTTAAAACTTAATGAAAAAGCTTTGAGCGGCTGGTAAATGGCTATTTTAGATTCAAACTTGTAGTTGTGAACTCTTATAGGGGAGAGGGGCCCATAATGGATCGGGGTCCAATAGTGGGGATAGAAGTAGTCCTCAGTGGGCCCCATAGTGGAGCACTTAAATATCCAATTGCAAAACACTTTTTATCCATAAAGTATGAAAAGTGTCCAATCATGTGATGCCACATAAGCGCACCAATAAAACATTACTTAGTGCACCACTATCGGTCTCACTTTTTTTTGGGCCTTTTTGGATACCTCAACAAAAAGCATGTTGATGTGGCATCATATTTGATGATGTGGCCCTAAAATGAAATATAGAAACACATGAGTTGCCAAATAAACTGTTGTACAAAATTGGGAGTGATTTGAAATTTCCACATAGGATTTTGAGAAACGCGAAGTTAGGTTGCTCCACTATAGGCCCCTCTCCCCTAGTAGTTACTCTATGGAGGTGATTTGGAGGTCAGATGGCTAGAAATAAAGTTTGGGATTGATGAAGTTATGAGTAAGAGATTTTTGTGCAGTGGGCGAATATTTAAGGCACGGGGTTGGGTGCCTATGAAGATTTGAAAGATTAACCTATTTCGCCCCAACCTGTTTCCAGTATGACAATGCAGGGTTGGTATTTGGATGCTTCGCCAAACACAATGCAGACCCTGAAACCCTGTCCTATGAACCTTCAAAGCATTGTAGTTTAGCAAGCTAACTGCCTCCTTAATGCACGAAGAAAAAGATGATGGGTCTGCCACAAACCAAGACTTACATCAAACATCATGAAGTGTGTCTTGATTTCTTTCTATACTATTAAGTCCCTACTCTTTGCATATAAATCTGCCATTGTTGAATGATTTGTCACTATCTTTCTGCTCTTATGATTGCATTCATGCTTTATCTTGATGCACACTATAATGTTTGTCCATTCAAATGACCCTAACTTAGGTTTTGATCACACTCATCTTTTTGTAGATAAGTTAGTCTCTTTTGTAACTCAGTCAGTCCCTTTGGTTTTCCAAAGATGAGAACACACCCTTAAGATGTTATTGCTCAGTATTACACAATCCCCTCAATGGCATTATTGAACAATCCCTTCATTGATTGTTTCTCATAGTAATGATTGTTTTTGCATTTAAATTGCCATACTTCCCTTAACATTTGTTGGTATCTCCATAAATTGCTTTAGCTTTATTTATTGCTAAAATAACATGTAAATTTGATGCATGTTTAAAGTATCTCACAACCTCCACGTTTAGTGGATGAAGTCCATGTCTACCATTAATAAGAAATATAGCCATGTGAAAACTTCCAAGTACATTTGCTGTCAATCTTGAAGTTCTTGCAAGAACACTTCCTAAAGTTGTTGCCATCTCAAGACCTGCTAAATAAAGTTGATTTCCCTACATTTGGCCTTCCAATGAGAACTATGGTTGGAAGCATCTTAACTTCAACCCTATCAAATTCAGGTATTGAATCAGATGAATCAATATGTCAATCAATTGTCTTGTTATTTACATCATGAGGCATCCCTTCTATTTTTACATCAAGAGTTGCATCTGTACACTTAGGTCTTATGGAAGAACTCAAAAACTCTTGGCTATCAGCCTTTTGTGCTCAAACCTATTCCTCTGTAAAGTGCACGATGATGTAGAAAAGGCTGTGAACCTTGTCCATGATAAGGTTCATAAATGCATAATGATTTCCCAATTCTTTCTAGCTCACCGTCATCTCTTTCATGTAGCTCACCTTTTGTTATTTTAGCCCTCTTAGCAATGCTATAAACATCCTTTGTTTCTAGGACATTGATTGCATCAAACTTAGAATGGGATTTCTGAAAGATGTTTTCAGTTCTAAATAGAAGACTTTTTCAAACAAACTTTGATCTGTGACTGTTCCTTAATAGGTTTAGATATGCCAGCATCCGATAATTGATGAGGAGTTAATGAAGCCTCAAATTGAACTATATTATCACTATCTTTCATGTGTTTTAGATATTGAATAGCATATTGCAGCATTGGTGATTTATCACAAGACCTTTTTAGCCTTGGGCTTGTTGTTACATTCTATTATAACGTCAGATTCATCAATCTCCTTTTAAACTGCTTCATCATTAATCATTTTCTATATTTTCATCAAACTCTTCATTACTATGGTCTTTCACTACTTCACTCATTCTTGTTGTCCCATCGTCACTCAACTACATGTATAGCACCTTTTAACTCTGCTCTTCCCTACTAATTGTTGCGTTTTTAAACTGGCATTTGTACCACTATCTTATTGCATTTAACCTTTAACTCGACCTTCATGAGTTTTCTCTATCACTGCCATCCCATAATATCGCTCTGAATAACCCTCAAAACTTTGCTATCTCATGATACATAGATTTCAACTCCTCAAATAAAAAGAACTAAATAGACATCTGGTAGTGACTCAAAGCAGACCCAAATTTTATGTAAAATGAAAGGTTAAAAATGCATGAACTTGGGAGTTATTCGATGCACTTGTCAAATGAGGTGACATGCAAGTTCTGAAACCTGGAAGCATGTGGAAAACACTCCATGAAAACGCTTCAGATTTGGCAAGGTAAATAATTTCTCCCTTTATTTCATGCTTAGAAGACTCTGAGATAGACTCCTCCAACGCCATGATGTTGCCTCCTTGAGTTCACTTCTAGTAGAGATGGGAACCCTAAAAGCTCATGCAACGTAATGCTTTATTGTTTAAGAGTTGTTTTCCTTCTTGGCGCCTAGACTTAGAGTCCTCTAGTTGTAATTTTCACATAACTCAAACTTCCTTCTAACTTGGCGTGGAAAGGCTTCCTTCATTTAATTTTTTCATAACTCATTTGATTGAATTTCAAATAAGATTAAAATATTATTTAAACAAACTATTTATTTATAATAATGATTTTAATAAAAATGTACTATAAGAAGTAAGAAAGGAACACAAGAAAATAATATATTATATCTAGTACTATATTTAGTCCTAGATATTAACATTAATTGAAAGATGAGATCAATACTAATAAATAAAAAAATATTATAAATTTGAGCAAAAATATAGTTAAATTATTAAACAAATTAAATTTCAAAAATGAAAATCTTGGTAAGCTATGTTAAAATTGTTAAAGCTAATTTTTAAACTTGTATATTAAAATTTCAAGTAAAATCAAACTTAAAAGATTAAAAATAAAATGAAACATATTGAAAAGCAAAAAAGTCAATTCGTAACTTAATTATTCAAAATAAATACTAAAAATCAACTTGATGTAATTCTAACAAAAAAGATCTAGCATAATACATACACAATTATTATTAACTTAATCTATAATCATATTCTTCATCAATTATAAAACTAAAATCATCTATCCTTTTGACTAATATAATATTTATATGGTACAAAATCTAATAATTACTATAAACTCAACTTAATTATATAAATGAATGAATAAATTGTTAATTATTTTGTTACACATACCAGCCCAATATTTTATGAAACAGTGTTTTATTCTCTGTAATTAAGTTTTGATTTAAATAGGTAGGTTTGAAAAATCCATAATCTACTATAAGTTAGAGCTTCCCACGAAACATAAAACCTAACTCTATCTCTTTCTCTTTCTTTCTGTCTACTTATCTTTCTAAATCACTCTCTTTCTCTATCATTTGAGTTTCTCTCTATATAGAATTCTCTCCCCCTCTATATCTCTCTTTTTACTCCTCTCTTCCCTTGCGCTCTCTCCCAAGATACTTAAACTATTAGATTTTTTATGTTAATTTACAATAATTTATATTTATATTCAATAAATTTAATTATATAATATAATAATGAATATAAATATAATTTAATTTATATATAATTTATTTTGATGTGTTAATTTAATTTATACTACATGAAAATATATTAATTATTAATAATAATATTTTATGTATATTTAATAAGTTAATCTATAAAAATAATATAATTATATATTTATTTGTATCATATAAAATATATTTATATATAATATATAATAATAAATATTATCTTTTAAAAGCAGCCACGTCAGAAACTCTTTTTCAGTAATTTTTAATATAGAATATTAAAAAAAAAGCTAGACAGGAAGGACTTAAACATGACAGTAAAGATATTCTATAAACAGTAAAAAAGCTCAGAGCCGTTTCAAATTCAAAAAAGCTGAGAGCCGTTTCAAATTCAAAAAAGCTGAGAGCCGTTTGAAATTCAAATTTAACGGTGATAACTGGCCAAGGACAGGCTGAGGTGGTCGACCTCCTTACCTGTATGTAATCTATGATGTGTTTTTACTTTCATTCTTTCTAGATTTAGATTTAGATTTAGGTAGCATTTGATGGGTTTCTTGCATTGAAAAGAGATGTTATCATTGCATTACAGAATTGGATTGCGCTACTGTGAGGAAACATGTCCAGTCTTCAAAGTGTAGCACTCCACCTCCAGGTGAATGGGTTCTGTGCGACAGAGATGAAAAGCTTTTGATCTTGAGTATACTGATGTAGAGAGAAGGACAAATGCAGATGCAATCGAGAGTTGTGGTCTCCATGATTTCAAAACTGGCATAGCTACAATTCTCCATGTGTATGGTAGAATATGCACAACACATTGCAGAACAGAGTTCATGTCGTTCTTCAGGGGCTAATGGCGGCGTGGGTCTTATTTTATTCTGCAGATTGGCATTCCCAAGCGCGGTTAAGATAAGACCTCATTGCCTTAATTTTCTCATCCACCCACTTATTTGCTTCGGAGATCCTCTGTAGCGACTCCCACAGTTAATTCGATCCCAGAATTCGCAGTTGGCTCTTGTTTGAAAATCCTCTATTGTTCGCTTTCAGTAATGTCACTACCTCCTCTTCCGCTGGCAAATTTGTTCCTGTCTTTCCATTATTAATCCCAATCCTCTGTTCCTGAGCACCTGCACAAGCAACAAAGTTTGGGGACAAAATTCAGATTGAATCAAAATTAACCAGGTGAAAATTTAGATTCGTACAGAAAGACCAAATTCAATATGTCGGGCTTCTACTGTGGATTGATTCTATAGTACAAATCTGTATTCAGATTAGCATTATTAGCACTTACCTGAGAAGCATAGAATGGAAATCCAGGATAACTTCCATTTAAGTTTATATAGAGGGGACAAAGGCAGCGCAGGGTTGGTATCTGGATGCTGAAGAAAATGGCATTTGTTATTTATTCTCTGAGAAGAGGTGTCATTATTTGTATGGAGATTGAGGTCCATTCTAGGCTTGTCATTATTTTCTGTCTATAATTCTTGGTTTTGAAAATGCATGAAATGGCGGGAGGAGACATTACGGAGAACACAAATAGCAGAGAGAGGTAAAGCTGAAACTCTTGTCAATGAAGAAGATGACGAATTGCCTCCTATTTGCGGGTATGTGACCTCTGCTTTTCTGTTGAATTTTAATGTGAAGAGTCAATGGAAAATCAAATCTATTAATCAACTATAGAAATTTATGTATCGAATTTGAATGTTTAATTATAATCCTTCGAAATTGTGCTGGTAGAAAGACAAGAAACCATTTGAAAAATCTTTCTCAAACTTAGAAGCAAACTCATTCATCTGAGCTTTTCACCCTACTTGATTTTCACACAAATCCGCCTTTGATTTTCACAAATCTTGGTTGATTGTTTTTTCTTCAAAAATATCTCTTGCACAGTTTCCCAAACAAAACTGCCCAAATCTCGTTTTTAAACTCTGAGCTCTAATACCATATTAAAATTTCAATCACAGTAACTGATTTTCTAATGTTTAAATAAACATTAAATCAATCACACAAATAATTGAAATTCACTTTGGTTGCTATTCCAAGCTAACTACTCTTACCCTCATCCAAACCTAACACGAGGCATCTCTCTCCTACTGGGGAATCAATTTTTATTCTCTCATATACCTGAAAACCATAGATTCCATCAGTAAAAATATCCTAAATGTTACTCAAAATATGAAAGTTAAATCACTTGAATCTTATTCACATTCAACATAAAAATAAGTTAAATCATGCGGTTTCCTTTAAAGCTTGTTTACAAGCATATAATTCCCAATCCCCAAGAGAATTCGAATTGGTCAAATTACTTTATATCAAAATTTTACCTTGCTACTTCCTTTACATTCTTTAATTGTCCATTAATCTATGCACAATGAAGTCAATTGTATGTATTTTTTTAAGCTGAAAACTCATTATTCTAAGGTCACACTGAATATAGGAGCACAAATAAATTTATTTTTGTATATGTTTATTGGTCCAAATTTTTGAAATCATATATTTGTGTAATGGTGAAAATTTGAATGAATTTGATTTGTTTATTTTTTATGTAAGGATAAGTGTAAGTCATGAAATTTTTACTAACAACTAGCATATAATCAAATTCTTACTTGATGTAATATGCATTCTTTCCAATTATTAGTTTTGATCTTTAATTTTTTTCATTCTTCCAAATTTAAATCCATGATTTGTAAGATTGATCCAAATGAATTATGTACTTTGTAGACATGAATATATGATTTCTAAATTAACTCAAGTGAATTATGTACTTTGTGGACATGAGTATAGAATATGTTAATTTCAAATTCAAATTTAAGCTCAACATAATCTTTCTCACTACTTCTACATTTATGTGTTTTGTAGACATGAGTATAGAATGTTTAATTATAATCCTTTAACTTTTCCAGGATCTTTCTCATGTCATTCTTGCTTCATTATTTTTTATTGTTCATCCCTCTTTTTGTTCTTTTATTATTTCTTTCTCCTTTTTTTCTGACTTTTTGTCACTTTCTTTCACTCTTTTATCTTCTTCCATTCTTTTCTTTATCATTTTTTTCTTTTTCTTTTTCTTTTCCTTTTTCTTTTCCTTTTCTTCTTTTGTGTCTCTCACCCTAGCGTGACACCCGTTCTCAACCCCAACTTGGCAAAATGTAAGACCAAGGTAAGGTGGGTTAGGCGTTGGGCTAGATCGCAGGGATACCCCTGAGTTAACAAAAAAAGAAGAAAAAGAAGTCCACACCTTTTTATCATCTTTGAAAGGGGTTTGTGTGTGTCTCTCACCCAACATGACACCCATTCCCGATCCCAACTTGGAAAAATGTAAGACCAAGGTAAGGCGAGTTAGGTGTTGGGCTAGGTCGCATGGATACATTTGAGTCAACAAAAAAAAGAAAGAGAAGTCCACACTTTTTTATTGTCTTTGAAAGGGGTTTTTGTGTGTCTCTCACCCTAGCATGACACCCATTCTCGACTCCAACTTGGCAAAATGTAAGACTAAGGTAAGGTGGGTTAGGCGTTGGGCTGGGTCATAAGGATACCCTTGAGTCAATAAAAAAGAAGAGGAAAGAGATGTCCTTACATTTTTATCGTTTTTGAAATTGGTTTATATGTCTCTCACCCCAACATGACACCCATTCCCAACCCCAACTTGGCAAAATGTAAGACCAAGGTAAGGCAGGTTAGGCGTTGGGTTGGGGTTGCAAGGATACATATGTCAAAAAGAAAGAAAGAGAATTCCATATCTTTTAATCATTTTTGAAAGGGGTTTGTGTGTCTCTCACCCCAGCATGACACCCATTCTTGACCCCAACCTGGCAAAATTTAAGACCAAGGTAAGGCAGACGAGTTAGGTGTTGGGATAGGTCATAGGGATACCCTTGAGTCAACAAAAAAAAAGAACGATAAGTCCATACCTTTTATCGTCTTTGAAAGGGGTTTGTGTGACTCTTTTTTTGTGTGTCTCGCCCCAGAATGACACCCATTGCTGACCCCAACTTGGCAAAATGTAAGACCACGGTAAGGCAGGTTAGGTGTTGGACTAGGTCACAGGGACACCCTTGAGTCAACAAAAAAAAAGTACACACCTTTTCATCGTCTTTGAAAGAGTTTTGTGTGCCTCTTCTTTTTTGTGTCTCTCACCCCAACATGACACCCATTCCCGACCCCAACTTGGCAAAATGTAAGACCAAGGTAAGGCGGGTTAGGTGTTGGGTTGGGTTGTAGGGATACCCCCGAGTCAACAAAAAAAGGAAGAAAAAGATGTCCATACATTTTTATTGTCTTTGAAAGGGGTTTGTGTGTCTCTCACCCTAGCATGACACCCATTCTCGACCCCAACTTGGCAAAATGTAAGACCAAGGTAAGGCAAGTTATGTGTTGGGCAAGGTTGTAGGGATACCCCTGAGTTGACAAAAAAACATTAATATAAATTAATATTATATTTATACCTATCATATATAATTTAATGTAATATATTATCATCTATATAATATATAGTGATAAATATAGTATAATATTTAAATGCATATAATATAATATAAAATATAATTATAATATATAATATAAAATAATATAAATAAATAAATATAATAGCTATATAATATATATTAATCAAACACAAAAAAATGGCGATGTCGAGCTTCTGCGTGTCAAGGGCTTCCATCAATGTGTGCGATGCTGGTGAACACAAGGCTACTCATGGCAGTGGCGACGCCAATATATTCACGCCTGAGTGCTTTGGCCTGGTGGGGAGCGAGGGCAAACAGGTGCAAAAGGCTGCACACATTGTTGCGCCTCTTTTTGCTCACGGGGGTGTCAATAGGAAGGCTATTGGGGGTTATGGCTCCCTTTGCTCTCTCAACAAAACTAGTAGGGGACTATGCAATGGGAAGAATGCTCTAGCCAAGCCTCTTCATGTTCACACGGGGGGGTCAAGGCCAAGCTTTGGAGGTGTTGGAGGCCCTTGCCCTTATATACTGCCTGGTTTGTGCCCTAGTTTAGCTAGGGTTCTGAAAACTCGATAAATTTTTTTGGCGGATGACTCAATTCCTCATCATCCTAATGTTGGGTCTCAAGAATCGACAGGTCCAAGCAGGGGGTAGTTTGTCTTTTAGAGACATGCTTGTTGATTTGACTCAAGAAAAAAATTTAAATCTGCAACTTGGGATGCTCAACCATTGAAGGGCAACTTAGTCTCCAACGAGCCCAGGATCTCCATGAACTGTTCAAATACCCTCATAAAAAAGACACATTCTTCTCCTATTCTAGAATTTTTTGAGAAGCTAAAAAAGGAGGTTGATGCTGGCGAGTAGTATTTTGCTTCCAACGGATTGATTGGCCAGTTCAATCGTTTGTGGCCAAAATTATCAGATCTGTACGATTGGATCTCAAGGGCTTGGCAACCCATGCTCAAAGGTAATGTAGAAATTTACCCTTGTGCTCGGGGATTTTTCATTGTGGTGTTCGATTGTATCCAGGATAGGGATACAGTTTTGCATGAAAAATGGTGTTGGGGCAAAGCCTACTTCTCAAATTGTGGTTTCCATATTTCAACCCTGCTACCATTGCTTTCTTTGTTAAACCTATGTGGATTCGTCTTCCAAATCTCTTGCTACAATTTTGGTTTGCAGATTGCTTCCAAGCGATTGGTAACACTTTGGGAAGCTTCCTTACTATGGATTAAGACACTACGAATTTTACACACATATTTGCTTGCATCCTGGTAGACCTGGATGTCACAAGAGATCTTCCTATTGACATCACTTTCAAGTTTGCAGATCACTATTGAACGCAACTTCTAGACTACAAAGGTTTACCCTTCTGTTGCAAGAAACACTTTGAAACTGGACATATGGTCAATTCTTGTTCCAGAATCATCAAAAACTTGGTTCATCAGTCTTGGTGGGACAATGTTTTACCTCATCACTACTCAATCAAAGTGCCATCAAAGGAGAAGGAAGTGAAATCAGAGCCTTCTCAGCAACCTAAGACCTTCCCAAATGTTGGGGCAAGGATAGCTAAGACACAACAAACTACTAAATCCTCTTCAGAAGTGAGTTTGGCATAGGAGCAGTGCCTTCAATTAGACAAGGATAATTTAAACCCATCTATAGACAATCTTCAGTTGGATGTGGGTCGTTCTTCGGATCTAGGTGGTGGGAGTATTCCACAAGCTAAAATCATGGACACTATCAAATCGCAACAAAATGTGATTAGGGAGGGTTCGCAGGAGGTACAGAGTAAGAAAAAAAATCCTCAAGTCAGAATTGAATCAGATTCAATTGCAATTGCATGCTCACACTAACCTCGGTGTTCATAATTCAACTTAGAATAGGGTGATGTGTTTGTACCTTTCTACTGCAATTTTTGCATGCTGGCCATTGGCCATTTATGTATGCTTTAAATTTAATCAATAAAAATTTCTCTTACAGATAAAAAAATATATATAATTAACAATAATTTATATATTTTATTAATAAATTATATATAGATAGATTTATATCATAATATAATATAATATTATGTATAAATTATTTTATATATTATAATATAAATAGATAATTTAATGTAATATTTTTATATGTATTATAAATATAATTATTTGTAATTTCTTTCTTTGTATAGTTCTTCCCTCTTTCTTTTTGTTTTTATATCTTTCTCCATCTAACTATCTTCTATTTTTTCATCTCTTTTTTTCTTTGATTTCTCTAGTGTTTTTAATTTCTCATTTTTTATTTTTTTTCTTGGTTCAATTGTCTCCTTTCCTTTTTCTTTTCTATTCTTTCACTCTCAATACCTTTATAATTTCCTTATATTTTTATTTCAAAATTGTTCATTTTTTCTCTTATTTGTTGTCTCTTACTTTATGTTTATTATATTATTTTTATATCTATATATCTCATTCATTGTCTATGTACCTCTCTTTTTCTTTATCGCTCTTTTAATATTTCTCTTTGTTCTCTATTTATCTTTGTATTTTTCTCTCTTGCTTTTTCCATTCTTTTTATGTTAAATTATTTTGTTCTTTTATTTCTTTTTTTCCTCTCAAATTCATTATATATTTTCTCTTTTTTTCTCTATCTCTTTCTATCTATTTTTCATTTGCTCTATAGTTTACTTATTTTCTCGTATTATATATTTTTCTATGCTTATCTCTTTCTTTCTATGTCTTTTTATTAATATTTTTCTTTTTCTTTTTTTTAATATTGAGAAAATGCAATGTACAAGAGGAGAAATGCAGTTAGAAACTGTAAAAGAACAAATCAACAATTACAAACCAGCACCAGAAACAACACTGCCAACTAAAGCAAATACATCACAATTACAGCTCATAGAAGCAAGCTGAAACAACAACATGGCTAAATAGAGTAGCAGAAACGTCGAACAACAACAAAAGAAGAGAGCTGGAGCAACAAAATCAAAACTGGGACCTCAGAGCCTGTGATATATGAGGGTCTTTTTTGCTTAAAAGCTGGTTCACCTGAAATTTGATTTGATGAATGTGACCCTCCAGCA